>CM032375.1:1950891-2304479 GCA_019023105.1 Diglossa brunneiventris
TCCTGATCAGGCAGAAAATCGCTCGGTTTTAGGAGATCAGCACGGGCTCAGAAGTGTGGAAATTGGGCTTTTCCCTGGATTTGGCAGGGCTGAGGAGCTGAGAGTGGAATCCTCCCCCCGGCAGTTCCAGTGGGAAATGAAGAGGAGCCGAGTGATGAGGATGAATCCTCGCTCTAATCTTCCTCTTCCCGAGCTCCTCGTGCCCAGCTGGGCGGGGAAACTGAGGGCACGGGCCCTTGGGGAGGATTTAGGGTTAAAGAGAAGATATTTCCCTGTTGTTCAGGGCCCTGTTCCCTGGGATTCCTCCCTCCCACCCCTTCTTGCGGGACAAACACTTTATCTGGAGAAGGGAAATTTGCTTGATCCACGGAAAAAAGGTCTCGGTTTTCCCCATCTGTGGGGTCCCTGTTTGTGCCCCGTCCTGGGGAAAGATTCCCTGGGAATTCCTGCTCTGCCTTGAAAGGAAAAGCGGAGAGGAAAGCGGAAAGGAGAAATTCCAGGCGGGAAAGGAGAAATTCGGGCGGGAAAGGAGAAATTCCGGGTGGGAAAGGAGAAATCCAGGAGGGATTTGCCTGGCTGGGAGCTGGTGATCCCCTTTCCCTTCCATCCACCGGGGTTCCCGGGGATCTGCTCCGTCCAGGGGGAGCAGTTTTGGGGTGCAGGATGCTGGGAAGCGCTGGGAATTCCAGCTGCCCTTGGGCTGGGGCAGGTTTGATTCACCTGGTTGTGTTTGATGTGCAGCTCCGTGAAAAGCAGCAAACTGCTGCCCTAAGAGCTGAAAGGAGGAGGAAAAGCATTCCCTGCTTCATTCCCTGCCCTCTCCTGCCTGGATCTTTCCAACAGCTTTTTATCTTCTCCCTCCTCCTCCTCCTCTTCCTCCTCCTCCTCCTGGGGTTGCAAAACCTATGGGGAGGCCAAATAAAAGAGGTGAAAAAATCCCTCTTGCAGTTGGTTTTGGGATCATTCCTGAGCTTCCCAACATCTGGGGTCAGGGCCCATCCGGCTGTTCCCATTCCTTGGAGGGCAGAGGATGCCCCAGCCATGATGCGTTTCCATGGTGTGCACGATATTCCCGGAAGGAGGATCAGGAGGAGATTCCAAGGTTTTTTTTTGGAGCCCCCGTGCCTCGGCGTGTCCCCATGGCAGGGAGGGACCTCTCCAGCCTCTCTCTCCTCCCCAAGTTCTCCCTCCCTTCTCTCCCCTCGTGTTTTCCTTGCAAACAGCCTCGCCTTTGAAATTCAAATGTTGCCGTGGCCCTTTCCTCACCCTCCACAGGAAATTCTCCCTTTTCATCTGAAAATAATTAACAAATGAAAAAACTCCTGTGTGAAATTAAATTCATGCCCAGAGGTGACCTTTGAAGCCCAGCACTGCTGCTGGCTTGGGTTGGGTTTTATATTTCCCTTCTCTCTCTTTCTTTTTTTTAAAATTTTTTTTATTTCTCACGCTCTCTGCAGCTCCAGAGGGCTCCTTCCCACCTCCTTTTTCCCTCTCTTTTTTTTTAAATTGCCATAAATTGCATTTCTCCAGGGATTCTCCAGCTCTGGATGTCCACATCAGCTCCAAAATCTGCCCCAGGATGGGGGAGCTGCTCCCGCAGGGCTTGGGCACAATGTGTGGGATTTCTTTGGGATCAATAAGGTCCTTAAATCCCACACCACGGGGTCGGGGTCAGTTGCCACGGGAGGTTAATGGTCTGTAATTAATTACAGAGAGATTTGCACTGGAGCCTGGCCTGAGCAGGGGGAGTTCCCGTGGGGATGGAGATGTCGCATCCTGCTCATTGGATACTCAAGGATTTGCTGGGATTCACGTTGGGATCCTCATCTGCTGGGATGGAGTTTTCCAGTGTTCCCCATGGAGAATCCAACCCCAAACTGGTTTCCTCCTGGAAGAGGGGGAGATGTTGAGCTGGGAACGGCTCCAGGTGCAGGGGATGGATGGATGGATGGGTGGATGGATGGATGGATGGATGGATGGAGGATGGATGGATGGATGGATGGATGGATGAGAGAAGGATGGAGGGATGGATGGATGGATGGATGGATGGATGGATGGATGGATGGATGGATGGATGGATGAGAGAAGGAGCAGGGATGGAGCAGGGATGGAGCAGGGATGGAGCAGGGGTGGAGCAGGGATGGAGCAGACACGGAGCAGGTATGGAGCATGGATGGAGCAGGGAAGGAGCAGGGATGGAGCAGGGATGGAGCGGGGATGGAGCGGGGATGGAGCAGGGATGGAGCAGGGGTGGAGCAGGGATGGAGCAGACACGGAGAAGACACGGAGCAGGGGTGGAGCAGGGATGGAGCAGGGACGGAGAAGGGATGGAGCAGGGATGGAGCAGGGATGGAGCAGGGATGGAGCAGGGATGGAGCAGGGATGGAGCAGGGATGGATCAGGGATGGAGCAGGGATGGAGCAGGGATGGAGCAGACATGGAGCAGACCCCCGGCCCCCCCGCGGAGGCACAGCCGGCTCTGTAATGAAGCCAAGTGGGAAAGGTTGCCATGGCACCAAGAGCGAAGAACCGAAGCTGCACCTTCGTGGCTGCTCCGGAGCCTCGGGGCGTTTCCAGCCCCTGTGCCCGGGGCTCTGGGCGGCCGCGGGGCACAGGGGACGCTGTGCCAGCCCCTGGGCCTGCCCTGCGCGGGTGGAGGGGCAGAGGCGCTGCCGTGCGCCAGCGCGGCCCCGGGGCTGTGCCTTGGCTGATCTGCGCGATCTGAGCTTGTCCCGGCGGGTTCCATCCCGCTCTTGCCCCCCTGTGCCCACATCCCTGCCCGTGCCCGCTGGGTGCAGGTGGCACTTGGGGGGTCTCCCACGGACCTGAGACTTGGGGGCTCCCCCAGCACCCAAACCTGCCGCCTGCTGCGGCCCCCACATCCCAACACCCCGGAGCCGGCCCTGCTGGAGGAGGAGGAGGAGGAGGAGGAAGCGGCTCCATCACATCCCGTTGTCCTGGCAACAGGCGAGGATGCTGCGGAGCCGGGCCTGGCCTGTCCCCTCCGGCTCCGGGAATGTCCCCCCAGCTCTGCTTTCCCAGCCAGGCAGCGAGGGAAAGCCGGGATGTGCTGATTGTCCCCTCCTCATCCCCACACCGCACACGGGACTGGCGTGTTTGGGGACATTTGTGTCCCTTTGTCCCGCCCAGCTTAGGAGCAAAGCAGAGCCAGGGGCTGTGACAAAGCAGGACAGAGCCATTCCCGTGCCCGGGTTTATTTTCCTCCCTCTGTCCCACATTCGAGCCTTTCCTTGCCCTTTCTCTGGCCTTGCACTCCTGTTGTGTTTCTGCCGCGACAGAAATAGCCCGGGAGGTGCTAAAATAGAATTAAGGATATGTAAATGCTGTTTGTGCTCGCCCCGGTGCCTCCTTCTTTTCAGCAGCAATGATGATTTCCCTGCCAACCTCAGCCCGGGGAGGCGTTTGGGATCAGGGAATGCCGGGACACCGAGCTTTGCCCGGGGGTGGGATGGATTTGTGAGCTCCCCTTGGCACCGTTGACCCTTTTCCCAGAAGCTCCTCTAAATCCTGGGGGTTTCCACCCAAATTTGGCCAAGCAGCATCACCGGCTCCCTTTGGTCACGCTGGGGGGAACTCGACATTCCACATCAGGCGAGGCTCTGAACTCAGGATCTTCCTGGCAGGAATTTGGGGGATTCCGGCTCTGCACTCAACATTTTCCCACCAGGAATTTGGGGGGGATCAGGTTCTGCACTCAGGATATTCCGAGCAGGAATTTGGGGGGAATCAGGTTCTGCACTCAGCATCTTCCTGGCAGGAATTTGGGAGGATCAGGTTCTGCACTCAACATTTTCCTGGCGGAATTTTGTGGGGTTCAGGCTCTGCACTCAGGATAATCCCAGCAGGAATTTTGGGGGAATCAGGTTCTGCACTCAGCATCTTCCTGGCAGGAATTTGGGGGGGATCAGGCTCTGCACTCAGGATATTCCCAGCAGGAATTTGGGGGGGATCAGGCTCTGCACTCAGGATAATCCCAGCAGGAATTTTGGGGGATCAGGCTCTGCACTCAGGATAATCCCAGCAGGAATTTTTGGGGAATCAGGTTCTGCACTCAGCATCTTCCTGGCAGGAATTTGGGGGGATCAGGCTCTGCACTCAGGCTAATCCCAGCAGGAATTCGGGGGGATCAGGCTCTGCACTCAGGATATTCCCAGCAGGAATTCGGGGGGATCAGGCTCTGCACTGAGGATATTCCCAGCAGGAATTTGGGGGGATCAGGCTCTGCCCCGACGCACGGGTTGGATTCTGGCGGAGGCCGAAGCTTCGCAGCTCCCTGGGCGCCTCCTCACGCGGCGAGGGAGGGATAACTCGGGAGCGCTGCCATGAATCTCCGCTGCTCCCGCGGCTGCCGAGGCGAAGGAATTAAGGGGAAGGAATTAAGCACTTTGAGAAGCTGGCAAAGATCCCTCTGGGAGCCCTGCGGCGGCTTCTTCAAACCCATCCTCCCCTCAGAAGTTACAGCGCGCGGCCCCGCTCCTCTCCCACATCCCCGGCTCCGGGGGTGTTATCCCATCCCTGAGACCTGGCAGAGCCCCGAATTCCTGCCAAAACCTCCTGTCCCCCTTCCCCCGGCCCGGTGGGTCGCGCTGGGGAGGCTGGCAGGGCTCGGGGCCGTGGGTGTGAGCTCTGCCAGCCGGCGCAGATGCCGGGCTCGCTCACACGACAGCTCCGCTTCCCCTCTCCAGATTTTTGCCCTGGAAAAGTAGGGCACAGCCACGGCTGCCCACGTCCTCCTCATCCCCCCCTGGATCCCTGGCATCTGCTGCTCCTTGTGCTGGGGATGGGATTTTGGGTGTTGGATTTGGGATGAGACCCAAAAGTGGCTCCTTCTCATCCTCCCTATCCCTGGCATCTGCTCCTCGTGCTGGGGATGGGATGGGATTTGTGGGGTTGGATTTTGGATGAGACCCCAAAAGCGGCTCCTCCTCATCCTCCCCTGGATCCCTGGCATCTCCTGCTCCTCGTGCTGAGGATGGGATTTGGGGCATTGGATTTGGGATGAGACCCAAAAGCGGCTCCTCCTCATCCTCCCCTGGATCCCTGGCATCTGCTACTCCTTGTGCTGGGGATGGGATGGGATTTGTGGGGTTGGATTTGGGATGAGACCCAAAAGCGGCTCCTCCTCATCCTCCCCATCCCTGGCATCTGCTGCTCCTCGTGCTGAGGATGGGATTTGGGGCATTGGATTTGGGATGAGACCCCAAAAGCGGCTCCTCCTCATCCCACTTTGGATCCCTGGCATCTGCTGCTCCTCATGCTGGGATTTGTGGGGTTGGATTTGGGATGAGACCCAAAAGCGGCTCCCTGGGCGGGCAGGGTGGCACTCCCTGGCAGTGCCACCGCTCTGTGTCACCTCGCAGCTTGGGGAGGAGCATCGGGGACCTCCGGGCGCTCTGTGGGGACAGGATGAGGTCCCAGCGCGGCCCCGCAGCCACCGCCGGGCTCGGCACCAGGCTGGTGCAGGGAGGCAGCACCATCTGCATGGCAATGGGGATATTTAAAGCCGGAGCCGGGTGGGGGAAGCGAAGGAATCAATTTCCCAAGTGGGAGGGCGGGGTGTTATTTTTACATCGCGCTGGATACGCAGCTTAAATCTGGCCCTGGAAGATGGAGGGGAAGCGGGGCGGGCGGGGAAGGAGAATCGTGTCCCTTTAGCAGCGCTGCCATCGCTGCCAGCCCCTCTGGGAGGTGGCAGGAGGGGACAGGGAGCTCTTTTCGGTGTCCCCATCGAGTCTCCAGCTCTTTTTGTGTCACCGCTGGGCACGGCCTGGATCCGTGGGCGTCCTCACGGAGCCGCGGCTGCTCTTCCAGCAGCGCCGCCGGCTTTGGAGGTGGGCAGGGGCTCCTTTTGTGCTCGTGGTTAATTAAGAGGATCATTCAGAGCCACTCGTAGTGTAGTGTGTTGTCTTCTAATAGTCGCGATTCTGTCCCTGTGCCAGCTTCCATTAGCAACAAAACCCACTTATCTTGTTCTTCCCTATCTCTTCCTTTTATATTTTTATCCTCCCCTCTCCCTGCGAGTCTCTCTCCTCTTTTCTCCCCAGCCCCGGCACCGCAGCAATAATTCCACCAGTCGTCACCTCGCTTGACAAAACACTGGTGATGTGACAGCTCCGAGCTATGAAATCTCCCTCACCGCTCGATAATTAATTTACTAATTGCGTGCTCGGCATGGCCCCGGGCCAGCTCCGAGGGCAGCGGTGCCACCCTGACCCCGCTGTGCCCGGGGTGTCCCGTCCTGTGCCAGGGTGGAGCCCTGGGGTGTCCTCAGTGCCACCCAGGATGGGGGAATTGGGGTGGAGAGAAAGGGGATGGGATGCAGGGAAGTGTCCCCAGTGCCACCAGTGCCACCAGTGCCACCCAGGATGGGGGAATTGGGATAGAGGGAAGGAGATGGGATGCAAGGAAGTGTCCCCAGTGCCACCAGTGCCACCAGTGCCACTTGGAATCGGGAACTGGGGTGGAGGGAAGTGCCCACAGTGCCCCCAGTGCCACCCAGGATGGGGAATTGGGGTGGAGAGAAGGGGATGGGATGCAAGGAAGTGTCCCCAATGTCCCCAGTGCCACCAGTGCCACTGGGTTCAAGTGCCCAGTGCCACCAGTGCCATCCAGGATGGGGAATTGAGGTGGAGGGAAGTGTCCCCAGTGTCCCCAGTGTCACCAGTGCCACCCGGAATGGGGAATTGGGGTGGAGAGAAGGGGATGGGATGCAAGGAAGTGTCCCCAGTGCAACCAGTGCCACCAAGACTGGGGGAATTGGGATGGAGGGAAGGGTTGGGATGCAGGGGGTGCTGGGGGAGGCTGAGTGCCCCCAGTGCCACCCAGTTTTCTGCCCGGCTGAGCTGCCAGCGCTGCCAGCCACGCTTGGGTGACTGAACGTGTCACCTCCATCGTGCCTCACCGCAGAGAAGGTTTCAAAGGTTAACCCCCCCCTCCCTATTTGGGGTTAATCCAGGGATTAAAACTCCATATTTGGGGTTAAAATCTCCATATTTGGGGTTAAAATCTCCATAGCTGGGGTTAACCCAGGAGTTTAACCCCCCCTTATTTGGGGTTAACCCAGGAGTTTAAACTCCATATTTAGAGTTAACTCAGGGGTTACAACCCCATATTTGGGGTTAAACCCCCCCTATTTGGGGTTAGCCCAGGGGTTAAAACTTCATATTTGGGCTTAAGCTCCCTTATTTGGGGTTAACCCAGTAGTTACACCCCCATATTTGGGGTTATCCCCTCCTGTTTGGGGTTGAGTGAAGGGGACAGACCCCGCTGTCCCTAACCCACGGAAAACCCACCACGGGCTGGAGCTTTGCATCCAGAGCAGGAAGGAAAGGAAAGGAGCTGCAAGGAAAGGGAAACTGAGGCACTGCCAGTGGAATTTGATGTCCCCCCACCCCGGGCACGGCGCTGGCTGTGCCAAATGTCACCGTCACGGCCACTTGATGGGGGGTTAAGCGCCCTGTCCCCGGTGCCAGCAGCATTCCAGGGCCGCCACCTCGGTGAGTGAATAAATGACGTGTCGCCTCCGCCGCCGCGGGGCTGCCGGAGCCGTGACTCGGTAATTGCTTTTTGGGAGCCGCAATTACCGGGCAATGTTGCGGAACGTGTCAGTGCCTGCGGGACCGGAGCGCGCTCCCGCCGGGATCCGAGCCTGGCCGAGCCCTGGTGGCAGCTGGTGACAGCCCCGAGGGCACCGAGGGCACTGAGGGCACCGAGGGCACCGGGATCCGAGCCTGGCCCAGCCCTGGTGGCAGCTGGTGACAGCCCCGAGGGCACCGAGGGCACGGCTGAGCTGTGGGTGCTGCTCGGTGGCACGCCCTGCTCTGAGCTGGGCATCCCATCCTCATTCCAGGTGGATTTTCACCATAAGAGGAAGGAAGGGAGCTGGCAGGAGCACCCCAACCTTTCCTGTAGGATTTGAGCCCTTTCAGATGTGGGAAGGGATTTGGAAGAGGATGGGGTGACCCTGGAGGATCCCAATCCTCTCCTTATGGGCCTTGACCCCTTCAGATGTGGGAAGGGATTTGGGAGAGGATGGGGCTGTGATTCTGAGCACCCCAATCCTCTCCTGACCCCATTCCAGGTGGGATTTCCCATAAGAGGAGGAAAGGAGCTGGCAGGAGATGGGGACTGACCCTGAGCATCCCAATCCTCTCCTTGTGGGATTTGACCCCCTTCGGATGTGGGAAGGGATCTGGGAGAGGATGGGGACTGTGATCCTGAGCACCCTGAGCACCCCAATCCTCTCCTTATGGGCCTTTACCCCCTTCAGACACAGGAAGGGATTTGGGAGAGGATGGGGACTGTGATTCTGAGCACCCCAATCCTCTCCTTGTGGGACTTGACCCCCTTCAGATGTGGGAAGGGGTTTGGGAGAGGATGGGGACTGTGATTCTGAGCACCCCAATCCCCTCCTGCCCTCACCCCAGACGGGCATTGCCCCTCTCAGAAATGAGCAGGGAGCTGGCAGGGGATGGGCACCGCGATGTTTAGAGTTCACATCGTCCCAATCCTCCCCTATTTCCCAAAAACCGCTTCCCCCATGGCCCGGGTGGGACCTGGGAGAGCTCAGGCAAAACCCAGAATCCCAAATCCCAGAATCCCAAACCCAGAATCCCAAATCCCAGAATCCCAAACCCCAGAATCCCAAAACCCAGAATCCCAAAACCCAGAATCTCAAAAACCAGAATCCCAAACCCCAGAATCTCAAAACCCAGAATCCCAAACCCCAGAATCCCAAACCCCAGAATCTCAAAAACCAGAATCCCATAAACCAGAATCCCAAACCCCAGAATCCCAAAACCCAGAATCCCAAAACCCAGAATCTCAAAACCCAGAATCCCAAAAACCAGAATCCCAAACCCCACAATCAAACACCCACAATCCCATTACCGACGCTAAACTCGGAGCAGAGGGGAAGTGAGTGACAAACGACAAACGGCGCCGTTTTTGATGCCCTCACAAAAGCCCTGTCTTTGCACGAACAATTCCATACATTTTTAACTGCGGGCCCCGGGGGAAAATCCATCACAACATCGAATTTCCCTCATGCCAGGGAGCACAAAGGGATTGGGGTGGAGCAGGCAGCGCTCCAGAGGCGCCTCTTCCCCCGTTTCCCTGGGAAACACCCCCCGAGGGAAGGAATTTGGGAAAGGATGGGGATTCTGAGCACCCCAATCCTCTCCTTGTGGGCTCAAACCCCCTTCAGATGTGGGAAGGGATTTGGGAGAGGGAAAATCCACGCTCAGAGTCCCCGTAAAAATATCGAGATAAATAATAAAATTGAAATAATAAAAAATATTATAATTTTTTTTTCATCTTTTTCAATATTTTTATTCCTGATCATCCCAGCTCCATTCATCTCCCGCGGCAGGACACTCACTATGGATTAGCAGGGCTAATTTGGGGATTTGGGGTCGCACCTCCCTGCAGGGCTCTGGGTTTTTGGGAGCATCCAGTGGGAATCTCCTCAAGATTCCCAGAGAATCCAGCCCAGCCGGGGAGGGAGAGAGTGACAGATCCTGCCGGGAACATTTTTTTGCGGGGAAAAAATTCCCCAATATTTTTAATATTTTAATATTTTCAATATTTTCAATATTTTCAATATTTTCAATATTTTCAATATTTTAATATTTTTACAAATTTTACTATTTTTATATTTTCAATATTTTCAATATTTTCAATATTTCCAATATTTCCAATATTTCCAATATTTTTCAATATTTTAATTTTTATTAAAATATTGAAATAAATACTAAAATTAAAATTAAATATATTTCAATATTTTTCAATATTTTTCAATATTTTTCAATATTTTTCAATATTTTATTCCTGATCATCCCTGCTCCGTTCATCTCCCAACTCACTATGGATTAGCAGAGCTTCCCTATGGATGCAGCACCCCCTGCCCAGCAGGATGGTGACACTTGGGGACCTGGGACAACTTGGGGACACCTCACCATCCTCTCCCACCCCTGGCAGAGGCGGCAGGAACCTGGGGAAGCAGCAGGAGGGGATTTTTAGGACGGAGCTGTGTCCCAGGGGCTCTGGGGAGCAGCTCCAACCTGTGCCAGGGATCTGGAACACCTCATTTACTGGATAATTCTTCTGCCCGAACGGGAGGAAGCAGCTGCTATCTGTACAAACAAAATTAGGCCAAAGGAGGAAAGTAATTTTGTCAAAGAAATGAGGAGATGCAGGGGGAGATGGAGAGGAGACAGATGAATAAACACAATCTACATAGGAGCTGATAAAAATTCAATTTCTGCTCACACACGTCCCGGTCTCACTCACACCCTTCCTCTCCTCCTCTCCACGCGCTCCCCAGCGTTGTCTGCATCCATCTGGGATGTGGGAGGCAAACACAATGATCCTCTTCTGTCTTCAGCGTGCTGCAAAAATGTTCCCTTTAATGATGGTGCTTTAATTCCCATCCAGCTCCAGCTTTCCATCCCGCACTCTGCCCTGCTGAGCAGGGGCAGCCCGGGAGAGGGGACGGCCCCGGGAATGGGGGATCCTGTGGGGGTGACCCCATTCCCACTGGGATCCCAGTATGGGGATGTGGGATTGGGGATGAGAGAGGTGGAAGGAATTGGAGATTCCTGGGAGTTATCCCGGCTCTCCCTATGGATTCCTGGAGCTGTGGGAGCACAAAGGGCTCACCTGGATGGGTTTTTAGGGCATTCTGATATGGTTTATACCAAAAACAACACTTCCAAAATCTTCACGGGGTCGCTTGTGCCCCGTGGCTCGTCTGGAAGCTGGGATGGTGAGAAGGAAAGATGTTCAGAGGGAAGGACCTTGGGTCCATCAGGGAAATCCTGCCTGGAAAATCATCCATGGGAGCCTCAGGGCTGACCTGCGAGCTGGAGCAGGCAGAGAGGCCATTTCTGAGCTGCTCCTCTCCCCACTCCAGTGTCCCCGTGCCCACCCTGATTCCCAACCCCTGCCTGCTCCACCTCCTCCTGATCCATGGGAGCCCAGCCTGGGCTCTTGGAGGAGACTTCCCTGTCCATTGCTCCATGGTCTGGTCCCAGAGGGAGCACCTCGCTGCTGGCAGGCCCCTGAGGGGCAGCTTTGGGCCAGGCTGTGATGACCTTTTGGCCAGGCTGATGGTGGTGACACCTTTTGGCCAGGCTGATGGTGGTGGCACCATTTGGCCGGGAAGATGGCAGTGGCACCATTTGGCCGGGAAGATGGCAGTGGCACCATTTGGCCAGGCTGATGGTTGTGACAGTTTTTGACCAGGCAGATGGTGGTGGCACCATTTGGCCAGGCTGATGGTGGCACCTTTTGACCAGGCAGATGGTGGTGGCACCATTTGGCCAGGCTGTGATGACCTTTTGGCCAGGAAGATGGCAGTGGCACCATTTGGCCAGGCTGGTGGTGGTGACAGAGTTGAGTCCCCACTCCTGGGTGTCCCCCGAGCAGGGGTCCCTGTGGACAGGGCATCCCCGAGGATGCTCTGGTGCCTCTCAGAGGCCGGCCTGGCCATGCTGGGGCTGGAGAGAGGCAGGAGGGGGCCGGGGCTGGGCTGGCCCCTCGGGCAGGGCCATTCTCATGCTCCATTGTCCTGGAACAGGTCGGGAAGTGCCTCTGCTTTGGATCCATCCTCCGGGGCCTGGAGGCAGCACTCGCTCCCTGGGGACAGGGACTGCGCTGTCCCCGTGTCACCATCTGCAGGGGACACACAGGACACCCCCATGAGCACGTGCCCGGTGCCAGGAGTGGCTCTGCAACACCTTGGGGTGCCAGGATGAGGGGAAAAGGGAAGAGAGGAAGGTGGGAGAGGGGTGAGGGGAAAAGGGAGAAGGGTCAGCCCTGCGCACCCACATTTCCTTTGCACACCGGAGCATCCTCAGGGACGCAGGATCTGCATTGTCCCCAGGGATCCCCGCTCAGGGGACACACAGGAGTTTGGATTCTGCTCCAATCCCTTCCTTGGGGGTTCAGGAGGATCCAGGGAGAGCTGGGAGAGGAGACAGAGGGTGCAGGGCACCCACACCCCCCCTCCCCTGCACACCCATGGCCCCCCTGCACATCCACATTTCCCTTGCACACCCACATTTCCCTGCACACCCACATTTCCCTTGCACACCCACATTTCCCTGCACACCCCCGTGCGCGGGGGCTGAGCCGAGCTGCAGCCCCGTTTCCCTAGGAAACCAAGCAGAGCCCAAAATCCCGCAGGGAAGCGCTGGAGGGGCTCCAGAAGGAGGCTGGGAGAGCTCTGCACCTTGCTGTCCCAGCCCTGCTGCGAGGACACGGTGACAATGACAGCGCGGTGGCACTCGGGGGGGGTTGGAAAGGGGCATTTGGGGCTGTCCCCACCCGCGATGACCCAGAGGATCCCCTCCTGAGGCACAAGGATTTTGGGGGCTGTCCCTGCAACCCCGAGCCTGGATTGCTGCTGCCATGGGGGCGTTTTCCTGGGAATAGCCCTGGATGAGGGCGCCTTGTTCTGGGATTGATCCTTGGGGACAAGAGAGGGAAGAGCCTCTCGAGGGTGGCAGGGTCACACCTTCACCCTCCGAGCCTCCTCCTCATCTTCCTCCTCCTCCCCTCCTCCTCCTCCTCCTCCTCCTCCCCGGGCCATTCACACGCTGCCAAGCGAGGACGCGTTTACCGGGGCTGCACGCTCCGAAAGTTGCTCCTCTCCCCTGCAGGCAATTAAAGGGAAGCTATTTCTCCTCAATCAGGCGTGTTTGAATATGGAAATGATTTTTAATTACTCAGAGTCAATATCGTTTTATCACCCAAATGTGTTTGAACGAGGTTCGCCCGTATTTGCAGGGTGTCTAATAGGAGGAATGCAAATTCCCCCCTGCTCCTCGGCTTCTGCGCGTCCCGCTGAGCCACACGGAGGTGATGCCCTTTGGGAATTCATTCCCAGGCTGCTGACGGGACAGGGAATGCCGGTTAACCCCTGCCCCGATGGGAAAATCCAAGGGAAGGGACGCGGGGACATCACTCGTTGGCCATCGCCCCGAACATGCCCGGGGTCAGCTCCTGGCGGAGCCGGTGACAGCTCGGCAGCCTCAGATCCCCGGCTATTGTCTGCTGATTAATTTGCTAATTATGTTCTGCTTTAATCCGAGGGCCTGGCGGCGGTGTGGAAATGTCAGGCACTTGTTTATGCCCCGGGTTGCTGGCGGAGTGACAAAGGCAGCGTCCCGCAGGTGTCACCGCGCGTCACCTGGCTCTGAGCTGCTGCCTCTGCCGCCTCCCACAGCCCTGGCGCTGCCCCTCTGCCTCAGTTTCCCCCACAGGAGCTGGGAGTACCTGGATCCACCCCTCGGGGTGGGGAGCGCTGGCACCACAGCCTCGGTGCCAGCTGTCACCAGCACTGTCACCGGTGCTGGGCACGTCCCTGTCCTCGCTGCCGTGGCTTTGTGCAGGGTTGGCACTGCTCAAAGCTGGCCCTGAATGTTCCCCCTGGAGCCAGGGGGGGTTTGGGGCTATTCCAGATCCACACCAAAGGGGACTGGTCCTGCCTGCTGTCCCTGTGCCTCTGTGGCGTTGTCACAGGGGGTACAAAGGTGACCAGAGCAGCTTCCCTTGGCTCCCAGTGTCCCCATTTAGGTCTTATCCAGCTCCAGCCCCCTGGGGAGATGCCACCTCCTCGCTAACAAGGTGACAAAGGACGTGGCTGAGCGCTTTCCCAACATCCAAGCTCTGGGTTTTCCTGCTGTGCAAAACCCATCAGGTGTCGGGGTTGAGCTCCTTCCTGCCAGGCTGAGCAGCCGCTGCAGCCGGGCTTTCTGCAGCCCTCATGTTTATTAATCGCGATGAATATTTATGCAAAGTTCCTCCAGCTTGCTCGAATGCAGGCATGATCTGCCGGGCTGGGCAGTGAGATGGCTCCGGAGCAAAAGGGGCTCAGGGTGGCATTGCTCCTTGCCAGGCTGCTCTGAGGATCTCCCAGGAAGCAGCTGGAGGTGAAAATCCCACGCCTGTCCCGCTGGTGTTGTGCTCATCCCTCAGTCCTACAGGCCCAACAAGGAGGTCAGCTCCTTACCCGGCACAAATTCCCCCAATTTTGCCCCAAAAACTCTCCCCAGCGTGCCCAGCCTGGCACCTCGGGTCCTTCCTGGTGCCCTGCCCCGTGGCACAGCATCACTTGGCACAGATGGGCGAGGAGCAGCCCTGATCCACCCCTGACTGCACGAAGAGCCTGGAATACCAAGATGGGGATGCTGAGCTGGAATCCATCGGCCTGGGCACAGCAACACATCCAGAGGCCCGGGAGCCACTTGGGAAGGGCTTTTGGCTGTGCCCACAGTCGGGAACCGCTTGGGAAGGGCTTTTGGCTGTGCCCACAGTCTGGAACCGCTTGGGAAGGGCTTTTGGCTGTGCCCACAGTCTGGAACAACCACAAAGTGAAATTTATTCCCTGGCTTCTCCTTCCTCTGCTTCTCATCACCTCGCTCATATTTCCTTGGGCTTTTCTCCTTGACACCAGCGGGAGAAAACTCCACGTGAAGGTCCCTGGGCAGGGCAGGTCCCTCCATCGCGGGTGAGGGCTCCCATCAGAGCGGATTAGATTATTCTGCAACCTCAAACTCGCCTGTTTACGGCTGGTTTTGTTTTCCCGCTGGAGCAATTGGCCACCCAGTTTACGGGAAGCGATTCCGACAAGCGGCTGTCGTTACCGGCTGCTCGGGGGCCGCGTCCCCTCCTGCTTCACCCCTTTTTCCAGCCGAGGTGGTCCTGATAAACCTCACCGCTCAGGGGAGACAATCCCTGGGGATGGAGCCCAGAGAGAGCAGGATGAGCATCCCCACCCCCGCGGCCAGGCGCTCTCAACTCTTCCCTGAATCCTCACCGGGCACAGAGCAGCTGCCACCTCGGTGCCTCTCCCTGGCCCTGATTTCTGTGCCAAACGAAGGGGAAACGAGAGCTCTGTGCTGGAAGCAGCAGCGCCGGGTGCCTGGGGAGCCCCTGCCCTGCTTGGCTGTCCCGGTGTGCCCGGTCCCTGCGGCGCTGGAGGCCGCTAATGACAGTGGTGGCACCGGGGACCTCGTGTCAGCCTGGCGGGTTGTTATGGCCTTAATGGAGGGTTCTGATTGCCAGCGAGCCACAAAAGCCCCGGTGTCACCACCTCCGCGCGCTGCTCTAATTACGCCCTGCGAGGAGCTCTGCTCAGCCCAGCCCCCAGCCCCAATCCTTCGGGCCCCATCGGTGTTTTCCCACATCCCAGCAGCTCACGGTGATAAGGAGGAGGATGAAGGCTCGAAGCCTCACCCCGGACACCCTGGGGGTGGGGGGGGGTGGTCCTCCAGTGCTTTTCCAAGCTGTTCCTGGGGGGCTGGGCGGGATGGGCGCCCGCCTGGTTGAGGATTTGGTGGCAGCGGCGGCGTCGGGGGAGGTTTGCAGGGATGCAGCAGCAGCACAAGCAGCTCCGGAGAGCACCCAGTTGTCCTGGTAACAGTGGGTGCCTCCAGCTCCCAGAGCTCAGCCCCCCCAGAGCCGGAGCCCCCCAGCTCCTCTTTGCCCACCTGGGGCAGAGGAGGCTTGGCAGGGAGGGGATGGGAGCACAGGGATGACTCCCGGGCTGGACAGGCAGCAGCAGGGGATGGTGGCGTCGTGGGACAGGGTGACACGAGCCAGGATGTGCCACAGCTTTGGGGAAGTCCCCATGGGCATCGTATCCCACGTCACATCATCCTGCACCACAACCTGCGCTGCATCCACTGTTGCATCCATTATTGCATCTTGCACCCCACGCTGCATCTCGTGTTGCGTTCTGCAGCGCATCCCACATTGCATCCTGCATCCCCCATCAATCCCACATTGCATCCTGCATCCCCCATCAATCCCACATTGCATCCTGCATCCCCCATCAATCCCACACTGCATCCTGCATCCCCCATCAATCCCACATTGCATCCTGCATCCCCCATCAATCCCACATTGCATCCTGCATCCCCCATCAATCCCACACTGCATCCTGCATCCCCCATCAATCCCATGTTGCATCCTGCATCCCCCATCAATCCCACATTGCATCCTGCATCCCCCATCAATCCCACACTGCATCCTGCATCCCCCATCAATCCCACACTGCATTGTGCATCCCACATCCTGCATCCTACACCCACCCCACGTTGCATCCTGCATCCCACACCACGTCCTGCGCTCCTCGCAGGGCAGTGGCAGCCAGTGCAGGAGATCCCTTTGGAAATCCCCAATTCCCTCACCCATGCTAGGCTGCTTGGCTGAGGGAGCAAACACCTCGTGGGAAGCTGGGAATGGCCCAGGGAGCCGTGGTTTTGGTGTTGTTCATCCACAGAGCTGTGCTGAGCTGTATTTACAGAGCCGGGCTCGGGAATATCCCCCAGCTCCAGCAGAGCTAATGCTGCTTTTCTCCTCAGGATAAAGACCAGCCTGAAAAGCTGGTTTGCTTCCTCCCAGCCTTGACCTGCAGGGCACGAGTGTGTCTGGGGAGCTGGGTCAGGCACCCGGGGACTGCAGGGAGGCGCTGGGAATAGGGAATGCCAGGAAGGGAGGGAGCTGAGCTGCATGAAGCTCTGGGATGGATGAGATCCTGCACTTCCAGCAGCACCAGGCTGGATCAGAGCTGGTGCTGATCCCCAGGGTGCTGAGCAGTTGTCCTAGAGCTGCCTCCTGGCCTGTCCATCCACGGTGTCCAGCCCGGGTGGAGGGGACAGGGGACAGCTGTGAGCTGAGACAGCTGAGAGCAGCGCTGGCAGCAGCAGTGCTGGGCAGGATGTGTCCGGCAGAGGTGGACAGGCAGCAGCGGGAATGTGCTGCATTTCCAGCTGCGCTGCTCCCGCAGCGTGGCAGCCAGGCCCTGCCGCATCCTGCTGAGCTCCTCCTGCACGCCTGGGGCTCCGTGGCCCTGACACCCCATCCCCTGCCAGCCAGAGCTCCTGGAGAGCAGCAGGATCCGGGCTGCAGTGGAGCCTCTGTGCCAGTGGCTCAGTCGCCTGCAGACCCTCAAGATCCTCAAGTTCATCCTGCCTGTGCTTCCCCTCTGGGTGTGAAACCTCAGCTCTGCAGCCCCCCGAGGTCCTGGGGGTCCGGCAGCGTCCGTGTCACCCCCACATGTGCCACATTTGTGGTTGTGACAGCCCCGTTTCTCAGCATCCCTGCGCCCCACGCCCCCCTGCAGAACTCCCCGAGGCCTGCACACGTGTGGGGACACACACGGGACACACACACAGAGCCCCGCGTGCTTTGCACACGCGCGTGCAAACCCTCACCTCCACGGCAGAGCCCACCCAGCATTCACACACCCCCAGCCATGCACACGCAGCCACAACCCCCCCGTGCCCGTGCACGGCGCACTCCACGCGTGTGACACGGCTTGAGGGGGGGGATTGGGGACACACCACCGCCCCCCGTGCACCGCTCACCCGCCGCCCCCCCAGCGCTGCAGCGGCAGCAGAACCCGGGGGTCACCTCCCTCTGCACACACGGCGGGGGCGGCGGAGCGGGGACGGGGAAGGAGGAGAGGGGGGGTCCCCGCCGTGCCCGGTGCTGTCACACAGCGTGCCCGGTGCTGTCACACACCGCCCCGCGCCCGGCGCATGCAGCAAGTGCCCGAGCGGCGCGCGCCGCCGCCGCCCCCGCGCCCCCCGCTCCCCCAGCCCCCCCCTCTCCCTTCCCCTCCCCACCGCATCCGCCCCGCCGCCGCCGCCACCGGGGCCCGGCGCGCTGCGCGCCCGCTCCCGGCCCCGCTCCCGGCCCCGCTCCCGCTCCCGGCCCCGCGCGCTGCCGCCGCCGCCGCCGCCGCGCTCCCCCGGGCGCGCCCGGGCACCGGCTGCCACCGCCGCCACCGCCGCCGCCGCCGCTCGGGGATGGCCAGCCCGCTGCTCGCCGCGCTGCGCCGGGGCTACACGCGCTGCTAACGGAGCGCAGGTAAGGGCGGCCACAATCCGATATCCCCCCCCCGCTCCGGTGAACCGGCACCCCCCGTTATCGGTGAAACCCCCCCCACCTCTTCCCCGGTGCGGCGGCTCCGCTCCCCCCGGCGCGGCGCAGCGGGGGCGGCAGCTCGCCGGCGATGCGGGCTGCGGCGGCCGGTGCTGCCGCTTGGCAGAGCCCCGGTTCCACCGGGGACCCCCCCGGCTCCCACCCCAACTTTCCTGCTCCGGCGGCGGCGGGGCTGCGGGAACGGGAGTTGCGGCCGCGCCGCCACACCGCGGGTGCCCCGTGCCCGGTGCTCGGGGCGGGCAGCGGCATCCCCGAGGCGGCCCCGGCCCTGCCGGGAAGTTGCGCGGGGCTGCGGCGGCGCGGAGGGCTCGGCACCGGGGCTGGCTGAGAGCCGCGGCATGCCCGGGGCTGCCGGTCCTTCCCGTGGGGCTGCCGGTCCTTCCCGCGGGGCTGCCGGTCCTTCCCGTGGGGTTGCCGGTCCTTCCCTCGGGGCTGCCGCTCCCCCGCTCTCCCGGCGCTGCCATCTCCTCCTCCCGCTCTGCCGATCCCCCCTCCCCGGTGGTTGCCGCTTCTCTCCCCCTCTGCCGGTTCTCCCCTCGGCTCCGCCGGTTCTCCGGGGGTTCCCGGCGCCCCTCAGGACCCCCGTGCCCGCCTCGAGGCGCCGTTCCCTCCGGTGGGGTGCCGGTTCCTCCCGTTCAAACCGTGCCCGGCTCCGGCCGCCCCACGGCGGAGGGGCTGCACGCGTGTCCGCGGGCACATGTGTGTTCCCGGGCACACGTGTGGCACCGCGGCGCGTGTCACACAGCAAGGCCACGGGTGGGCGCAGGGCTCCCTGCTGGCATCCCCGCTGTGGGCATACGCGTGGATTGTGCCAGCCTGACCAGCGTGGGTGCTCGGCAGGGTTGGTCACCCCTCGTTGTCACCCCTCGGGCAGGGCCCTCGGGGCTCCCCACGCACCGGGGGCTGCGTGGGCGAAGCCCCGGCCGTGGGTGGGTGGGTGGGTTCGTGGGTGGGTTCTCATCCCTCCCCGTTCGGTGCCAGCGTGGGGGGCTGCCGTGCCACGGCACCCGGCGCCCGTGGGCGTGCGGGAGGGCACACGTGGGCACCCGGCGTGTGCCACCGCGGGCACGTGCGGCAGGCAGGTGGCAGCCGGGGCTTGGGGGGAGCCGGGGGAGACCTGCGAGCCCTGGGAGCGGTGGCACGGAGCGGTGCCAGGTGTGCCTCCCGCGTGTGCCCGCGCCGGTCACTTGTTGAGGAGGACGGGGGAGGTTTTTGCGCAGCCGGCGCAGGGGGGACCGGCGGCAGCGCGGCGTGTGAACAACCCTTCCCTTTTCTAGGTCATGTCACTGCTGGCCGTGCTGGCTGTCGCCTGGCAGCCGGGGCCGCCGGTGGCGCGGGGAGGTGGCCCTGGGGTGGCCTGGCCGGGGGTTCAGTGCGGGGCGCACGTGGAGCCGGTGGCACGGGGCTGGCTCTGAGCTGTGCCCCTGGGATTGTTCCCAGGGGTTGGGGACAGCTTTGTCCCTCCTCTGAAGGCCGTGGCTGAGCTGAGGGGGGTCGTGGGGAGGCACCCGGCTCCGTGGGCTCACATGGGGAGGAGCGGGGTGGCGCAGCTGTTGTCACTGTCACCGTCACTGTCACCTGGCTGCTCTCCAGCCGCCCTCAGCAGGGAGGGTCTGCTCCCCGTTGCCAGCAGGGCTCCTTGGTGATGGCACGGTGGCGGTGGATGTGGCAGTGCCAGCCCCGCCGTGCCAGAGCACGGAGCCTGGCAGCAGCTCCTCTCCCAGGCCTGCCCAGCTGCCTGTCAAGCCTTGTCACCGGCCCCAGCTTTGATCCAAGGAGCCAGGATCCTACAAATTTGGGCTGTGTTGGAGAGAAAACTGACATGGAGCGGGCACAGCAGGAGCTCGCCCTCCAGCTGGGAGCCGCGTGGCAGAGGGGCTCCAGAGCTGGCTGGGACACGCTGCCAGATCTTCCCAGCTCCTTCTGGTTCTTCTCAACACCTCCAAGGACCTTTGGCAGCAGAATCTTCTGCCTGGAGTCGCTCCCTGCCATGCTGGAGATGGCACCGGGGGTGCTCGGCTCTCCCCGCTGCTGGAGAGCTCTGCCCTGGCACCAAGCTCACCGCTGTGGGATCGGATGGGATTTCCTCCAGCCAGAGTGTCCCCATTGCTGCCACATCCCCACATCCCATGGGGATTTTCAGATGGGATGATGGGAGCTGCAGGATGGATCCCCCATTTCCTGGAGGAAGATGATGCTCCAGCCCCGCTCCAGCCCTGCTGTGATGCCTCAACGCTTCTCCATGGGAATTTGGACTGAGGCCCTGCAAACTCATTTCCCACCACGGGCCCGTGTTCTAATGGGGACAGGGCTGGCTTGGGGCCACCTGGCTCTGTTGCCAAATGTCAGAAGCTCTTCAGCTCCTCACTGCTCACGAGGGCCATCGTGTCCCCCCTGCACTGTTCCTGTCTGTTCCTTCTTGATGTCCTCCAAGAGCAGGATGGAGCCAGGCCCCTTCTCTCCCTGGAGCACCTCGGAGGCTCACGGTGGGGCTGGGTCTGGATGGGTACAAAAAAAAAATCCCCTTTTGGGGTGAGAACAGATCCTGCTGCCAGCGCTGGAACTCAGATCTCCCCTTTGGAGCCTTCCTGGGTCTCTAGAATGGAGTTGATGGCAAAGAGGGACTCACATCCAAAGGATGTAGAAGAAACTCCTTGGAAGAGGCTGCTGCAGCTGAGGGGGGGCTGTGACTCCGGGGACCCCCCAGCTGTGCAGGGCCAGGGGAGGGAGGCAGCACACGCCGCTCCCTGGCAGAGCAAATCCCCAATCCCGGCGGAGATTTCTCTGCGCTGCCTCCCGTCCTTGCTTTTTGGAGTGGAGTTTTACCAACAGCAGTTAAGTAAAATAAATAAAGAGGCCTGTGCCTGCCAGTGCTCGCGAGGCCGCGCCAGGGATTGGCAGAGCGGCACCATTAATTACAGCTCGGCACCGCTGCCAGCCCGCCGGCTCCAGGAGAGGCCGTGGCAGCACGCCGGGGAGCCAGAGGGACGAGGGAGACGTGGAATCATGGAAGGGAGGGGAAACGTGCTCCTGGATGCTGAGGGAATTGTGCCAGAAGCAGCTGGGAGATCGCCGTCCCCGCTGGGTGTCTGTGTGTGCACACGCGTGTGCAAGCGTGTGCCGAGCAGGGATCTGTGTTTTCGGGGGGATCGCAGAGGAGTTTTTCCCAGGAGTGGTGCTGGTGTGTTGGTGGAGGGGCTGCGAAGGCTCAGGACACCCCTTGGAGGTGTTTTGGGGCAGCTTTGGAGTCCCTGGCTGCCTTTGAACGGCCAGGGAAGATCCCGGGGGTTGGAGGGTGGTGGGAATTGCTCTTTGTGGCGCTGCCTTTGTCACTGTCACCTCTGGTGGGCAGGGATGGCATCCCGTGGGATGGAGCCCCGCTGCCAGAGCGGGTGGAAGCAGCTGGGAGATCGCCGTCCCTGCTGGGTGTCTGTGTGTGCACACGCGTGTGCAAGCGTGTGCCGAGCAGGGATCTGTGTTTTCGGGGGGATTGCAGAGGAGTTTTTCCCAGGAGTGGTGCTGGTGTGTTGGTGGAGGGGCTGGGAAGGCTCAGGACAGCCCTTGGAGGTGCTTTGGGGCAGCTTTGGAGTCCCTGCATGCCTTTGGACCCCCGGGGGTTAGAGGGTGGTGGGAATTTGTGAATTTGTGGTGCTGCCTTTGTCACTGTCACCTCTGGGTGGGCAGGGATGGCATCCCATGGGATGGAAGCCCCACACCTGCGCTGTGCCTGTTCCTTTTGGTAGGGAAGAGAGGCTGCTCCATGCTGGATCAACCACCCAGGATGCCCCAGCCCTTCCTCACTTTTTATTCCTTTATCCTAAGCCATGCTCATGTTAGGAATTTTCCCGGATCGGGTCTTTCTTTTTTTTTTTTTTCCCCATGGATTTTGTATTTTCTACAGCCTCTTAAAAGAACGGTTGGGTTAAAAACCACATCCCTCCACCCCCAAATCTCCTTTAATCGTTTCTCAGGTTATTGATGCCGAGGGCTTTAGTGCTGCCCATTTATCACTTTTTTGGGGACTGGTCGGTTGTCCCTGGCTTTTCCTGATCACGATCTGGGCTCCTGCCGTGCCGGGATGATGGAGCTGGACCCAGATCCAGCCAAAATCCAGGCAAAACATCCTCAGGGAAACAACCTGTTTGTGCGTGGGGAGCAGTGCCGTGCCGCGGCCGGGGAGAGCCGAGCCGCGGTCGGATCCTGCTTTTCCCGGAGCGATATTCCAGCAGGGATGCAGAGAAACCTCGCGAAGAGCACGGGGGAGCCCGGGCTGTCGCTTCCGCCCGCCCGGCCGCTTCCCAGTTCTGTGATGGCTCTTTAAAAGCTTTAATTAAAGCTTTAAACCCACCCCCTTCCCTGCGCCCGGGCGGGAACAAAGGCAGATGGAAGGGGCTGGAGCGGGCGAGCGTGCCAGGCTGTGCCCGCCGCGCTCCGGGTGACATCGCCGTCCCCAGGGAGCACCAGCCACTCCCAGCGGGGTGCAGGGGGGTCCCTGGGTGGTCGCCAGCTGCCCCCAGGGACCCGGGAGGTTCATCCCGCACGGAGCCAGGCGGTTCTGGGGGCAGCGGGGGTGATGCCAGCGCGGCCGTGCCCTGGCACCGCGGCCGGGCTGGGCTCTCCCGAGCCGGAGAGCGCAGACGGTGACGCTGCAGGGCGCCAGGTCCCCGCCGAGCTGATGGCTGGGGGTGATGGTGACCCCTGGGCAGCTCCAGCCGGGTGACTCCGTGGCACAGATGTTAAAAATCTCCTCGGCCCCTTCGCAGATCAGTGAAATATTTTCACTGCAGCAGCAGCAGCAGCGGCGGCGGAGGCGGCTCGGGCGCTGCAGGGAGCGGGGCTGGTGCCGAGCGAGCTCCGGCAGCTCCGGTTCAGCCCCAGCCGTGGCTCTGTGCGGCGCCGAGCTCCCGCCAGCCGCAGCCAAGAGGTTTTGGGGCCGGGAGGAAGCTCCTCATATCCCAGAACAGCTGGATCATGCGTGCCTGGAGAGGTGAGGTTTGGGCTGCGTCCATCCCCGAGCCTTGCAGCGGGCGGGATGGGTGGAGGATGGATGGATGGATGGATGGATGGATGGATGGATGGATGGATGGATGGATGGATGGATGGAGCTGCCGGAGCGTCCCTGCTCGCTGGGCGAGGGAAGCAAGCACCATCTTGTGTCCCTGCCAGGCTGCGGGAGCCCCAGCAGCTCGCTGCAGAGCAGCAGCGTGTCCCTGCCTGACCTCCTCCTCCTCTCCCTCTCCCTCCTCCTCCTCTCCCTCCTTTTCCTCCTCCTCCCTTCCCCCACTCCCGGAGCAGCCGAGGGGGCTGCGACTCTCGGGGGGACCCCAGGTCCTTGGTGGCCCCCGGTGGGGGATGCCCCGCTCCGGCTGCAGTTGGAATTCGGCGCTTTTGGGTCTCTCCTGTTGCATTTCCTGGGGGCTCTGGCTGGAGACCAGAAGAACAGGAGGGTTTTACTCCGGGAAAACGAGGTTTTCTTTCACCCCAGATCCCCCTGCTTGCATCGGGGAGATCCAGCCCGGTCTGCTCCATCCCAGCCCCTCTCCCCGTGCCCTGGAGGGGGGAATGCCAGCGCCGAGCCCTCCCCTCAGCGCTGCCGGGGCGGCAGGAGCCAGCGCCAGCCTGTTGCATGAGAATCGGGATATTTTTAGCTCTCTAATGTCCCCTGAGTGGCTCCAGCGCAGGCTCGGCCAAGTGTCCCTCCCAATGAGCCGGGGGATCCCCAGTACCAGCACCTTGGCCAGGCATGGCTCGGGAGCAGGATTTGGTGTTTGAGGGTGTTTTGTAGCAGGATTTGGTTTTTGAGGATGTTTTGTAGCAGGATTTGGTGTTTGAGGGTGTTTTGTAGCAGGATTTGGTGTTTGAGGGCAGTTTGGGAGCAAGATTTGGTGTTTGAGGGCAGTTTGGGAGCAGGATTTGCTGTTTAAGGGTGGTTTGGGAGCAGGATTTGGTGTTTGAGGGTGATTTGGGATCAGGATTTGCTATTTGAGGGTGTTTAGGGGGCAGGATTTGCTGTTTGAGGGTGTTTAGGGGGCAGGATTTGCTGTTTGAGGGCAGTTTTGGAGCAGGATTTGCTGTTTGAGGGTGAGGAAGAGCATCCTCCGTGCCGTGCCAAGCGCTCGGCATCCCCAGCACACGGCTGGGCGGAGACCTCAGCGATTTTGGAATCAACCTCTGCCATGGCATCTGGCCCTGTGGCCACCCCCTGAATGTCCCCTGATGTCCCCAGGGCTGTCCCTTTGCCACTGCTGCCCTGGGCACGGGCTGAGTGATGCTGACACGTGCACGGCGGCCTCGGCCTCTGTAGAGCCGTGCTCCCGGCTCACTTAATAAGGCCACGGCGTGCATTATTTTATTAATGAGGTATTAAAAAGCTGTTCATGGCCATGCTCTGCATTCCCAGAGAGGCATCCAAGAAATCTGTACTGAGCAGTGACTGCTCACCCCGTGCCTGGTTCTCAGGACAGATGTGGGGACACCGCACTGCTGGGGCGTCACCGTGCACCCCCAGCACGTCACCCCGAGCTGCCAGCCTGTCCCCACCGTGCTCCAGGGCACCAGGATGAGCTCCAAGGGCTTTTGGTAGCCCTGTCTGAAGTTGTTTGGTGGCTCCATGCCCAGGCTGTGCTTGGCCAGGGGTGAGCCAAGGGCTGGGGGCGGTCATTGCAGGGGGGACCTGCAGGGCTGGGGCTCTGCCCTGGTGGTTTTGGGGTGAAGTCCTTGCTCCGTGCTGCACTGTCCCCAATCTGGACACTCACTGGCACAGCAAGGAGTCCCCTGTAACCCTGCAAGGCGGCAGATGGGGACAGGGACCGGGTGGGGACATGAACCGGGAGGGGACACGGGATGGGATGCTTCTCGCTCACCAGCCGGCCTCAGGGCAGGGCGCTGACCCCCAGCCCAGCTCCACAGCACCCAAACCTCTGGGTAAGCGTCTGTCCGTGTGTCCATCTGTCTGTCTGCAGGGCAAATGCCATAGGATGACCGCTGCTGGTCCCCTCTTACTGGCTGTGATATCGTCTGTCCTGTGGCTCACGCGGGGCTTCGACCCGGCTCCCAGCGCCTGCTCCGCCCTGGCCTCCGGCGTCCTCTACGGCTCCTTCTCCCTCAAGGACCTGTTCCCCACCATCTCCTCCGGCTGCTCCTGGACCCTGGAGAACCCCGACCCCACCAAGTACTCGCTCTACCTCCGCTTCAACCGGGAGGAGCAGGTGTGCACCCACTTCTCGCCCATGGTGCTGCCGCTCGACCACTACCTGGCCAACTACACCTGCGACCCCCGGGGCGAGGCCAGCCCTGTGCCCACCTCCCAGCACCCAGAGCAGCAGCAGGAGGAGGAGGAGGACGAGGAAGCCGAGCTGGAACTGTGTGAGGGCACAGGACCTTTCACTTTCCTGCACTTTGACAAGAACTTCGTGCAGCTGTGCCTGGCGGCCGAGCCCGAGGCGGCCCCGCGGCTGCTGGAGCCGCAGGCGCTGGAATTCCGCTTCGTGGAGGTGCTGCTCATCAACAACAACAACTCCAGCCAGTTCACCTGCAGCGTGCTGTGCCGCTGGCTCGAGGAGTGCCTGCAGGCCCCCGGTGCCCGCCGCTGTGGCTTCACCCACGCCGGCTGCAGCTGCCAGGCCGAGAGCCCCCCGGCGCCCCGGCGCAACGGCACCCGGCCCCCGGTGCCCCCCGTGCCCACCCCGGCACCTGCCGAGCCCGACTGCTGCCCCACCGAGCTGCATCCTGCCAATGCCAACGAGCTCGAGCTGCCCGAGGTGCCGCACGGTGAGTGGGGAGCGGGGATGGGCCCCCTTTGCGGGGATGGGGGTCTCTGGGTGATGCCAGTGCTGGTGGAATGGGTGGGGAGGGTGGGAGTTGTGCAGTGGGTGGGTCCTGCTTGTGTGAGCTCTGTGGGGCTGGAATGTGCCAGATGGGGAGTGGGAATGGGGCAGGGAATGGAGCAATGGATGGATCCTGGAGTTGGAGGTGCCAGCTGGGAACTGGGCATGGTGCAATGGATGGATCCTGGGGCTGGAGGTGCCAGCTGGGAACTGGGCATGGTGCAATGGATGGATCCTGGGGCTGGAGGTGCCAGTGGGGCACTGGGCATGGTGCAATGGATGGATCCTGGGGCTGGAGATGCCAGTGGGGCACTGGGAATGGAGCAATGGATGGATCCTGGGGTTGGAGGTGCCAGTAGGGCACTGGGCATGGTGCAATGGATGGATCCTGGGGCTGGAGATGCCAGTGGGGCACTGGGAATGGTGCAATGGATGGATCCTGGGGCTGGAGATGCCAGTGGGGCACTGGGCATGGTGCAATGGATGGATCCTGGGGCTGGAGATGCCAGTGGGGCACAGGGAATGGAGCAGGGAATGGAACAATGGATGGATCCTACCCATGCGCACTCCTGGGGGAGGATTGGTGCCAGCTGGATGCTGGGCATGGAGCAGGGAAGTCATGCCATGGGTGAACCCTTCCCATGCACACTCCATAGGGCTGGAGGGTGCAGCTGGGCGCTCTGCATGGAGCAGGAAAGCTGTGCAGGGAGCGGGAAATCCATGGGATGGATGAATCCTGCCTGAGCACACTCCTCAGGGCAGGAGGGAGCTGTGCATGGAACAGGGAATCCATGGGATGGATGAATCCTACACTCCTCAGGGCAGGAGGGAACTGTGCATGGAGCAGGGAATCCAGGGGAGGGATGAATTTTCTCTGAGCCCACTCCCAAGGCAGGACGGTGCCAATTGGGCACTGTGCATGGAGCAGGGAATCCATGGGATGGATGAATCCTGCCTGAGCCCACTCCTCAGGGCAGGAGGGAGCTGCGCATGGAGCAAGAAATCCATGGATGAATGCTGCCTGAGCACGCTCCCTTAGGGCTGGAACTCTCCAGTGGGACACTGAGCATGGAGCAGGGAATCCATACAAAGTTCAAATCCATGGAGCTGCAGATTGCTCTGCCCTTGCCACGGCCCAGCCACCCCTGAGAGCACCACGGTGACCCCACCGCTGCCAGGGCTGATGCCACGGCTGCTCTGGCACGTCCCACGTGGCTCCCTGGCCTCCCTGGCACGGGGCAGGAGCAGGAGCCAACTCGCTCTGCCCTGCTGGAGACATGGAAAACAATTTGCAGGTAAAATGACCCTTCGCCGTGGCAAATTACCCTTGACTGCCGCAGCCCGGGCGCTTGTTATTCCAGGCAGGATGTCACGGCACGGCGGCCGGGCTATTAACCAGGCGGAATGAGGCCGTTTGCTCGTTCCGGGATCGTAGGAATGGCTGAGGATAAAGGAGCCAGCGCCGGGATCCGCCTTGCCCTGGGGTGTGACGGATCTCACAGGGGTCTCAGGTCGAGGGAAGAGATGAGGATGTGACTCCGTGTTTCAGAAGGCTGATTTATTATTCTATGATATATATTACATTGAAACTATATTAAAAGAATAGAAGAAAGGGTTTCTTCAGAAAGCTAGCTAAGAATAATATAAGAAAGAATGACAACAAAAGTTCTGTCTCGGACTCTCTGTCCGAGCCAGCTGGGCTGTGATTGGCCATTAATTAGAAACAACCACATGAGACCAATCCCAGATGCACCTGTTGCATTCCACAGCAGCAGATAATCAATGTTTACATTTTGTTCCTGAGGCCTCTCAGCTTCTCAGGAGGAAAAATCCTAAAAAAAAAAAGATTTTTCATAAAAGATGCCTACGACTCTGGGGTGCTGCCCGTGCCAAGCCCCACCGGCGAGGTGACGAGGGGATTTTGGGATACATCTGGCCAGATGTTTTCCCTTCGGCAGCCTCAGGGTGATGTGTGGGCAGGAGCAATCCCCAGCTGGGCTGTGTGGGGTTTTTATCCGGCAGATTAGGTGGTGGGGCCTGGCTGGGGCTGGGTGTAGAGATAATTTCATTGGGCTTTAGCATTTATTTCAGGAGCTAAATGTCATTACGGGCAGATCCCCCACTAAATCCCCGGTCCCTTACAGCTGCAGGGCTCTAAATCGCCTCATCCCGAGGGGAGCTGCTTGAGCTGATTGCATTTTACGGGTTTTTTTTCCCTGTTTTGTTTTATTTCCCCCCCTTTACAAGCCACTCCCCGTGGGTGATTAAGAGCTCAGGGCTGGGGTCAGGTGCCAGCCCCAAGGTCACCCCTGTGCCCAAGGGGTGACACCTGTGGTGGCTGGGGCTGCCTGTGGAGAAGGGGCATCCAGGATGGGATTGGGAACTGGGATCCAGGTTGGGGGGATCCAGGGTGGGATTGGGAACTGGGATCCAGGATGGAGAAGGGGGATCCAGGATGGGATTGGGAACTGGGATGCAAGATAGGATGGAGAAGAGGGATCCAGAATGGGGTGGAGAAGGGGGATCCAGGATGGGATTGAGATTTAGGATGCAGGATGGGATGGAGAATTGGGATCCAGGATGGAGAATTGGGATCCAGGATTGAGAATTGGGATCCAGGATGGGATTGAGAATTGTGATCCAGAATGGGATGGAGAATTTGGATCCAGGATGGTGGGATGCAGGGTGGGATTGGGAATTGGGATCCATGATGAGATTGAGAATTGGGATTCAGGATGGGATGGAGAATTGAGATTCAGGATGGGACGGAGAATTAGGATCCAGGATGGTGGGATCCAGGATGGGATTGGGAATTGGGGTCCAGGATGGAGAAGGAGAATCCAGGATGGGATTGAGAAGCAGGATCCAGGATGGGATTGAGAAGCAGGATCCAGAATAGGATGGTGAAGGAGGATCCAGAATGGGATTGAGATGTAGGATGCAGGATGGGATGAAGAATTGGGATCCATGATGGAGAACTGGGATGCAGGATGTGATGAAGAATTGTGATCCAGAATTGGATTGATAATTGTGATCCAGAATAGGATGGAAAAATGGGATCCAGGATGGGATGGAGAAGCGGGATGCTCCTCCAGGGGACCCAGCACATCCCCAGGGGTGGCTCAGTGGGGTTATTCCCCCGAGCCTGGCACAGGGCGCTGGCCTGGGGGGTCCCTGCAGCGCTGGCAGGGCTCAGTGCCACATTCCGCCTCTCCGGCTGCGACGGCCGCAAACTCCGGCTCCTTCTCCAAATTACATTTGACATTCAATTAAAGGCTGGAGCGCCCGGAGGCTCAGTGTTATTGCAGTGCCAGAGCCACGGGGGTGACGCGCTGCCACGGCCACCCCTCGTGCCACACCGCTGCCACCGTCCCCCCGGGTGTCACCGCGCCGAGCCGCATCACAGAGCGCCCTTCATGCAGCTGGGGGGGGTCCCAGCTCCCACCTGGCCTCCCCACAGCCTCCCGGGGTGGAGAATGGTCCCCTTTGAGGGGGACGGATGGTGGCACGCGGGGCCGGGGGGCTGAATGGCGCCTGTGAGCCGAGGCTTGGCGGGCGCCCAGCGCTGATCTCAGCGGCTCCTCGGCCGCAGCGACGCGCGGCTGGCGCCCGCCCAGAGCCTCCCCACAGCCCTGACCCCGGGGTCCCCGGTGCCTGCGTCATCCCCGCTCTGCCAGGGGAGTCAGGGATGAGGTTGGAGGCACGTGGGTGGGCTGGATGTTTGTGGGGTGACTTTGGGTGTGTTCTACACCCTGACCCCGGGGTTGCCGGCACCCGCGTCATCCTCGCTCTGCCAGGGGGAGTCAGGGATGAGGTTGGAGGCACGTGGGTGGGCTGGATGTTTGTGGGGTGACTTTGGGTGTGTTTGATGCCCTGACCGCGGGGTCCCCGGTGCCCCAGGGGATTCAGGGATGAGGTTGGAGCCATATGGGTGGGTTGGAGGTTTGTGGGGTCGCTTTGGGTGTGTTGGACGCACTGATGCCGGGGTCGCTGGTGCCCGCATCATCCCCACTCTGCCAGGGGGATTCAGGGCTTATGTTCAGCTTCCACCCTGCTAACCCCTTGCTGAGGGATACAAGACCTTTGGTTCCAGCCCTTCTGCCCTAGACCAAGTGTCCCCTGTCTCTGTTCCCCTCTGGGCACCCTGGTCCCATTCCTTTTATGATACAAATCCACGCTATATCGAGTCCCATCCTTTTAAAAGGCACTGGGGTGCTGTGAGCTTTCAGAGCCATTGGGGATCCCTGGGATATCCCTGGGGTTGTGGGGAAGGACAGTGACAGGCTGGCAGTCCCCTACCAGCACCGTGGTGACAATCAGAGATCTGTTGCTCAGCGAGTCCGTGACGTTGGGCCCTGGTCCTTTGGAGATTTCTGTGATGTTCAAACCATCTGAAGGGCTCCATGCTCCAACCTGAGAGGAAGCAAAGCAACAGAGTGAGCCCCCATCTCCAATCCCTCAATCCCTTCCTGCGTTCCTTAATCCCTACCTTGCATTCCTTACTCGTTCCCACGTGGGTGGGTTGGAGGTTTGTGGGGTGACTTCGGGTGTGTTTGACCCCCAAAGGTGTGACCCCCTCTTTTTGCTGTGTCGAGGCCAAGCAGCTCCAATTTTGGGTTTCCCTCACCCCAAACCCACCCCTGCTCAGAAACCAACCCCCAGTGAGGTGCTGCTGGGACAAGGACACAGCCAGCCTTGGGATTCACCTTGATGTCCCCAAAAACACCTCTGATGTCCCCAAAATCACCTCCTGTCCTTGCCCCACCAGCTGTGCTGTGGTGGGGTGCTGGGGGACCCCCGGGCAGGCTGGGGTGCGGCGTTGGGGTTGGCTGCAGCCTCCCGGTGGTGACAGGCAAGGATTTAGTGCTCTCTGAAGGAAATTGAATTTGGTGTCTCTGTCGAACACAGCCAGGGAGAACGCCCTCGTATATCCTCGGGATTTACGGTTTTCCCCAGGCTCTCGCCGTGCCGTGTGTAATTCTGCTGTGGCGCTCCCAGAGGAGGGGTGGCCCTGTGGGGAATTCAGCCTGGTGGCCCCACAGAACCCCCTGGGTATCACCTCAGTGTCTCCATGTGCCTCCCGTTCCCCCGGGAATTCTGGAGTGGGATGTGCAAGGGCAGGATCTGAGGGTGGGTGACAGTGGGGAGCCCTGAAGGGTTACCCCCGAGTTAAGGCAAAACAGGATAAATTGGGGCTTTCTGACAGCACAACCATTCTGCTGTGGCACTTCCAGAAGGGGGTGGCCCCACAGACCCCCCTGGGCATCCCCTTGGTGTGCCCAGGTCCCCCTGTGTCTCCCATGGCCCCGGGAATTCTGGAGTGGGATGTGCAAGGACAGGATCTGAGGGTGCCTGCCAACCCTGAAGGGTTACCCTGAGTTAAGGCAAAACTCGGTGAATTTGGGGCTTTTTGACAGCACAACCATTCTGCTGTGGCGCTCCCAGAGGAGGGGTGGCCCTGTGGGGAATTCAGCCTGGTGGCCCCACAGACCCCCCTGGGCATCCCCTCGGTGTCCCTGTGTGTCTCCTGTGCCCCCGGGAATTCTGGAGTGGCATGTCCAAGTACAAGATCTGAGGGTGCCAGCAAGGAGCCCTGGAGGGTTACCCCAATTTAAGGCAAAACATGATAAATTTGGGGCTTTTTGACAGCACAAGCAGTGCCAGAGCAGGCTGTGCTCCCTTCCTGGGGCTGGGTGTCCCTGCTCTGTGTCCCAGTGGGAGCCACCATGTGCCCAAAGCACTCTGGCAGTGCCAGGTGTCCCCGCGCCACCTCTTGGGGACACAGCTCTGTTTGGCTGGCAGGTGCTTGTGCCATCCCTGGCTGCTCTCCTGGCTGTCACAGCAGTGCAGTGACCACAGCATTTTTGGGGGTGACATCCCTGGGGTGGCACCGATGGCGCTGTCCCTCTGTCCCCCACGGCACATCCAGCTGGGATGAATCCACAGGAGCTCCAGGGCCCAGATTTGGGGACAGGAGTCCCTCTGGAGGACAGGGAGGTGGCCTGGGGTTGCGGGGGATGCTGAGGGAGGTGTCCCCCTGTGCCTGCAGCCACGTCCCCGGCTGGGCCCCACACACGCCAGTTAATTTCACGCCAAGTGCCCTTGATGGATCACTTGTTATTTTTGGTGAGCCGAGCCATAAATTTGTGCCACCTCACTGCAGCGAGATGATAAGTGGGGACAGGAGAGCGCCTCTGCCTGGCACGGTGGGGACACGGGCACCCTGCCTGCACCAGGGACGTGGCACCCCAGGTTGGGGTTCAGCTGCCACCCCTGGGACATTTTGGGGAAGCTGTGACACATTTGGGGTGCTGGCAGTGTGCTGCATCCAGGTCTTGCTCTCAGGGGTGTCAGCATGGGGCCAGGCACCCCTGTATTCACCTGAAATATCCTGCACTGGCCTGTGCCCATCCCTGTGCCCATCCCTGTCCCCTGCCCACTCTCATTTGGGCATTTCTCTCTCCTAGGCAATGCGGTCGAGGAGAACCAGAAGGTGAAGACCCAGTGGCCACGGTCAGCGGATGAACCCGGGGTCTACATGGCCCAGACAGGTACCAGGAACAGGCAGGGGGACACTGGTGGCTTCAGGCTCGTGCACCTGGGCAGGGGTGACAGAGATGGAGCGACTCCCTTTAGCTTTCTGCCCACGGACTGCCTTAATTTGCTCCATTTATATATTTTTTCCTCTGCACTTTCCTCCGAGGGTTGTAAAGCAAAAGCGGGGAGAAAAAAAAAATCTATTAATTGTTTCGTTCAAACGTATTTATTTGGCAAATCCATCTGGGTAATTTGAACATGCTGCTCTCCCCTCCCCAGCCTCCCTGATTTATGGTCAGAGGGCTTGGAGGCGAGCGGGGAGATGGATGAGCCCCAGCTCTGCTCCACATGCAGAATTCCCACCACACTCAGCTGCTCACAGGGTTTCTGCCCCACCAGGAACTCCTGGGTGACCCCAGTGGTGGCCCTGTCCAGTCTCGGGGTCCCCGTGTGACAGGGAGCAGCCCCAGCACGTTGTCACCGCCGCGGGTGACGCGCAGCCGGCGTTCTGCTTGTCTCCAGGACAAACGGTCCCCTTTGGAGCCCTCCCCCATCCATCCCTGTTTAATTTAAACGGATGGGCTCTGCTGCTGGGCTGTCCAAGAGCCTCAGAGACATCATCAACCTTAATAAGAGCCGGTTGTTGTAAATGTCAGCGTGTGATGGGGTGGGGAGAGGGAGCCGCGGAGGGCTGTCCATGCTGCCCACTGCTCACCCTGTCCGTGCTGCCCACTGCTCACCCTGTCCGTGCTGCCCACTGCTCATCCTGTCCGTGCTGCCCACTGCTCACCCTGTCTGTGCTGCCCACTGCTCATCCTGTCCGTGCTGCCCACTGCTCACCCTGTCCATGCTGCCCACCCTGTCCATGCTGCCCACTGACTACCCTGCCCACCCTATCCGTGCTGCCCGGGCTGCCCACCCTGCTCAACCCGTTTGTTCTCTCTGTGCTGCCCACTGACCACTCTGCCCACCGTGTTTGTGCTGTCACTGACCACTCTGCCCACCTAGCCCACCACGGCTGTGCTGCCCACTGCCCACCCTGATTGTGCTGTCACTGACCACCCTGCCCGCTCTGTCTGTGCTGCCCATGTTGCCCACTGCCCACCCTGCTCACCCTATCTGTTCTTGTCCGTGCTGCCCACTGACCACTCTGCCCACTCCACTCACCCTGCCTGTGCTGCCCATGCTGCCCACTGCCCACCCTGCCTGCACTGCCATCCCCTCCCAGGACAGACCCTGTCCCTCACACCAGCTGCCATCCCGTGCCCCAATCCCTTCCCCACCCCTATCTGCGGCCTCACCTCGCTGGCACCCTCAGTGCCACCCCTGTCACCCACACCCCCTCATCCTCCGCCCTGCGCTCCCCAGTGCCACACCCTACCCACCTCCCTGTCCCTGCTGGTGTGTCCCCTGTCCCCCGCGGTCTCTCAGGCTCGCTGTCTCCCTCAGGGGACCCTGCGGCGGAGGAGTGGTCGCAGTGGAGCGTGTGCTCGCTGACGTGCGGCCAGGGCTCCCAGGTGCGGACGCGCTCCTGCGTCTCCTCTCCCTACGGGACGCTGTGCAGCGGGCTGCTCCGGGAGACCCGCACCTGCAACAACACCGCCACCTGCCCAGGTACGGGGCACTGCGGGGACACGGCGGGGACACCGCGGGGACACGGCGGGGCTGCGCTGCCGGCTCCTCGCGGGTGGGTGGGGACAGAGAGAATGCGTTGCTGGGATGTCTCTGGGGTCTCCTCGGGGTGCTGTGGTGGATGAGAAGGGTGGCTTGGCGTGGTTGTGGTGCCCACCCTGTGCTGGGATGCTCCAAGTGCTGTCGGCATCCCTCCATCCTCTCTTGGAATGGGTGCCCTGCACCCTGTGCCCTGTCAGCGGTGCTGCTGCCGGGGATTTGCCTCGGGAACTCCTTTCCATCCTCTCTCCTGGTGAGCTGTGGGCTCCCCCTGGATGTCCCCAAGGCTTTGTGCTGGAGCCTGGGGGATTTGGAGCCTGGCATTCCGAGGGGTTCCCCCCGATGCGGGGTAGGAGGGGGCTGAGCTGCCCGGTGACTTGAGCAGGATGCTGAGGATCTCCTGTCTGTCCGCGGTGGTGTCCGTGTGTCTCATGTGGGACACTGGAGGGACCTCAGGGTGCCACAGTGGCAGCCACACTGCCCTGTCCTCATCTGGGGTGTTTCAAGGGATTTTCACCCCCGGGACATGCAGTGCCCATACCAGGGAGTGCAGCCCTGTCCTGGCACCCTGAGGACATCAGAGCTTGAGGAGGAGCATCCTTTAGGATGGTCCCAAATCCTTTCCCATGGACACGAGGGGCAGATTGTGCTCGGTGTGCTGACAGGGACTGGGGTGACCCATGTGTGGCTTTGGGGGGACGTGCGCCACCAGTGCCAGCACCCCACAAGGGAGGCTGGAGCACCACTGCCAGCTCAGGGATTTGGGATAACAAATTTGGGAACTGTGCCCACCTGAGCCCTGGGCAGGGCACGAGGGGTCGGCTGTGCCAGGACCCCTCTGTGCCAGGGCCCGCCGGAGGCTGGAGGGGCAGCGGTGGCAAAGGGACAGCCCTGGGGACATCAGCGGACATTCAGGAGGTGGCCACAGGGCCAGATGCCATGGCAGAGGTTGATTCCAAAATCACTGAGGTCTCCACCCAGCCGTGTGCTGGGGATGCCGAGCGCTTGGCACGGCACGGGGGATGCTCTTCCTCACCCTCAAACAGCAAATCCTGCTCCAAAACCACCCTCAAACACCAAACCCTGCTCCCAAACTGCCCTCAAACAGCAAACCCCCCCGGGCTGTGCTGTGTTGCAGCTGCTGGCACGTGGGAGGAGTGGTCCCCGTGGAGCCTGTGCTCGGTGACCTGCGGGCGAGGTGCCAGGACCAGGACGCGGCGCTGCGCGGCCCCGCGGCGCCCAGGGAAGGCCTGCGAGGGCCCCCAGCTGCAGGCCAAGCCCTGCAATATCCAGACCTGCCCCGGTCAGTACCTCCCTCCTCTCTCCCCGTGCTCCTTTTTCCCGCCGGGAATGGCAGGAGATGGTGCCAGCTGAGTGCCAGGGCTGATCCTGGTGCTGGGATAGGTGGGTGGCACCTGGCACACATGGGTGCTGTGACACTGGGTGCACTGTCCTGTCCCTGCTGGAGATCCAAGGGGAAATTTGGTGCTGTTGGCTGTGCCGGGGTCTCACGACCCCATCATGAGCAGGCGGATCACAGAGGAGGCGGCTGCTTCCCTCCCCTCTTCTGTGCCTGGCACTGGGGTGGCACAGGGACGTTGTGGGGTACAGGGTCTGTCTGCACACAGGTGGCAGTGGCACAGCTGTCCCCTCCTCCTGCATGCCAGGAGTGGCCGTGGTGGTGGCTGCGGGGTTTCTGTGGTGACGGGCAGGGATGCCATGTCTCAGATGTTGTCCCTATGGGGACCCCATGTGTGACATGGGGCAGCTGGAGCAGGAGGGAGTGCAAAAAGCTGCTCCTGCAGCAGCTCTGACAGGGATGTGCTGCTGCACCCGTGGCACGCAGCTTTGGCCACAGCTGTCCTGTGGAGATGCTGCTGGAGTCTTGAGCTTGGCAGGGAATGGTGCCAGGGATGCTGGATTTGGTTGGAAGTCATGCCAGGGCTGCTGGATTTGGCTGGAAGCAAATCCAGGGCTGCTGGATTTGGTAAAAAGCAATGCCAGGGATGCTGGATTTGGTTGGAAGTGATGCTAGGGCTGCTGGATTTGGCAGGACTGATGACAAGGATACTGAATTTGGTTAGAAGCAATGCCAGGGATGCTGAATTTGGTTGGAAGCAATGCCAGGGATGTTGGATTTGGCAGGACTGCCAGGGATGTTGGATTTGGTTGGAATCAATACCAGGGATGTTGGATTTGGCAGGACCGCCGGGGACGCTGGGTTTGGTTGGAAGCCATACCAAGGCTGCCAGAAACGCTAAGTTCAGTGCGAGCAACACCAGGGCCCCCACCCCGAGCGTGTCCCTTGTGTCCCAGCTGGTGCAGGGGCCAGTCCCAGTGACAATCCCCCCTCCCAGCACCGCCTGTCCAGGACGAGCTGGCACAGCTGTAGGTTGGACGCGTTGCCATGTGGCTGAGTGGCCGCAGCGCAGCGGGAGCTGATGCCTATCAGAAAGCAAGGCAGGAATTGATGCACCTGACTCCTGTGATATCAGAAGGCTAATTAATTACTTTATTATGCTGTATTATTCTATTATGTAATACATTGTATTACACTGAATCTGCCAAGCACTCAACTCCACTCAACTGCCCAAAATCTCGTGATTGTCTGTGATGGTGCTCACAGGGGTCTGAGGATGAGGGAAGAGACGAGGATCTGACTCCGTGTTTCAGAAGGCTGATTTATTATTTTATGATATATATTATATTAAAACTATACTAAAAGAATAGAAGAAAGGATTTCATCAGAAGGCTGGCTAAGAATAGAAAAAGATGGAATGAATAACGAAGGCTTGTGGGTCGGACAGAGAGTCTGAGCCAGCTGGGCTGTGATTGGCCATTAATTAGAAACAACCACATGAGACCAATCACAGATGCCCCTGTTGCATTCCACAGCAGCAAATAATCAATGTTTACATTTTGTTCCTGAGGCCTCTCAGCTTCTCAGGAGGAAAAATCCTAAGGAAAGGATTTTTCATAAAAGATGTCTGCGACAATTGTCAGACAACAGTCCCGACACACACACACACGCTCTTGGCCCTGATAGGCCAAGGAAACAAAACACCATCACTCTGGGTAAGCAATCTCCACACTGCACTCTACTTTTGCACAAACACAGGTGGCAGCAAATGTGATAAGAAATGTTCTTCCTTTCTCTGAGGGTTCAGAGAATGCGTGTGACGGTGTTCACAGGGGTCTTAGGATGAGGGAAGAGACGAGGATCTGACTCCATGTTTCAGAAGGCTTGATTTATTATTTTATGATATATATTACATTAAAACTATACTAAAAGAATAGAAGAAAAGGTTTCATCAGAAGGCTGGCTAAGCTAAGAATAGAAAGGAATGAATGATAACAAAGGCAGCTGTCTGGGACTCTGTCTGAGCCAGCTGGGCTGTGATTGGCCATTAATTATAAACATCTAAGATGGGCCAATCAAAGATCCCCCTGTTGCATTCCACAGCAGCAGATAATCCATGTTTACTTTCTGCTCTTGAGGCCTCTCAGCTCAGGAGAGGAAAAATCCTAAGGAAAGGATTTTTCATGAAAAGATGCCCGCGACAAGTGTGAATCCCAGCGGGAAGTTGCGCCTTGCTTTTCTCCGCGAAGAGAAAGCGAATCCCCGAAAACACTCTGGGGAGGCTCTGCCTTGCTTTTCTCTGCGAAGAGAACCGCGGCTACAGACGCCGCTCTCCTTGTCCCCGCAGCGGAAGGGCAGTGGCTGCCGTGGGGCGCCTGGAGCCGCTGCTCCGTCACCTGTGCCAACGGCACCCAGCAGCGGACGCGCAGGTGCAGCGTCTCGGCCCCCCAGGGCTGGGCCGAGTGCCGGGGGGCCCACGCCGACGCCCGGGAGTGCTCCAACCCCACCTGTCCCAGTAAGGCCCCGCGCGCCGGGGGGGAGCGGGGGGACGGCACCGCGCACCCAGCTCGGCCACGGTGTCACCGCGGGACACGGACAGGGGACAGGGATGGGGGAACAGGGACATGGACAGGGACAGGGACAGGGGAACAGGGACACGGACAGGGACAGGGGAACAGGGACATGGACAGGGACAGGGGAACAGGGACATGGACAGGGATGGGGACAGGGGAACAGGGACATGGACGGGGACAGGGGAACAGGGACACGGAGAGGGACAGGGACAGGGGATCAGGGACATGGACGGGGGACGAGGACAGGGAAACAGGGACGCAGACAGGGACAGGGAACAGCGACATGAAGAGGAGGACAGAGGCAGGGGAACAGGGACACGGACGGGGACAGGGACATGGAGAGGAGGACAGGGACACAGAGAGGAGGACAGGGACAGGGGGACAGCAGTGCCACATCCCGGACAGGGACAGCGACACAGGGGACAGGGGACATGGACAGGGGAACAGGGACACAGACGGGGACAGGGACACGGAGAGGAGGACAGGGGCAGGGGACGGCAACACGGAGAGGGACAGGGGGACAGCAATGACACCGCTGGGACCGTGATGGGGATAGGGACAGGGGGACAGCAGTGCCACCTCCGGGACCGTGATGGGGACAGGGGGACAGCAGTGCCATGTCCAGGAAAGGGACAGCGACACAGGGACAGGGGACACCGACAGTGACAAGGGGACAGCAGTGCCACCTCCGGGACGGGGACAGCGACAGGGGGACACGGACGTGTGTCACACAGGGTGACAGGGGCAGCAACACTGGGACAGGGACAGAGGGACATCCCTGGGGGTGGGGACGGGGGAACGACAGTGCCACCCCCGGGAGGGGGACACGGGGACAAGGACAGAAACTGGGACAGGAGGGTCCCAGTGCCACCCCCAGGATGGGGACAGGGACCCCAGTGCCACCCCCACAGTGTCCCCACGGTGTCTCCGTGGTGTCCCCATCCCTCCCAGTGCTACCAGCTCGGGGCCAGGAGCCGGTCCCTGCCCCCGGGAATTCCTTGGGAATTTTTCGGGAATCTGGGGGATCCCCCACGGGCTGGGGGGTCCCGGCTGGGCCTTGGGGTGTCCCCGCGGTATCCTCGCGGTGTCGCGGCTCAATAAATGTCCCTGTGCCTCCTGAACTGGGAATACTGGGAATTTCGGGACTGCTGGGAGTTTCGGTGATGCCAGGGATCACCGGGCACGTCTCAGCTGGAGGAGCCGGGGGTTGGCACTGTCCTCGTCACGGGTGGCGTTGGGGACCCGTCGGTGCCAGGCGGTGGCGGGCCCTGCCGTGCTTTGGGCGTACAAGCACGAGGGAGATCTCACTGTGCACACGGGGCTGGGGACAGCTCTGGGCGCGGGGACACCAAGCAGAGGATGGACCATGGGGTCCCCATTCTGTCCTTCGAGCTGCTCCTTATTTGTGGGAGAAGTGGTGGCACCGGTGGCAGTCACAGAGGGAGGTGGTGGCTGTATAAGGTGGCTTTTTCTGCACTTCCCACAAATTTCTCCTGAAGAAGTCCACAATACTCAATTTTGGGACAAAGTAGGGCATGAAGTGATAACCTCGGGAAAGTCTGGGAATGCGTCCTCAGCTAAATTCGTGCTCTGGAGTTTACAAGTTCGAGCGGCCTTGCTCAAACAAAGGGAAATGGAGAAAAAGCCAAATAACAAGGAATGTACCTCTGCTCTTCCCATGGATGGTGGCAGGGAATGACGGGCATCCGCAGCAGGATGGCACCTGCAGCAGGATGGCACCTGCAGCAGGATGGGCATCTGCAGCAGGATGGGCATCATCTGCAGCAGGATGGGCATCATCCGCAGCAGGATGGCATCCGCAGCAGGATGGGCATCATCCGCAGCAGGATGGGCATTTGCAGCAGGATGGCCATCACCTGCAGCAGGATGGGCATCTGCAGCAGGATGGCATCTGCAGCAGGATGGGCATCACCTGCAGCAGGATGGGCATCACCTGCAGCAGGATGTGCATCATCTGCAGCAGGATGAGCATCACCTGCAGCAGGATGGCATCTGTAGCAGGATGGCATCTGCAGCAGGATGCCAGTCTGCTCTAAAAGGGATTTCAATCACCGATCCACACATTTCACACCCTGCGGGATTTCGGCTCACAGCGTGTGGCGCAGCGCCGAGGGTGGCCTGTGTCCCCGTCCCCGCGGGTGCCGCTCTCCATGCGCAGAGCCAGGTGTCCCACAGTGTCCCCATCCCCACAGCAGACAGCAAGTGGGGTCCTTGGAACCACTGGAGCCTCTGCTCCAAGACCTGCGACACCGGCTGGCAGCGGCGCTTCCGCATGTGCGAGGGCACGGGCATGCAGGGCTACCCCTGCGAGGGCACCGGCGAGGAGGTGAAGACCTGCAACGAGAAGAAATGCCCAGGTATGGGGTACCCCCCACCCCACAGTGCCCCTCACCCCACATCTGGGCTGTGCTGATGCCCCCTTCCCCACCAGCCTACCACGAGATGTGCAAGGACGAGTACGTGATGCTGATGACCTGGAAGAAGACGGCTGCAGGGGAGATCATCTACAACAAATGTCCCCCCAATGCCACAGGTGACCCCAGATGTCCCCAGGGCTGGCACAGGGCAGGGGGTGGTGGGTGGCTGGGCACCCCGAACCCCAAAGGCAGTGGGTGGAATGAGGGACAAGTGGCCCAAACTTCTGTGGGCTGGAGCAGAGTAGAGGGTGTGGGTGGCATTTGGGTTGAGCCACCGCAAAGCCCCAGAGACAGGGGTGGCACTGGGGACAGGCCACCTGGAGCAGGGCAGGGGGCTGTGGGTGGCATGGGGGTGCCAGGAAGGGATGGCAGTGCCAGCCCCAATCCCAAATCTCTGTCACAGGGACTGCCAGCCGCCGGTGCCTGCTGAGCCCCCACGGCGTCGCCTACTGGGGCGTGCCCAGCTTCGCCCGCTGCGTGTCCCACGAGTACAGATACTTGCATCTCTCAGTAGGTGCCCGCTCTGGCACGGCCCCTTCTGCCCCCTGCCCCTGTCCCTGGGGCTCCGTCCCATCCTTGGCGCTCCAAGAGCCACCTGACCTCATTGGCATGGGGAAACTGAGGCACGGGTCCGTGGGTGGGCTGGAAAAGGGGGAAATGGCTCGGGATGGGAAGGTTCCCTCAGATCCCCATGGAATCCCCTGTGGGGTGGGAAGAGGGATCCCATCCCAGAGCTGGAGGGGGGTTCTGGTTGGGGTTGTGTTCCTGCGTGTTTGGGAAGAGGCTTTTGGGATGGACAGGATGCCACCCGACCCCCGTGGATGTCCCCAGAGTCCTGCGACCACCCACAAACCTCTGTGGGCTTGGAAAAATATCCCAATCCCAGAGCTGGCACGTTTAAGCTGCGTTCCCAGTGTTTGGGAAAAGGCTTTTGGGATGTGGAGGATGACCCCAGACCCCATGGATGTCCCCAGATCACCTGGATGTCCCCAAACCCCTGTGAATGTCCCCAGACCACCCTGGGTGTCCCCAAACCTCTGTGAATGTCCCCAGACCACCTGGATGTCCCCAAACCTCTATGAATGTCCCCAGACCACCTGGATGTCCCGAGACCATCCTGGATGTCCCCAAACCCCTGTGAATGTCCCCAAACCCCTGTGAATGTCCCCAGACCAACCTGGATGTCCCCAAACCCCTGTGAATGTCCCCAGACCACCTGGATGTCCCCAACCCCCTGTGAATGTCCCCAGACCACCTGGATGTCCCCAAACCCCTGTGAATGTCCCCAGACCAACCTGGATGTCCCAAACCCTACGGACTCCCTCAACCTGCGCGTCCTGCCTTAATTAACTCCGCAGTGTCCCTCGGGCTCTGGGGACAATAAGGGGCACCCAGCACTGCTGTGGGGTGGTGGCAGCGAGGTGACACGGCTGTCCCCTCCCCGTGCCAGCTGCGGGAGCACCTGGCCAAGGGCCAGCGGGTGCTGGCAGGGGAGGGCATGTCCCAGGTGGTGCGGAGCCTGCTGGAGCTCATGGCCCGCAAGAGCTACTACAGCGGGGACCTGCTCTTCTCCGTGGACATCCTGCGCAACGTCACCGACACCTTCAAGAGGGCCACCTACATCCCGTCCTCCGAGGACGTGCAGGTAGCGGCCAGGGGGGCGGAGAGGGTCCCCCAATCCCCGGGGAGGTGGCGGTCTGTCGGTCTGGCGGTCCGTCCGTCGGTCTGTCCCCAGCCCCGCTGAGCCCCGTCCCCGCAGCGCTTCTTCCAGGTGGTGAGCTACATGGTGGATGCTGAGAACCGTGAGAAGTGGGAGGATGCCCAGCAGGTGAGTGGCACAGGGGGTGCGGTGGTGGCAGCTGGGATGTCCCCACCACGGGGGTGTCCCCACCACGGGGGTGTCCCCACCACGGGGGTGTCCCCACCACGGGGGTGTCCCCACCGCGGTGACGCATCCCGGTGGTTCCAGAGCTGCTCCCGTGTCCCGCAGGTCTCTCCCGGCTCCGTGCACCTGATGAAGGTGGTGGAGGACTTCATCCACCTGGTGGGGAACGCGCTGAAGGCTTTCCAGAGCTCCCTCATTGTCACTGACAACCTGGGTGAGTGGCGGGTGTGACGGTGTTCACAGGGGTCTGAGGATGAGGGAAGAGATGAGGATCTGATTCCATGTTTCAGAAGGCTTTATTTATTATTTTATATAACTTATTATTAATTGTTATTAATTTATTATTAATTATTAATATTTATATTATTTATTCTATATTATTTATTAATGATATATATATAATAAAATAATAAACATATATTATATAACATATGTATTTATATATATATTTTATATCTATATTATATATTACTATAATAAATATATATATATTATATATATATGTATTATATATATTATATATATATATATATATATTTATATATTATATATTTATATATATATATAAATAAAAATATATTATATATATATATATATATATATATATATATATATATATATATATATATAAAATAAAATAATAAATCAAGCCTTCTGAAACATGGAGTCAACATCCTCACCTCTTCCCTCATCCTGGGACCACTGCCACATGAGTGTGGGGACCTGAGGGGACCCAGGAGCGGGGAGGTGACACCGGTGTCCCCTGACAGTGACCAGCATCCAGCGGGAGCCCGTGTCCGCCGTGTCCAGCGACATCAACTTCCCCATGAGGGGCCGGCGGGGGATGAAGGACTGGGCCCGCAGCTCCGAGGACAAGCTCTTCATCCCCAGGGAGGTGCTGAGCCTCGCCTCGGCAGGTGAGCGGGGAGAGCCCAGCTGTGGGCACAGCTGGCGGGGCGGGCACAGCTGGAGGTGGGAATGCGTCGACCTGGATGTTGCTGCACGTCTGGGACGGCGCACAGGCGTGTGCATCTGGAGATCGATGAGTGTGCGCATCTGGGAGTGCGCAGGTGTGATTGTGAACATCTGGATGTGCGCAGGTGTGCGAGCCTGCACATCTGGAGGTGTGCATGCTAGGAGTGTGCGCATCTGGGAGTGTGCAGGTGTGTGCGCACAGATGTGAATGTGCGCATATGAGGGCACATCTGGGAGTGCGCACATGTGTGCCTGCACATCTGGAGGTGTGCACGCTGGGAGTGTGCGCATCTGGGCGCCTGCAGGTGCGCAAACAGGTGGGAACGTGAACATCCAGATGTGCACAGGTGTGTGAGCCTGCACATCTGGAACTGCGCATGTTGGGAGTCTGCATGTGTGCGCACAGGTGTGAACGTGAACATGCTCCTGCACTTCTGGATGTGCACACATGCATGAGCCTGCACATCTGGGAGCATACAGGTGTGTACACACATGAGCGTGCACATCTGGAGGTGTCCAAGAGTGCACACCTGTTACAGATGTGGACTCACATCTGGCTCCCATTCACACACACGTGAGCTGCACCCCCGGGCACGTGCAGGTGACCGCGTGTGCCCTTGAGCCGTGTGCCCCACACATCTGGGCACACATCTGGCCTGCCCTGCATGTCCCCCGCTTTGTGTCACCCAGCCTGTGTCTCTCTCTCTCCGCAGAAGCCGAGGAATCGTCGCACTTTGTCATCGGGGCGGTGCTGTACCGCACGCTGGGGCTCATCCTGCCCCCTCCCAGGTGAGTGGCGCCGCCCGCCGCGTCCCCTGCTGTCCCCCGGCCTGTCACAGCCCGTGTCCCTTCCCGCAGGAGCCCCCTGGCCGTCACCTCCAAGGTGCTGACGGTGACGGTGCGCCCGCCCACCCGGCCCGCGGAGCCGCTCGTGCTGGTGGAGCTGTCCCACATCATCAACGTGAGTGTCCCCTCCCATGTCACCGGGAATGTCCCTTCCCACGTCATCAACGTGAGTGTCCCCTCCCATGTCACCGGGAATGTCCCTTCCCATGTCACCAGTGTGAGTGTCCCTCTCCCGCGTCATCAATGTGAGTGTCCCCTCCCCTGGCACCATAAATGTCCCTTCCCACATTATCGACGTGACTGTCCCCTCCCATGTCAACAGGATTGTCCCTTCCCACATCATCAACATGAGTGTCCCCTCCCCGGGCACTGTGAATGTCCCTTCCCATGTCATTAATGTGAGTGTTCCCTCCCTTGAGTGTCCCCTCCCTTGGCATCAGGAATGTCCCTTCCCATGTCACCACGTGCCCCTTCCCGTGGCACCAGTGTGTGTCCCTCTCCCGTGTCGCCATGAATGTCCCTTCCCACATCACCAATGTGTCTCCTCCCTTGACATCAACCTAAGTGTCCCCCTCCAATGTCATCAACGTGTCCCCTCCCTGTGTCATCAGCCTGTGTCCCCCCTGCCATGTCTATGTGACTGTTCGTGTCCCTCATCATCACTGAGTGTCCCCATCCCACATCACTGTGAGCGTCCCCCTCTGTGTCATCCACAAATGTCCCTTGTCCCACATTGTCATCGTGACTGTCCCCTCCCATGGCATTGCCCTTCCTCATCACCAACCCTCCTGTGCCATCAACGAGTTCCTTCATCCCCACCATGAGTGTCCCCCTCCCACGCCACCCATGTGTCACCCTGCTGTCCCATCGCCATGTCCCCTCCAGTGCCGTGTGGGTCCCTGTCACTGCAGGCACTGAGAGCCGGGCAGGGACCAACAGTTCCCAATTCATGGCACAGTCCCTGTGCCAGCAGTGGGGATGTGTCACCCCTGGGACACCTGGGGAATGTCCCCAAGGGGTGGCATGTCCCTCATGGGGTGGGGACAGGGCTGGGGGCAGCTCTAACCTGTGCCTGTGTCCGCAGGGCACGTCCCACCCGCAGTGTGTCACCTGGGACTACTCGAGGACGTGAGTGAGGGGCAGGGGCACGGGGACACGGGGACACTCTGGTGACAGGGCAGGGCTGGCAGTGGCAGGGGGCTGCTGGAGGGGAGGGGAGCGGGGATGGGAACAGGGAGGGGGACAGGGACAGGGATGGGGACAGGGAACAGGGACAGGGAACAGGGACAGGGGACGGGGATGGGGGAACAGGGATGGAAACAGGGACAGGGAACAGGGATGGGGACAGGGTTGGGGGACAGGGATGGGGACAGGGTTGGGGGAACAGGGATGAGAATGGGGATGGGAACAGGGATGGGGGAACAGGGATGGAAACAGGGACAGGGAACAAGGATGGGGACAGGGACAGGGAACAAGGATGGGGACAGGGACAAGGAACAGGGATGGGGGAACAGGGATGGGAACAGGGACAGGGAACAGGGACAGAAAGCAGGGATGGATACAGGGATGGGAGAGCTGGGATGGGAAGAGGGATGGGGAACAGGGATGAGAACAGGGATGGGGTGACAGGGATATGGGAACAGAGATGGGAGGGCTGGGATGGGAGCAGGAATGGGAGCAGGGACGAGGAGCCAGGACCATCCCTTCCCACATCCCAGCCCCACTGGCACGGGTGAATTGAGCTCCCACGGGATCGATGTGGCCCCGGAGCCGCTGCCAGGCTGCCAGATGTGATTTGTTAGCGCTGGCAGGAATGAGGGAAAGTAGGGCAGGAAGGGGGGCGGGCAGCGCTGCGGGCTGGGGGAGGGCACTGCCAGCCCCCTGCCCAGGTAGCCACAGGAACCCCCCGGTTTGGGGTCACTGGTTCTGTCCATCCCCCAAACCGGTGGGGAGGTGCTGGCTGTGGTGAGCATGGCAGGTATCAGCCCTGCCCCAGGGACAGTCCCCAGCTGTCCCACAGACCCAGTTCCCGGTTTTCCCGATGTGCTGGGGGCTGTGGCTGCTCTCCCTGCGCGTGGCAGTGCCACCCCACTCTCTGCCCCTTCACTGGGGGCATGCCCTGGCACGAGAGGTCCCTGTGACAGGAAGGGTCCCCAGGGTGGAGAGGTTCCTTTAACAGGAAGGGTCCCCATGGCAGGAGGGTCCCCAAGGGGGGGTGGGTCCCCATAAAAGAGGGGTCCCCATGGGGGAGAGATCTTTCTAACAGGAGAGCCCCCATGACAGAAAGGTGCCCAAGGGTGGGAGGGGTCTCCCCAAGTGCAGGAAGGGTCCCAAAGACAGAGGGGTCCCCATAATGAGGGATCCCCATAATGAGGGGTCCCCATAATGAGGGGTCCCAAAGACAGAGGGGTCCCCATAATGAGGGACAGAGGGGTTCTCATAATGAGGACCCCATGGAGGGAGGGAATCACTGCACCCCCCTGGGAGGGGACACAGGTGCCAGGGGGCTCTTGGGGCTGTTCCTGCCTGTCCTGGCACTGCCCTGCCCCTCTCCGTGGTGTTTCTCCCCCCCCAAATCTCTGTGGGATGATTAAACCCGAAGCCTTCCAGGGCAGGGATGGCTTCACCCCCTCCCCAAGCTCAGGAGGGTCCCTGGCAGTGCCCCCTCGGTGCCTCCCCCTGGGCAAGGCCAGGAAGGGGTTAACCCCCGAGAGGCGTGAGGGGCTGCCGCGTGTTTGATCATTTCAAATTGCTCTCCCTCTGCTCTCTCTTGCCATTAATCAGGGATGCTGGCTTGGGAAACTGGGACACGGAGAGCTGCCAAACCCTGGAGACCCTCCCGGCACACACCAAGTGCCAGTGCCGCCAGCTCGCCACCTTCGCCGTGCTCGCCCAGCTGCCCCGAGACCTGGTAGGGGACAGGGACAGGCTGGGGACAGCCACCAGCCCGCTGGGGACACGGGATGGGGGCGACCCCCGGGCGGGGGGGGGAGGGAGGGGTGGGGGGGGGATTGGGCACTGGAGGGTGGGGATGGGCACGGAGCATTTCTAGGATGAGGTGGGCACTGGAGGGTGGGGATGGGCACGGAGCATTTCTAGGATGAGGTGGGCACTGGAGGGTGGGGATGGGCACGGAGCATTTCTAGGATGAGGTGGGCGCTGGAGGGTGGGGATGTCCCCAGCAGCCAGGGGAAGGGTCCCAGCACCCCCTGGCACCCCCAGCACCCCCAGCAGGGTGGGTTTGTGTGGGCAGGTGCTGCCATGGTCCCTACAGGGCGCTGCAGTGTGCCAGGAGGGGAGGGGGCGCCCCATTGCTATTCCCTGTTGGCACAGAGTCCCCTTTGGCTGTGCCACCGCTGTCACCGACCCCTTCTGGCACCTGGAGGGGGAGCAGTGGGGAGGGGGCTGGGCTCAGCCTGTCCCCCCGGTGTCCCCCCAGGCCATGGACCCCTCGGGGACGCCGTCGGTGCCGCTGATGATTGGCTGCGCCGTGTCCTGCATGGCCCTGCTGACTCTGCTGGTGATCTACGCCGCCTTCTGGAGGTGACCCGAGGGGACATGGGGACAAGGGGGGCTCCTGGGGCCTGGGGCTGTGTGGGGAGGGGGTGGCAAAGGGGGACAAGGCACTGGGGAAGGCTCAATCCCAATGGGATTAATGGGAATGGAAAACCTGGGTGGGAGAAGATGCCTGGGACTGTCCCCACCACAGGACAGTGCCCACCCTGTGGCAGCATGGGACAGGGACAGGGACAGGGACATGGGACAAGGGATGGGGATATGGGACAGGGACAGGGACATGGGACATGGGACAAAGGATGAGGACAAGGGACAGGGACAGGGACAGGGTCATGGGACAAGGGAAGGGAACATGGGACAGGGACAGGGACGTGGGACAAGGGATAGGGACATGGGACAGGGACATGGGACAGGGACAGGGACAGGGGACAGGGACAGGTATATGGGACAAGAGACAAGGGACAGGGACATGGGACAAGGGATGGGGACATGGGACAGGGACAGGGACGTGGGACAGGGGCAAGGACATGGGACAAGGGACAGGTACATGGGACAGGGATAGGGACAAGGGACAAGGACATGGGACAAAGGACAGAGACATGGGACAGGGACAAGTGTCAGGGACATGGGACAAGGGACAGGGACAGGGACATGGGACATGGAACAGGGACAAGGGACAGGGACATGGGACAGGGACAGGGACATGGACAGGCTGGCCCCACGCTGCTCCTGCCACAGGTTCATCAAGTCGGAGCGCTCCATCATCCTGCTCAACTTTTGCGTCTCCATCCTGGCTTCCAACATCCTCATCCTCGTGGGCCAGTCCCAGATGCTCAGCAAGGTGGGTGCCACCACCCTGCCACCACCCTGCCACCCTCGGCGGGGTCCCAGGCCACTTGCCTGGTCCCCTGCTGGCTCCCAGCTGCCGATTGGATTTGGATTAACTCGATCCTGGGATTAAATCCCCCGCGCCCGCCCCTGGCTTCGACACAAACCTCGCCTGGTGTAGGGGTTTAACCACCACGGTGCCAGACACTGATGTCCCCGTGATGTCCCCGTGTCCCCCCCTGCAGGGCGTGTGCACCATGACCGCCGCCTTCCTCCACTTCTTCTTCCTCTCGTCCTTCTGCTGGGTGCTGACCGAGGCCTGGCAGTCCTACCTGGCGGTGATCGGCCGGATCCGGACACGCCTGGTCAGGAAGCGCTTCCTGTGCTTGGGATGGGGTAAGAGCCCGGCCTGGCTGGCAGGGGGGCGCCCCTCACCCGTCCCTGGGACCCCCCAGGCTCATCGGTGTGACGGTGCTCACAGGGGTCTGAGGATGAGGGAAGAGACGAGGATCTGACTCCATGTTTCAGAAGGCTGATTTATTATTTTATGATATATATTACATTAAAACTATGCTAAAAGAATAGAAGAAAGGATTTCATCAGAAGGCTGGCTGAGAATAGAAAAAGAAGGAATGATAACAAAGATTTGTGGCTTGGACTCTCTGTCCGAGCCAGCTGGACTGTGATTGGCCATTAATTAGAAACAACCACATGAGACCAATCACAGATGCACCTGTTGCATTCCACAGCAGCAGATAATCATTGTTTACATTTTGTTCCTGAGGCCTCTCAGCTTCTCAGGAGGAAAAATCCTAAGGAAAGGATTTTTCATAAAAGATGTCTGCGACACATCAGAGGGGAAACTGAGGCACAGCAGAGGAAAGCAGACGCAGGTGTCTCGGTGGTGGCACCCTCAGGCTGTGGGGAGCTGTCAGAGGAGCTCCATCGCTGTCCCCACCCCTGGAGCTGGCACAGGCCGGGGACAGTGCCACCTTCCTCCAGCTCCTCCAGCCCCGTGTCCCCTCTCCAGGGTTGCCAGCCCTCGTGGTCGCCGTCTCCGTTGGCTTCACACGGACCAAAGGCTACGGGACAGCGAGCTAGTACGTGGGGACAGGGGACACGGGGTGGTGGGGACAGGGGACATGGGGTGGGGCACAGTGGCTGCTGCCAGCTGGCTGGGAGCAGGGGACAACCACAGGGCTGTCCCCTGACCCGCCGCCCTCTGTCCCCTGCAGCTGCTGGCTCTCACTGGAGGGCGGTTTGCTCTACGCCTTCGTGGGACCCGCTGCTGTCATCGTGCTGGTGAGCCCTGAATCCCCCAAAACCCACCCTGGGGGGGCTGATGGCAGCTGCTGCGGCGGGCAGGGGGCTCGGTGCCAGCCCTGAGCCCACCCTCCCGCAGGTGAACATGCTGGTGGGCATCATTGTCTTCAACAAGCTCATGTCCCGCGACGGCATTTCAGATAAGTCCAAAAAGCAGCGAGCTGGGTAAGTGCCCTGCACCCCACGGGGGGGTCCCCGGGGCCGCCCCCCGACCCCCAGACCCTGCCGGGGGCTGGGCACGGGGTGCCCAAGCAGTGGGCTCGGGGTGGGGCAGATTTCACCGCATCAGTGGGCGGTGGGGGCCAAGCCCGGGGTGAGCACAGCCCCTCGCTGGGGGCTGCCGGAGGGGCAGAATTTGGGGGGCAGCCCCTCGGGGAAGGGGAGGTCCGCAGGTCGCAGCCCCCCCCTCCGTGCCCACCCCCTCCCCTGCCGCTTGGCCACCCCCCCTCGCCATTAACAGCCGCCGCCCTCGACTAACCCGACGCTCTCTTTCTTTCTCTCTCTTTCTTCTCCTCCTCCCATTTGCTTCTTGCCTGTGTCCGTCCATCCGTCCATCCATCCATCCCTCCATCCATCCGTCCATCCTCCCCGCCCTCCTGCCTTGCTCCTTCCCCTCTCCCCGTGCCTGCATCCCCCTGCCCACCCCGCGTGGCCCGGTCCTGGCCGCGGGGCGCCGGGGGGGCGCTGGGCTCGTAGCTCCAAGCCCCCCCCGTGCGGCAGCCTGCTGCTGAAATGCACCAAGTGCGGCGTGGTGTCCAGCGCGGCCATGACCTCCGCCACCGCCAGCAGTGCCATGTTAGTGCCCGTCCCGCGCCCCCCGCCCCGAGCACAGCGCCCGGGAGGGGGCTCTGGGCGTCCTGTGGGGCGGGTTGGGGGTCCCCGAGGGGAAGGAAGGAAGGAAGGAAGGGTGACGCTGTGTGCTCGGGGCGGGGTGTCCCATCACGTCTGCATGGCATGGCTTCCCATGGCAGGTCACCTCATCGCTGGGGTTGGGGGGCTCGTCTGGCCTCGGGAGGGGGACCCTCGGGATCCTCCTCCTGGAGTGCGGCTGCAAAAGTCCCCGCTCATGGGGGTTTGGTCACAACAGAGGCAGCCCCAAAATTCGCTGCTTAAAAAAAAAGAGAAAAATCCAAAAAATCCCCTCTCTGCTGTTCTGGTGGCCGTGGGAGGGTGGCGGTGTCCCCGCGTCCCCCCAGCACCTTGTGGCTGTGTGGGGACAGGGACACACCTGGGGGGCTGGAGCCCACAGGTCCCCTCAGCCCTCAGTTCCCAGCCAGCACTGGCTTGGGGACACCGAGGAAGAGGGGACAGCTGTGTCACACAGCCCCGGCCATGCTTGTGGGGCGCGGGGCAAAGCTCGGGGGGCTGCTGCGGGGAGGGGGCGATGCTCGGGGGGCTGTCCCGGGGCAGCCCCACGCCGCGGGCTCACCCCGGCCCCTCTCTCCCTGCGCCAGGGCATCGCTGTGGAGCTCCTGCGTGGTCCTGCCTCTGCTGGCGCTGACCTGGATGTCGGCCGTGCTCGCCATGACCGACCGGCGCTCCATCCTCTTCCAGGTCCTCTTCGCCGTCTTCAACTCCGTCCAGGGCTTCGTCATCATCACCGTGCACGGCTTCCTGCGCCGAGAGGTGGGGGCGGCGCCGGAGGGGCGCCGGGGGACAGCCCTGGCCGCGGGGCCGTGACCGGCTCTGTCCCCGCAGGTCCAGGACGTGGTCAAGTGTCAGATGGGGGGGTGCAGGAGCGAGGAGAATGAAAACTCGCCCGACTCCTGCAAGAACGGGCAGGTGCAGATCCTGGTGAGTGGGTCCCCCCCTGGAGACCCCCGCCGCTGCCCGTGCCCGGCCATGGTGCTTCATTTCCCCGTCTCTCTCCCGTCTCTTTCTCTCCTCTCTGTCTCGCTCTCTCCCTTCTTTCTGGATTTTTATAGACAGATTTTGAAAAGGACGTTGACCTGGCGTGTCAGACAGGTGAGCTCTGTTGTCACCATGCCACACCTGGGAGGGACAGGCAGCACGAGCCAGGGGGGTCTCTCCTGTGCCCCCCACCCTCGGTGGGACCCTCAGGGCCGGCTCTGACCCCACTCCCTGCCCACAGTGCTGTTCAAAGAGGTGAACACCTGCAACCCCGCCACCATCACGGGCACCTTGTCCCGCATCTCCCTGGATGGAGACGAAGACCCCAAGCTCAACACCACCTCAGAGGGCGGCCTGGGCTTCTCCAGCCTGCCCGGGAACATCCCCCCCGCCAGCATCCTGGTGCAGGTGCCCAAGATGACACCGAATGTGGTGGCGGGTCTGACCGAGCTGGGCGAGCCGCCAGCACAGCAGCTCAGCCTGGAGGCGCCAGGTCCCGTTTACCTGTGCACCGAGAGCAGCCTGAGGCCCCTGGAATACGGCTGGATCCGGGCTCCCGAGCCCCCCCGAGAGAGCGATTACATGATGCTGCCCCGCCGCACCGGCAGCCTCAAGCCCTTCCCCCGGGAGGAGGGAACGCTCGGTGCCGGCGCGGAGGAGGCGGTGCCCGGCGGGACGGGGCGCCCAGCGGCCGAAGGGGACGCCTATCCCGGCTTTGTGGCCGTGGATCACGTCAATGTGAACCTCAACCAGCCCTACGCCACGGTGAAGGCGCCCTACAGCCTCCAGTTCAAGCAGCACCCCACGGTGAGGCAGATCCTGGCCTCGGAGCTGTCGGAGCGCAGCCGCACCATGCCCCGCACCGTGCCCGGCTCTGCCATGAAAGTGGGGTCCCTGGAGGTGAGCGGGGGGCTGGCGCCTGTGTGGGGAGGGATCTGTGTGCCCAGGGAACAAATGCACGTGTAGGGTTGCATGAATTCCCCCCCGTGCTGCCCCCTGGCCATCCCAGCCTGGGCGGGATGAGCTCTGTGTCCCCATCAGGACATGGACAGGGGCTGGCATGAGCCCCTAAACCCTGTTCCTCCTCATCGTGGCCCTGCAAAGACCTTTCCCTTTTCTTCTCCATCTCCTCCCCTGCTCCTGCCTGTCCCCCTGCCAGAGGAAGAGGTTGCGGTACTCTGACCTGGACTTCGAGGTAAGTCCTGCCATGGAGGTGGCACCGGTGCCATCGTGGGGAACTGATCCATGTTGTCCCCACTCCCTTTGCCCTGCCGGCAGCTCCTGAGCTCTGAGGGGTTTAGATCAGGCAGTACCAAGCGTTGGCTCTGGATTAAAACACTGATGATCAGCGTGGAGTGGGCTCTGCTGCTGGTCTGGGATGCCCCAGGAAGGCAGGGATGGGGACAGGGATGGGGACAGTGCCGAGGAACAGGGGACACAGCGGGCAGAGCCGACGGCCACAGGCCCTGCTCTGCCCCCGCAGAAGGTGATGCACACACGGAAACGCCACTCCGAGCTCTACCACGAGCTCAACCAGAAATTCCACACGCTGGACCGGTACCGGGCTCCGTCCACCGGCTCCTCCAAGGTGAGGTCCTGGAGGCCCCGTCCTGCCCTGGTGTGCACCCTGCCAGCCTTTACCTCCTCCTGCATGGACTGTGGCACCCCGGGGAGACTCAGGGCACCCAGGGGCGCTGCCGGGGCTGAGCGCTGGGGTTTTTCCGCAGCGAGAAAAGCGGTGGAGCGTCTCCTCGGGCGGCGGGGACAAGGGCACGGCCAACGTAAGTCCTGACTGCCCCTGGGGGTGTCGTGGAGAGGGCAGGAGGCGGCTGTGGGACGAAGCCTGCCCACAGCTGCCCCTCACCCTGCAGGATGTGACCGGCCCCGAGGAGCAGCGGCCGAAGGCTCCGGCCGCGCCGCCCAAGCCATGGAGCACGTTCAAGGCGATGACGCTGGGCTCGCTGCCCAGCGCCCAGCGGGACCGGCTGGAGCTGTGCAGGGCAGACTGGGACAGCCCCTGCGCCGGCCTGGACGCGGCCGACGGCGACTTCCAGACGGAGGTGTGAGCCCCGGAGGCGCGAGCCCCACGCCCGCCGCCGCCCCGTGCGCGGCCCCGCTGGGTTTGCTCCGAGCTCCGGGGCAGCCGGGGGGTCCCTGTCCCCCGGGAGAGCCGCCTCCCGCTCGTCCTCGCGCGGTTCCTCCTCCTGCCACCCCCAGGACGCGGGTGTGGAGGGGACCCGCGCCCTCTCCCCCCCTCCCCAAAATGCTCACCCACGCTCACGCCTGCACCCCAACCCCCGGGGCAGGACCGGCCCGTCGAGGCCCTCAGACCTTCGTTCTTTTCTACCGGGATGTTTCTTCACGCCGTGCACCGTGTGCACGCGAGCGGCCGCCCCCCGGGACCCCTCCCAAACCCCGGGAGCCCCGCGGCCGCCCCCTCCCAGCCCTCCCCACCGTTCCCCACCCCACGGGGCAGGTGCTGTCGTTGTTGGAAATAAAAGTTCACTCTCTGTGGTGCCGTGGGGCCGCGGCCGTCGCCTCATGCTTGGCCTGGGGGTGGCTGTCACCCAATGTCACCCAGTGTCACCCTGCTCGGCCTGTACCCCCCTGCCAAAAAATTCCCCCCCTGAGCAGGGCTGATCCTGCACCCAGGTGCTGCAAATGAGTATCTGATCAGGGAATCAGGGGTGGCAATTATAGAGTAATTAATCTGTGAGTAAATTAGGAATCTTGGAGGTCATCACCACGTGGAGTCGCTCCAGGTGGGCTGCCCGATGCTGCCGGAGCATCCCGGCATCCAGAGATGGGGGATGTGGCCTCCAGAGATGGAGGTGGGGCAGCAGGAGCAGCAGCTGTGGGTGGGAACGCCCAGAGCAGGAGCTGGGTCAGGACAGCGGTGCTGGAGGAGAGGACATCTGTGCTGGTGGCTCTGGGCACATCTGGGATGAGAGATTGGGATCCATGGTGGGATCACGGCACCAAAACCCTCCTGCTGTGAGTGCCATGGCTGTGCCATGGTGGGGGCAGATCCTTTTCCCTCCTGAGCTTCCTGAGGGCTTCCCTTGGTCAGGACAGGCTTGGGAAGAGCAAAGGACACGGCCCAGTTTGGGCTGGTGGCCCCTGCCCAGTTCAGACCATGGGACAGGACAGGCGATGCTGCTGCCAGCCCCAGCGCTGGGACACCAGGACAGGATGTGACCCTTGGAGTGGGGGAGCCTCTCCCCAGCCCCCCCAGGGAATGGAAGTCCCAATTTCACAACCCAGTTCATCCCAGCAGTGCCCAGTTCAGGTCTGGGGCACTGGAAGAAGCCGTTTGGGTTCCAACGTGGCCATGGGAGCGACGAGGAGGGGGTGGAAGGAGCCAAATTATTCCACTGCCTCCTCCTAAGGGGGATCCAGCTGTGTGGGGAGGGGTCTGGCATGAGCACAAGGATTTTGGCTGCCCATGCCAGGGGTCAGGACCGTGGGTGACAGATCCTGGCACAGCCAGGGGCTGCCATGGGGCTCAGCTGAGGCTCCCAGCCCCATGGAGGGTGTGGGTCAGGAGCACCATCCCCTCCTTGGGGTGTCCCCCCGCTGGTCCCTAATTCTGCTGGAAAATTTCTGCTGGAATTCTGCAGCCACATCCTCCAGCTCTGCTTTCTCAGAGCTGCCACGCACTGGGATCCCCCCGCCTCCTGCTTTGGGGTATCCGGGGCCTGCTCCAGCTCCCCTCCTCTCCTTTCCCAGCCAAACACAGCGGCGAGAGGCAGCGTCAGGGTTTCCTGGGGCATCTGTTGGCAATTAGCAGCTTTTATTACTCATGGAGACGCCAGATGGAGCGAGGGAACGGAGCCCGGGCCAGAGGCACAGGCTCGTGGAGTGTCCCAGCATAAGGGGACAAGGGACAGCCCCTAGTCCTGCCACACAGGGGGTACAGGGTGGCTCAGAGCACATCCCAGAGCTCTGGAGCCGTTTTCCATCTGCAGTTCCCATCAGAGCCAGGCTGAGTCCCCCCAGTGCCAAAAATGTGAATTTTGGGGGGGGCGGAAATGATGGAGAAGCGGCTCTGTGGCTGCGCGGCCGCGGGGGAACGGGAGATCCCATCGGAGCTTCTCCCTCCGCTCCCCGCCAAAGAAACTTCACCAAAAAGAGGCAAAAAGTGCTGTTCTAGCACCGCGGCTGCAAACGGCCCAGGGAAGCTGGAAAGAATTCCTGCAGGCGCTTTCCTTCCTGGCTGGAATTAGGCGGGGATGGGGGGAATTGTGTCTGGATTGGAGCAGAAGTTAATGCTGAGCCGCTGAAATCCTCACCGCAGGAATTCCCTCCTGTGCCTTGTCCAGGCCGGCAGCTGCCTCTGAGCCAGCGTGGTCCATCCCAACCCTCATTCCTTGGATTTGGGGAGCCTTTTGGGGGAGGGCTGAGACGTGGGGAGCCCCAGGGTAACGCAAGCGCCGCGTTGCTCCGAGGCAAAATTGTCTCCAGCCCCAAAATTAGCGGGCTCTGCCGCGGCTCGTGTTTTTTGGCAGGCGGCTCGGCAGTTTCTTGGAAGCACAGCGCGCCTCTGCTTTTTCCATGATGGGATGGAGGGTGGGCAGGGGCTGCTGCAGGATCCTGCTTTCCATCCCCCCGCTGGGCGCCGCTCCAAGCCAGAGCTCTGGGCAGGCGGGATCCGGCTTCTTTCTCCCTCTGGAAATGCCGATCCCGTGCTCTGGAGCAGGAGCTGCACGGAGCGGGGTTTTCCACGCCGCTGCCACTTTTGGGGCTGTCAGGGTCGCTTTGTGCCTCTGGATTGGGGACAACGAACCCAGGGGAGCACCCTGGGAATGAGGGAAACTCGATTGTAAACCCTCCGAAGTGTTTTGCAGATGAATTGAGGATCCTGGGGGATGCAGAGGATGGGATGAGGCTGCCCTTCATCCCTGCTCTGCTCTGGGGTTGGGGTGGGACGTGGGGCCAGTTTTGGGGCCGTGCCATGCACCCACAGGACACACAAACCCAAGTTCATCGCTGCTGGGCGGCCCCAAACAAAGAACAGCTCGAGGAGAGCGATCATCCCAAACGAGAGGACAGAGGAAAATTCGCTGCGTTTTCGTTCCCACTTGCTTTAATTACCCTTAATTACCTCAGCAGGCACCTCGCGGGAGCGTTGTCACCACGTCGCCGGGACTGGCTGGGGTTGCCCACGACAGCTTATTTACTGCCTCTGCACGAGCAGCAGTTGTTAATTAGCGACTTTATTGAGATCCATGCGTCCCTCACGAGTCTCTAAAGCTGCAGCCTGAATAGATCCATCACAATTTGGGAGAAAACGCAGCTGGGCCATCCTGAGGGTCCCGTGCCACCCCATCCACAGCCGTGGTGATGCCAGCGGATGCTTTGCACCCTCCAGACCTAAAATTGCATGAGCTGAGCTCGTTCCCTGCCTGGTTTGGAGGGGTCAGGGCGGCCTGGCACGCACGGGAACGGGAGGATGGGGCAGCCAGGCCCCGGGGCAGCATTCCAGGCTGGCACATCCCGGCTGGGATGGGCGCGGATCCCTCCAGGGCTTGGCAGGGCTCTGGGAAATCAGCGGGACGCGGGAGCAGCGGCGGTGCCAGCGGCAGGGAGGGTGGCAGCGATCCCGTCTCATCGCTCTGACCCCGGGCACCTCGCCCTGAGCCAGACTGTCCCCAAGCCACCCCCGAGGCGCACGGAGGGGACAGCAGCTCCGTGTCACACAGCGGGCTGGCCTGTCCCCGAGCCTCGGGGTCTGCCCGGAGCTGCTCCTGGGGCCCTGCCCATGGAGGAGCATCCTTGAGGGACACCCTCCTTCCTTGGGGACAGATTCTGGCCAGCGGTGCCACCAGCGATGCCACCACCGGTGCTCTCAGCTCCCTGCGGGGAGGAAGAGCCGCTCCACAGAGGGGGCAGACAGGGAATGGGATCCGCCCCACCCGGGATTGGGGTTCCCCTCGTCGGGCCCAGAGGGGGAAAGGAGGGTGGGGAGGGAGCGGAGGCGCTGCCGGAGGAGGCGCCCGGAGGAGGAGGAGGAGGAGGAGGAGGAGGAGGAGGAGGAGGGCGGGGATGCGAAGGCGGCTCCCCCCGGGTTGGTGTTGGGGGGGTGGTGCGGAGGGCGGGAAGCGCTTGGGGGGCGGCTCGGGCCCCCCCCGGAGGGAGGCGGGGAAGGCGGCGGGGGCGGCGCGGCGGCTCCCGGTGTCCCGCGGAGGAGTTCCCGGTGTCCCGCGGCGGCTCCCGGTGTCCCGCGGAGGAGTTCCCGGTGTCCCGGTGTCCCGCACCCCCCGTCCCCGCCGAGCCCCGCGCAGGTGAGCCCCGGGCAGCGCCGCACCGGGGGCGGGCGGAGCGCGGAGGAGCCCGGCCCTGCGGCGGGACGGGACGGGACGGGACGAGGGGGATTCCCCGTTAATCCCCGGCGTTCATCACGCCCCGGGGCCGCGGGGACCCGCCGGTGCGGAGGGTGCGGCGCGGGGAAGGCGGGGAGCGGGCGGGGGTGGCAGAAGGGGTGGCACGGGCCAGAGGAGCCGGGTGGCAGCACAGGGGACAACCGGTGAAGGGGCTGTGGGGGGACAGAGGGGCTGGGAAGAAGAGCTGGGGGTGTGCTGGCTGTGCGGGGGAGGAAGGACAGGGATGTCCCGCGCTGGCAGCAGCCCCGGAACCGACGGTGTCCGTCTGTCCCGGCTCCCGGCCCTGCCTGCAGCCCCAGCTTGCCTCGTGGCAGGAAGCAGGAGGGAGGCCGGGTCGGGGTGACCTGCAGGGACACCCCGACCTGGTTTCACCTCCCCGGGATCCACAGGGGACCGGGAGATGAAACGGGAGGTGCTGAGACCTTCCCGGGTGGGTGCACGCAGGAGGTGCCCGGTTCCACTCTGGGGAACTTCAGTCGCTGCATTTCCGAATGTTTGGTGCAAATTTGGGATGCTGGGATGCTGAGGCTTGGGGTGGGCGTGGAGCAGATGGATGGGGGCCACACTGACCATCACCGAGCCGTGGCCAGGAGGGTCAGTGCCACTCCATGCTGGTGGCTTTCCTGGTGTGGGCAACCTCCTGGGCCACCAGGTGCCCATCTCGGGGTGTCTCCCTCGCAGGTGGCCGTGAGGGCCCCGAGCCTCTGCCACAGGCACCATGAGGGGTCTCTGGGTCCTGGTGCTTGCCGGGCTCATCAGCGCCTGCCAGGGGAGGGAGCTGCTGCCAGCAGAAGGTAAGGAGCACCAGGGGCTTGGGAGCCACCTCCCTCCTCCTCTGTCCCTGTCACACCTGTGGCAGAGCAGAGGTGACCGCAGACACCGTGAGCTGTGCCAGGACCGGAGTGGCGGCTCCAGAGTGAGCTCCGGGGCTTTGCTCAGCATCCCCCGCGGGCAGGGGGTGAGGGAGAGCAGAGCCCGGGACACCCCGACACGGCCCCCACAGCCCTGGCATGGGCAGGGATGGGGTTTGGCCACTCGGGGACCGGGGGACACTCGGTGACAGCCAGGACAGCGCGGCTGGAGCCGGGTCCGGGCGGGGCAGCTGAGGCAGGACAGGGCAGGGTGAGGATGCACGGAGCTGCCGAGGGAGGTTCGGCCTCCAGCTGCGAGTCGGGAGGAGGTTTGGCCATGAGCCACACCATGGTGGAGAGCTGGGGGTGTCCAGGTGCAGCTGGGGACAGGGGGACGGTGGCTGGGGATGGGGAACAGGGATGGGGACAGGGATGGGGAACAGGGATGGGGACAGGGACAAGGAACACGGATGGGAGCAGGGATGGGGAACAGGGATGGAGAAATGAGGATGGGAACAGGGATGGGGAAATGAGGGTGGGAACAGGGATGGGGAACAGGCATGGGGACAGGGACAAGGAACAGGGATGGAAACAGGGACGGGGACAGGGACAAGGAACAGGGATGGAAACAGGGACGGGGAACAGAGATGGGTCCCGGTGTGGGATGAGCCTCAGGCTCCCGTGGGAGGAGCTGCTGGAAGCGACACCGGGGTTGCATCAGGCTCGGTGGGGGTGCAGCGGTGGCTCCGCCCGGGGGGTTTGCCCGGGAGGGGACCCTGTCACTGTCACTGTCACTGTCACCCGCTCCAGCTGCCCGGCACGGCGTGGCCTTGCGTGTCCCGGCCTCTCCTGAAGGACAGAGGCGGGATTTTCCCTTCCCAGAGCTGGGAGAGGCTCCAGAGGGATGGCACTGGGGTGATTTATGCTCCTTGGTGTCCCCTGCCCTGCTGTGACACTGTCTGGGGTCCCCAGGCCCAGAGCATGTCCCCACACCACTGCTGGCCTCTGATCAGCCTGGGCCACAAACATGGTGGTGCCAAGCTCTTGGCAGGGGTGGGAGGGGGGCAGAGACCCCCAGGAACATCCTAGGAAGGGGGTGGGAGAATCTTTTGGTGCCCATCCTGCTCCAGGGCCGCTTTGCATGGAGACAAAACCAATCCCTCCCTCCCTCCTCCCTTGTTTACTCCTTTATCTCGCACCTCCCAACATCTGGCGCATCTGGAGGTGGCTCGGTGCTGCCGGGGCTGTGATTTATCCCTGCGAGCAGCAGCAGCACCCCCGTGACCGCTCCTGACACGGCATTTCCTGCTCCTCAGCCCCCGGGCTGGGCCCTCACGCCTGTCCCCGAGCGCCACCGGCTCGGGAAGGGGCAGGAAGGGACAGATGTCGGTGGCGCTGTGGGTGTCCCTGGCAGCCGTCCCAGCCTCCTGATGCTGATGGCAGCCGCGGGGCTGTCTGGAGGCAAAACAGCCAGAGATGGGGAAAGCATTTCACCTGTGAGAGGCAGCAGCGCCAGCTCTGTCCCCTCCCAATCTCTGTCCCCTCCCAATCTCTGTCCCCTCCCAGTCTCTGTCCCCTCCCAATCTCTGTCCCCTCAGTAACTCTGTCCCCTCCGAAGCTCTGTCCCCTCCCAAGCTCTGTCCCCTCCCAAGCTCTGTCCCCTCTGAAGCTCTGTCCCCTCCGAAGCTCTGTCCCCTCCCAATCTCTGTCCCCTCCCAAGCTCTGTCCCCTCTGAAGCTCTGTCCCCTCCGAAGCTCTGTCCCCTCCCAATCTCTGTCCCCTCGAGCTGCTCCTGGAGCATTCCAGCCTCCCTCCTCCCGGCTCTTGGGAGTGGGGTTTGCTTGGTCTGCGCTGCCTCGGGGGGCCGGGGCTGGCTCCTGGCAGCACCCCCAGACCCTCCTGGGCTTGGGGAGCTCTGTGTGGTGCCCCCCTGCTTGTCCCACCGCACCTGGGGACACCGCAGTGACAGAGGTGTGCCGGTTTGCCTCACAGGGGAGCTGTGCCCGCAGCTCTGGGACGAGGATCTGGTTGGGGACAAATATGAGAATGTCACAGGTAAGGAAAGACCCTCTCAGGGATCCCCTGAGACCCCAGGATGGGCTCTGTGACCTGCCTGGGGACTGGCAGCTGTCCCAGGGCCGGGTCTCATGTCCCCTGCTCTGTCCTGCAGGTTTTAACCTGGTTAAAAGGTTCGACCTGCTCAAGATCTCGTCGGTCAAGAAGATCCGCAGCGCCCGGGGGCCGGTGGTGCTGCGCCTGGGCACCGTGCCCCTGGTCCAGCCCACGCAGTGAGTGACCCTGGGTGACCCGTGAGGTGGCCTTGGGTGACCCTCAGGTGACCCAAAGCTCCTCCAGGGTGTAAATTTGGGCTCTGGGTGCAGCTGGGTGGGCTTTGCCCTTAACTCCTGCCAGGGATGCCAAGGCAGCTCCGTGTCCAGCCCATGCAGTGAGTGACCCCGGGTGACCTGTGAGGTGGCCCTGAGTGACGCTCAGGTGACCCAAAGCTCCTCCAGGTGTAAATTTGGGCTCTGGGTGCAGCTGGGTTGGGACGGTGCTCACAGGGGTCTGAGGATGAGGGAAGAGACGAGGATCTGACTCCATGTTTCAGAAGGCTGATTTATTATTTTATGATATATATTATATTAAAACTATAGTAAAAGAATAGAAGAAAGGATTTCATCAGAAGGCTGGCTAAGAATAGAAAAGGAAGGAATGATAACAAAGGTTTGTGGCTCGGACTCTCTGTCTGAGCCAGCTGGGCTGTGATTGGCCATTAATTAGAAACAACCACATGAGACCAATCACAGATGCACCTGTTGCATTCCACAGCAGCAGATAACCATTGGTTACATTTTGTTCCTGAGGCCTCTCAGCTTCTCAGAAGGAAGAATCCTAAGGAAAGGATTTTTCATAAAATATGCCTGTGACACTGGGTGGGCTTTGCCCTTAGCTCGTGCCAGGGATGCCAGGCAGCTCCGTGTCACCTGTGGGGACACTGGGGACCCTGAGGCTGCCTCAACACCTTTCTCCTCGAAAGTAAACCCCAGGCTGCCACGGCTCTGCTGGCTGGTGGCCAAACCTTGCGCAAGCAGGGCTCTGTGGCTGCTCTGTGCTTGCTCTTGGCAGAGCCTGCGGGGTCCAGACGAGCTCCAGAGGCTCTGAGCAGGCACTGCTGGGTGTGTGGGGGGCTGCTGGGGGCACGTGGGGCCTGGCCCTTGCCCCCTCAGTGCCCACAGTGCCAGGGCTGGCAGGGACGCTGCAGCGTGGCAGGGTGGGAGCAGATCCACGTCCTGCAGGAAATGGCTGTGGTGTGTCCCCACATTGCCCCAGGGCTGGCACAGAGCTGTGCTGGGCACGGGGCTCTCCAGAGGGCCGGGAGATTCCAGCCTGGGCAGCCAAATCCTTGGATGGCTGCGGGATGGATGGTGGAGAATCCAGGCTGGTGTTGCTCTTGGCTGGGGCACCCCAAATTCAGCTTTGGGGAGTCTGGAGATGGGCACAGAGATCCTTTGAGATCCTATGGGTGCCCACCCGCCTCAGCGCCCTGTCAGGGTGTCCCTGTGCCCCACGGAGGGCAGAGGGCACCGCTGGCCTTGTCCCAGTGCCCATGCCTTGGTCCAGCTCCAGAGCAGTGGCTTGGAAAGCCGTGGGTGTGGAGCCAAGGCTGGGAGCGGAGCAGGGCCCGGAGCAAATATTTCCAGCGGTGGAATGGGCTGTGGGTGAGCTGGGAAAGGCTGCCAGAGCCTCCCTGGGGATCACGGATGCATTTCCTGGCTGCCCTGGCACAAAACTCTGGGATAAGAGCTGCAGCCACGCCAGCAGGGGCATCTTTGGGGTGACAGTGTGGGGCAGAATCCACTGTGGTGCCATCCGGGGTGCCACCAGTGGGGACAGCTCATGGCAGGACCCATGGGGGGTTGTTGGGGTGATGCTGCCACCTGAAAATGCCCTATGGACGGGTGCCACCCTCCTCGGTGCCAACTCCATGCCCAGAGCACCCCATAGGGCCCAGCCACCCCTATGGACGGGTGCCACCCTCCTCGGTGCCAACTCCATCCTCAGGGCACCCCGTAGGGCCCAGCCACCCCTATGGATGGGTGCCACCCTCCTCGGTGCCAACTCCATCCCCAGAGCACCCCGTAGGGCCCAGCCACCCCTATGGATGGGTGCCACCCTCCTCGGTGCCAGCTCCGTGCCCAGAGCACCCCAAGAGCTGTCCCCACAGGCAGGTGTTCCCCCGGGGGCTGCCTCCCACCTTCACCCTGGTCCTCACCTTGCTGCTGAAGAAGAACAGCACCGGGGAGCACTGGTACCTCTTCCAGGTCACCGACCGCCAGGGATACCCCCAGGTACACCCCGGGGATGTGGTGGGGACACCCCAGGAGCATCCAGGAGCCGTCCCCGAGCGCGTCACTGTCCCCTCTGTGCCCAGCTCTCCCTGTCCGTGCACGGCCCCGAGAGAAGCCTGGAGTTCCAGGCGCGGGCACCGGGTGCCGCCTTCGTCGGCGCCGTCTTCGCGGGCAAGGCGGTGGCGTCGCTGTTCGACGGGCGCTGGCACAAGGTGGTGGTGGCCGTGCAGGGCCAGGCCGTGTCCGTGCACCTGGACTGCGCCTCCATCTCCTCCAAGCCGCTGGGGCCGCGCCGGGCGCTGGCACCCGAGGGCAACGCCTTCCTGGGGCTGGACGCCGTGCGTGGCACCCCGGTCCGGGTGAGTCGGAGGGGTCAGTGCCCCTGAGTGCCCCTGAGTGCCAGTGAGTGCCAATGAGTGCCAATGAGTGCCCCTGAGTGCCAATGAGTGCCAGTGAGTGCCCCTGAGTGCCCCTGAGTGCCAATGAGTGCCCCTGAGTGCCAATGAGTGCCAATGAGTGTCTCTAAGTGCCAATGAGTGCTCCTGAGTGCCAATGAGTGCCCCTGAGTGCCAATGAGTGCCAATGAGTGCCAGTGAGTGCCAATGAATGCCCCTGAGTGCCAATGAGTGCCAGTGAGTGCCCCTGAGTGCCAATGAGTGCCCCTGAGTGCCTCTGAGTGCCAATGAGTGCCAGTGAGTGCCAGTGAGTGTCCCTGAGTGCCAGTGAGTGCCAATGAGTGCCAATGAATGCCCCTGAGTGCCAATGAGTGCCCCTGAGTGCCAATGAGTGCCCCTGAGTGCCAGTGAGTGCCCCTGAGTGCCCCTGAGTGCCAATGACTGCCCCAGGGTCAATGCCCCCGAGTGCCAGTGAGTGCCCCTGGCTCTGCCTGTGGTGTCAGGGCCAACCCCTGACCTGTCACGCATGTCCTGCTGCAGTTTGACATCCAGCAAGCTCAGATCTACTGCGACGCCGAGCTGGCCAGGCAGGAGGGGTGCTGCGAGATCTCGGCCAGTGGGGTGAGTGCCAGTGAGTGCCCCTGAGTGCCAATGAGTGCCAATGAGCGCCCCTGAGTGCCAGTGAGTGCCCCTGAGTGCCAATGAGTGCCAATGAGTGCCCCTGAGTGCCAATGAGTGCCAATGAGTGCCAATAAGTGTCCCTGAGCGCCCAGGAGTGTCCCTGAGTGCCCCTGAGCATCCCTGAGTGCCCCTGAGCGCCCCTGAGCTTCCTGAGCTCCCCTAAGCACCCCTAAGCACCCCTGAGCACCACTGAGTGCCACTGAGTGCCCCTGAGCGCCCCTGAGTGCTCCCGAGTGCCACCAAGTGCCCCTGAGTGTCCCCGAGTGTACCCACCCCAGGCCCACACCCTGGACCTGCCCTGTGCATGCTCAGGGTTTTCCCCACAGGGGAAACTGAGGCACAGCGAGGGCAGGTCTGTCCCCTTTGTGTCACCGCCTCGTGTTGCCCAACCCCACGGCCCCGGCTGTCCCCCGGTAGCCTCCCCTTGACCCCTCCGTGTCCCTGCAGTGCCAGACGGAAACGCCCAAGACCCGCCGGCAAGCGGAGCTGATGCAGAGCAGCAACCTGATCGAGATGGTGCCGCAGCCCGAGGGCAGGGTGTTCACCCGCTGCTTCTGCCTGGAGGAGCCGCTGGGCACCGTGAGCTCTGGCAGTGCTGCCCCAGCCCGGCCCCAGCCCCGTCTCCATCCCCACCCCGTGCCAGTCCCTGCTCCCATCTCCATCCCCATCCTGTCCCTGTCCCCGAGCCCATCTTCATCTCCATCCCCATCCCCATCCCACTCCCTATCCCTATCCTGGGTCCCCCATTCCTGTTCCCATCCCTGTTCCCATCCCAGTCCCCGTCCCAGCCCTATCTCCATCCCAGTCCCATCTCCATCCCTATCCCAGTCCCCATCCTTGTCCCCATCCCTATCCTGGGTCCCCCATCCCAGTCCCCATCCAAGTCCCATCCCAGTCCCATCTCCATCTCCATCCATCTGCATCCCAGTCCCCATCTCCATCTCCATCTCCATCTCCATCTCCATCTCCATCTCCATCTCCATCTCCATCCCCATCTCCATCCCCATCTCCATCTCCATCTCCATCCCCATCCTCATCCCAGTCCCCATCCCAGTCCCCATCCCATACCTGGCCTGGTGCAGCCACCTTGCTCCAGCCCCTGGAAAATCCCTTCCTCACTTTTCCCACCCAGTATGAGGCTCAGGAGAGAGGGAGGCATCTGTGACCCGAGGGAACGAGGGACAGGAAGGTCCCACCTGGGCAGGGAGGTGTCTGTGACCCGAGGGGACGAGGGACAGGAAGGTCCCACCTGGGCAGGGAGGTGTCTGTGACCCGAGGGGATGGTGAGGGACAGGAAGGTCCCACCTGGGCAGGGAGGTCCTACCTGGGCAGGGAGGTGTCTGTGACCCGAGGGGATGGTGAGGGACAGGAAGGTCCCACCGCTGCCTCCTCCTCCTCCCTGGGTGCCTGGGCAGGACCATCGCAGGATTCAGGGACGGGGAGCACCCAGGGCTGGGATGCTCCGGGCCGGTGCCACCTCCAGCTCTTCCCTCCCTGCAGGAGCCGGGCAGAACCTCGGGAAGGACCAGCATGAGGGACGATCCCAAGGACAAGGTGAGCGTGTGCCATCCCTGCTCCCCTTCCAGTGCCACCCCAGGCTGCCACCACTGTCCCACACCCCGGCTGGCTCTGTCCCTGCCAGTTTGGGATCTCCCAGAGCTGCAGGAACGCCGTGAGGAGCGGCTGCTCTGCTCCCCCGAGCAGGGATTGAGGCCCCACTGGCTCCGTGCTGCTGCTGGAGCCATCCCAGCTCTGGCCAAGGGCCTCTTTGTTCCCTCCGAGCGGCTCCGGAGCGCTGCCAGAGCTGGGAAATGTCTCCAGAGCTCCTGTTCCTCATCCCTGAACGTCTCTGGGATCCCTCATCCCACCACGGGGGTGTCCCAGGGTGCAGATGGGGTGGGTGCAGATCTCCAGAGCTCCTGTTCCTCATCCCTGAACGTCTCTGGGATCCCTCATCCCACCACAGGGGTGTCCCAGGGTGCAGATGGGGTGGGTGCAGATCTCCAGAGCTCCTGTTCCTCATCCCTGAACTTCTGGGATCCCTCATCCCACCACAGGGATGTCCCAGGATGCAGATCGGGGTGAGGGGTGATACATGGTCTCAGAAGCTCTTGGAGATCTATTTCACACCCAAGACAGCTCAGCTGCCTTAGAAGGTGTAAAATCAGCAGTGGCTCCTGTTTCAGTGGTGGAAACAAAAAGGTTTTAGTGAAAGGCAAAATGACAAAATTACAGGGAAAAACCCAGCCAGGTGCAAAAGGTTCTTGCTCCTGGTAAAACCCCTCACAAAAGCCATTAGTTCCTTTGGTGCTCAGGGGTTTTGGGAGTGCTGTGGGGTTTGGGGGAGGTTTGGGGTGCTGTGGAGTTTGGGGGTGCTGTGGGGCTTTGGGTGCTGTGGAGTTTGGGGTGCTCTGGGTTTGAGTGCTGTGGGGTTTTGGGGGTGCTGTGATGTTTTGGATGCTGTGGGGTTTTGGGTGCTCTGGTGTTTGGGTGCTGTGGGGTTTGTGGGGGCTGTGGGGTTTTGGGAGTGCTGTGGTGTTTGGGGTGCTGCGGGGTTTTGGGGTCCCGTGGGGTTTTGGGTGCTCTGGGATTTTGGGTTCTGTGGGATTTGGGAGTGCTGTGGGGTTTTGGGTGCTGTGGGGTTTGGGGTGCTCTGGGGTTTGGATTGTTGTGGGGTTTTTGGGTGCTCTGGCATTTGGGGTGCCCTGGTGTTTGGGGTGCCACGGGCAGTGCGTGCAGCTGCTCCAAGCTCCCGTCCCCATCTCTTCCAGTGCCCTCCCTGCTCGCCCCAGATGGCATCAGGAAACGTGAGTGTGGCACCAGGCATGGGGACCCCGAGCTGGCCGGGCTGGGCTGTGACCTGGGGGTGCCCAAAGCCACCGGGGCGCTGTCACCAGCCCCCCACGATCCCACAGCTCCTGCTGGCCCTGCAACATCTGGAAGGCCCCTGATCCTTTCCAGATGTGGCCCCATTCCTACAGCAACAGCTGGCTGGGGTGTGTGGGGGGGTGGCAGGGGGGTGGCAGCCATTGGGACACCTCATGCCCCGTGGTGGCACTTGGGGACAGAGTGCTGGGACACTGGGGACTGCGGTGGGCTCAGGACTCTGCTGCTGCCACTTTGGGGGACACCTTTGTCCTGTGTCCACAGGTCACCCTCGGTCCCCAAGGTCCAAAGGTTGGTTTGTCACCTCCCAGGACACCCGGAGCTCCAGCAGGAATGTGGGAATGCTGTGCCAGAGCATCCCTGCCAGGAGCTGTGGGCACACGTGGGCACACCTTGGGTTTTTCACCCATTCTGTGCCCGTTTGTCCCTTTCCCTGTGCCCAATTTTAACCCTCCCCATGCCCATTTGTCACCCACCCTGTGCCCATTTGTCACCCACCCCGTGCCCATTTTTCACCCACCCTTTGTCTGTCACCCACCTTGTGTCCCTTTGCCACCCACCCTGTGCCCACTTGTCACCCTCTCTGTACCCCTTTGTCCCCCACCCTGTGCCCGTTTTTAACCCATCCTGTGCCCATTTTTCACCCACCCTGTGCCCCTTTGTCCCCCTCCGTCCCTCTCTTGCAGGGCACCAAGGGCGAGCGGGGCCTCCCTGGCACGGCGGGTGGCAAAGGGGAGAAGGGTGACCGTGTGAGTGTCCCTGTCCCTGGTGGCTCTGGCCTGTCCCCTTCTGCCGGGGGGCCTCTCCCTGCGGGGTCCCTGGCACCCAGGGATGCCCTGGGGGTGCCCCTGTGCCCCCCAAACCCCCCATCCCTGAGCCACCTCCCTGTTCCGCAGGGCATGGACTGTGTGCGCACCCACCCCGATGGCCCCGTGCAGGTGAGACCCCCCCAAACCCTCCCCAAAGCCCCCTGCCCATCCCTCCCCTCTCACCTCCTCCTCCTCCTCTTCCTCCCAGTGTGCCGAGGGGCTGCGGGGCGAGAAGGGGCAGCGTGGGCAGGTGGTAAGTGACACTGTGGGGACACTGTGGGGACACTGAGGGGGTCCCCCTGCCCTGCCCTGGGCTGGGGGGTCCAGCTCTGTGGGTCCAGCTCTGGGTGGGCATGAGAGGAGCAGGAGGTGACGCTGCACGGGCCCACCTGGGCACCCACACGAGCCCACCTGGGCACCTGCACGAGCCCAATCGGGGACCCTGCATGAGCCCACCTGGGCACCTGCACGAGCGGATCTGGGCACCCAAGTGAGCCCACCTGGGCACCCACATGAGCCCACCTGGGCACTCCCCCAAACCCACCTGGGCACCTGCACAAGCCCACCTGGGCACCCTCATGAGCCCAATTGGGAACCCTGCAGGAGCCCACCTGGGCACCCTCACGAGCCCACCTGGGCACCCTCACGAGCCCACCTGGGCACCTTCTTTGTCCCCTTTTTCCCGTGCAGGGACTCCCAGGCCCAGCTGGCACTGAGGGGCAGAAGGTGAGTCCAGCCCACCTGACACAGCAGCAGGGACACCTGGGATGGTGGCAGAGGTGCCAGGACCTGCCAGTACCAACATTGGGTGACACCATGAGTGACACCACAGGTGACATCTGTCTGTCCTGCAGGGCCAGAAGGGTGAGAAGGGTGACGGGGGCCTGCAGGGCAAGCCAGGGCGCCCTGGGCGTGATGTGAGTAGTGCTGGGGGGTCCCTGGGCACCCCCTGGGCACCCCCCGGGCATCCCCCAGGCAAGGGGGGTCTGGCCACAGGAACCTTCACACCCCCGTCCCCTCCTGGCAGGGCCGGCCTGGAGAGATCTGCGTGGTGGGACCCAAGGGACAGAAGGTACCTGGGGGGTTTGGGGGTGACAGGTGCGACATGGGGCACCTGGAGGCACTGCCAGCGCTGCCACCCTCCCCTCATTGTCCTCCAGGGTGACCCTGGCCTCGTGGGACCGGAGGGCTTGGCTGGTGAACCAGGACCCCCGGGCAAGCCAGGCTCTCCAGGGGTTGGCATTCCAGGGAAGCCGGTGAGGAGCCCTGTGCCAAGGTGGTGTCCCCACGGTGGGCATTGCCATGGCAGGGGCAAGGTGCCACCCACAGCCAGAGCTGGCTGGCCAGGGCACCCCAGCAGGGTTAACACCGCCCTTTGTCCCTTTCAGGGTGACCCTGGTGGCCCCCCAGGTCCGAAGGGAGAGAAGGTGAGTGCAGGGAAGGGCGTCCCAGGTGCCCCCCAGTGCTGGGAATCCCACCCAGAGCTGGATCCACCAGGGCTGAGCTGCAGCCTCAACCACTCTGGGTGGCCCAAGGAGCGGGCTTGGGGGGCAGGACACCCCCGGGGGGACAGGGGTGTCACCCCCAGGGCTGTGGTGTCACACCCAGGGCTGTGGTGCCACCCCCAGGGGGACAGGGGTGTCACTCCCAGGGCTGTGGTGTCCCCCTGGCTGAGCTCAGGGTTTCCCATCTCTGGCTCCAGGGCAGCCCGGGAGCTCCTGGACCCGGAGGATCGCCTGGGACACCCGTGAGTAGCAGAGGCAGGAGCCAAAGCCGGGGTCAGGGCCGGGTTTTTCGCTCGGGGTTGCGACTGCTTGGCCAGAGAGGGGCTGGGATCAGAGCCCGGGAGCTGGGAGGGATTTGGGAAAAGAGGAGCTGAGAGAGCTTTGGAAAAGCAGGAGCTGAGAGAGCTTTGGAAAAGCAGGAGCTGAGAGGGCTCTGGGAAACTGGGAGCCAAGAGGGCTTTGGAAAAGTGGGACCTGAGAGGGCTTTGGGAAATGAGGGAGCTGAGAGGGCTTTGGAAAAAGTGGGAGCTTTGGAAAAGCGGGAGCATCGCTCGGGGCTGGGATCACCCTGTGACAGGGCTGGTGGCCAGCTGAGGGTGCTGGGTGGCACTGCCGGGGCACAGCGTGGCCTCCCTGAAGCAGCCCCGTCCCCACTTTGCCCCCGCAGGGTCTCCCTGGAGTGCTGGGGCCGAAAGGAGACAAGGTGGGTGCGGTGACACGGTGGGTGTAGTGACAGGGGTGACACGGTGGGTACGGTGACACGGTGGGTGTGGTGACAGGGGTGACATGGTGGGTACGGTGACACGGTGGGTGCGGTGACACGGTGGGTACAGTGACAGGGTGGGTGCGGTGACACAGTGGGTACGGTCACATCCCCCGGCCCTGGGGCTGCCTGGGATATCCTGGGGGCCACCGCAAAGAGCCCAGCCTCTGTGTCACTGCTGTCACCGGGCAGGGCGAGCCGTGCCAGGCGTGTCCCACCGAGGGGATCGGAGTTCCCGGAATTCCCGGCCAGCCGGGGCCGCGGGGGGAGCCCGGAGCGCCCGGCAGGGACGGGATCTCGGTGAGTCTGAACCTGGGGATGGGGGGCAGAGCAGTGTCACCTCAGCATCCCTGATGTTCCCTCTGTTTCCCCCTTCCCAGGACACACCCGGCCCCGCGGGACCCAAAGGGGACAGGGTAGGTGACACGGGCCGGGCTGGCTTGTCCCCATCTCCAGCTGGGGGACACCGAGCAGCGCTCATCTCCTGCTTTTCCCTGCCAGGGCGATCCCGGCATCCAGGGGATGAAAGGCGACAAGGTGAGTGTGTGACCCTCCATGCCACCCCCTTGCTCGCTCGCTGCAGCCCCTGAGCTGTCCCCTGCTGTCCCCACCAGGGGGACTCGTGCCAGCCCTGCGATCATCTCCGCGTCCTCGCCGCGCTGCAACTCGAGGGGGAGCCGGGGCTGCCGGTGAGTGGCGGGGCGGGACCCCCCTGTTCTGGGGCGGGGTGACACCCTGGGGTGCTCTGAGTGCCGGAGTAGTGACCACAATTTATGTGTCCAGCAGGGCCAGGAGGGGCTGTCCAAGCTGGCCGGGATCAAGGGTGACAAGGTGAGTGACCCCCGTCCCCTCTGGACGTCCCAGGCTTGGCTGATCCTGAGCCTAAATCTGATCCTGGCCCTGCTCTGTTTCAGGGGGACACTGGCCATGTGGGACCTGCGGGCAGACCAGTGAGTGGGGACACTGTGCGAGGGGGTCTGGGGGCTCAGGGGGATCAGAGACGATTTTTGGGGACCGTGGTGTCACCTGTGCTGCGGATTCTCCGTGCAGGGACTGCAGGGAGAGAAGGGAGACCCAGGTGTGAGGGGGCTCAAGGGAGAGAAGGTGGGTGCAGCATTGGGGACATTCCTGTCCCTGCCGTGTCCCTGCCCTGTCCCTGCCGTGTCCCTGCTCTGTCCCTGCAGTGTCCTTGCTGTGTCCCTGCTCTGTCCCTGCTCTGTCTCTGCCTTGTCCCTGCTCTGTCTCTGCCCTGTCCCTGCTGAGATCTGGGCTGAGGAGGTCAGGGGGACATGTCCAGGTCCCCAAAGCCACCTCCCAGCCGGAATGTCCCCCTGCAGGGTGACCAATGCGGGCAGTGCCCTCCCACCCCTCAAGCCCTCCAAGGGACGGCGACAGTGGTGGCAGTGCCAGGGCCACCGGGTGAGAGGGGTCCTGCTGGCCCCCCGGGCAGAGCGGTGAGTGCCCCCCGTGCCCCCCGTGCCCATTTTCGGGGGGATGCCCCACCCTGACCCCTTTGCTGCGTTTCCCCAGGGCAGACCTGGCGAGGCTGGTGACAAGGGACAGAAGGTGAGCAGAGGGGCTCCGGGTGACTCCTGCTGGGCTCAGTGGTGACAGAGGGCAGTGTGACCTCTTTGTGCTGTGTGTCCCCTCCCTCCCTGTGCCACCTTTGTCCCCTCTCTTTGCCAGGGTGACGCTGGCAGCCCGGGGGACCCTGGCACGCCGGGCATGGCCGGTGTCCCGGGGCTGGCGGGTGAGCCTGGCATCAGGGGACCAGCCGGCCCCAAAGGTGACAAGGTGAGGACAGCCCCACATTCTGGGCAGCTGGACCCTGTCCCTGCAGTGTCACCCACCTGTCCATCCCCTCCCTGCAGGGAGAGCCGTGTGAGCCCCACCCTGCCATGTTCGGGCACCTCCCAGACACCGAGGGCATCCCGGGAAAAGCTGTGGGCATCCCGGGAAAAGCTGGGCCCAAAGGGGAGCAGGGCCCGCCGGGCATCGGGCAGCCTGGCAGAGCTGTGAGTGTCCCCTTCCCAAGGCCACAGCCCCGCTGGCACTGTGCCCTCGGGGTGACCCTGCTGTGTTTCAGGGCAAGCCGGGGCTGCCGGGGGTGCGGGGTCCTGCCGGGCCCAAGGGGCTGCAGGTGAGTGGGGTGTGGGGTGTGGCGTTCTGGGGACACTTTAGTGCCCCTCTGTGTCCCCAGTGGGGTGCAGGGTGTGGGGTGTGGGGTTTTTGGGACACCTTAGTGCCCCTCTGTGTCCCCAGTGGGGTCCTGGGGACACCTCAGTGCCCCTCAGTGTCCCCAGTGGGGTGCAGGGTGTGGGGTCCTGGGGACACCTCAGTGCCCCCTCTGTGTCCCCAGTGGGGTCCTGGGGACACCTCCCTGCCCCTCTGTGTCCATAGGGTGAGCCAGGACCGCGGGGGATCGGCCAGCCAGGACCACAGGTGGGTTTTGGGGTGCCTGTGCTGTCCCCTGCTGTTTCCTGCTGGGTGGCTCTGGTGCCTTTCACACCCTCTGCTTTCCCCAGGGAGACCCCCGGGAGCCCTGGACCCCCCGGACCCCCTGTGAGTAGGGTTTGGGTTGGCTTTTGGGGGGCCCAGCCCTGGCTGACGGGGTCACACCCCTGCCAGCCCTCTGTGGTGTCTCTGGGGACAGCATTGTCCCCTCCTTGGGGGGGAACCAACACCCTGTCCTGCGCCTAGGGCCCCCCAGGACCGCAGGGACCCCCGGGGATGGCAGCAGAGAAAGGTGCCAAGGTAAGGGAGCGTCCCCCAGCCCTTGGTGTGCCCCGTTGTCTTGGTTTGGAAAGCCAGGAGGCTGCTAAGGAAGGCAGGAGCCTCCCCTGAAATGGAGAATGCAAACCCTCCCCACCCCTCTGAATTGCTATAAATTTAAAATTAAGGGGCTCTCAGGCAACAAATATGGGAGCAGGAAATAACAGTTCTTTAATAGGGAAGAAAATAAAAGGATAAAATAAACAATGCAGTGAACTAAACCAACACTGCCAGAGTCAGAACCCAACCTGACACCCTGTGGGTCAGGGTGCTGGCAGCAGTCCCATTGGAATTGTGGCTCAGCCCTCCTGCAGTGTCAGGGGTGGTTCTGCTGGAGCAGGGATCCTGGAGAAAGGTGCAGTCTCTGCCTCTGAAGATCCAGGGGAAGAGGCAGCTGCTGTTCCTCTGGGAAATCCAGTGCAGAAGCCGTGCTGGTGTTCCAGAATCTCCAGGTTATATCCGGGTAGGAATGCTTGGCTCCTCCCTCTGGGCTCACATCTCCCAATGGGATGCTGCAGTTCTTATCAGCCATGCAGGGACATTCCATAGCTGTTATCAGCAGATGCCCCCTCCTGAGGGAGGAGTGAATGTGGTCACTCAAAGAGAAAAATAAAGCAAACTGCCCACTTGACAAAGATGATCTGCCATACAGTTGGTAATAGAACACATCTTGCATTGCAATCTTCAACACCCTTGCTCCCCATTCCTGCTGTCCCTCCTCTGCAGGGCTCCCCGGGCCCCAAAGGTGCCACGGGACCCCCCGGGCCACCAGGCAGCAGCGTCACAGGACCACCGGTAGGTCCTGCCCTGGGGGGTGGGCAGTGCCACCCTGCTGGCACCTTGATCCTGGTGGAGCCAGGCAATTCCCTCACCCTCCTCTTCCTCACAGGGCCCCGAGGGGCAGCGGGGGCTCCCTGGCTCCAGCGGGCAGCCGGTAGGTGAGGGGGGTGCCAGGGAGGGTGCCAGGGGTGTGTGGGGTCACTCAGTGCGTGGGGGGTGTGACGGTGCTCACAGGGGTCCGAGGGTGAGGGAAGAGACGAGGATCTGACTCCGTGTTTCAGAAGGCTGATTTATTATTTTATGATATATATTATATTAAACAGACATATAACATATTATATAATACACATATAATATAATATTTTATATAAATATATGTAATATATATTATATATAAATATATTAAATATATTAAATATATATTATATGATATATTATATATTATATAATATATAATACATATAATATGATATAATAAATATCATATAATATATATTAATGTATTATATTAAATGTATATAATATATATTATAATATATATAAAATAATATATAATTGTATAATAATTATATATAATTATATATATTATATATCATTTATAATATATATTTAATGTAATATATTAAATATATAATATATTATAAATAATGTATTATAATGTAGAAATGTATTATAATATATAAATAATATATTTATATGAAATAAAAATATAATATATAAAAATATTATATATTATATAATATATTTTACATGTATATAAAATTATATAATATATTATATTTAAACTATACTAAAAGAATAGAAAAACTGTACTAAAATAATAGAAGAAAGGATTTCATCAGAAGGCTGGCTAAGAATAGAAAAAGAAGGAATGATAGCAAAGGTTTGTGGCTCAGACAGTCCGAGCCAGCTGGGCTGTGATTGGCCATTAATTAGAAACAACCACATGAGACCAATCACAGATGCACCTGTTGCATTCCACAGCAGCAGATAACCATTGGTTACATTTTGTTCCTGAGGCCTCTCAGCTTCTCAGGAGGAAAAATCCTAAGGAAAGGGCTTTTCCATAAAACGTGTCTGTGACGGGGGGCACTGGGGGTTGCCCTAACACCCATCTCTGTTTTCCTCTGGCAGGGGGAGAAGGGTGCCCAGGGAGAGAAGGTGAGTGAGGGTGCCCGGGTGGAGCCGTGCCCCCCGTGCCACCCCAAACCCGCCCTGCCCTGACCCCCTGTGCCCACAGGGAGACCCTGGCGAGTGCTCCTGCCCCTCCAGCCCCCGCCAGGACCCCAGCTACAACGGGATGCCGGTGAGTGTCACCCCCCGGGCACTGTGCCACCCTCATGGGCACCCCCAGACCTGTTTTACCCTCTGGGGTTCTCTCACCCCCAGGGAGCACCAGGATTATGGACTGGGATGTCCTGGCAGCCCCAGCCTGGCCCACAGGTCGGTGCCACTCCTGTCACCCCCTCACCCCTCACCCCTCACCCCTCTCTGATTGTGTTTTGGGGTCTTTCAGGGTCCCCCTGGAGCTCCTGGTCCCCCTGGGCCGCCCGGTGCCCCCGGTCGCCAGGTGAGAGCTGGGACAGGGGAACAGGGCCCTTCCTGAGCTTTCAGGGCAGGGTTTGAATTTTCCTCTGGCATTTAGGGAATGCCAGGACACAACGGCCTGCCCGGACTGCCTGGACCAGCTGGAGACCTGGTAGGTGGTGACAATTCCTGTGGCAATGTCCCCTGTCCCCGTGGTGGGGACAATCCCTCCCTCCATCCCTCCCTCTCTTCCAGGGACCTCTGGCCGTCATGGCTGAGAGGAACATCGAGGTGCTGAAGGTGAGAGGGTGGGGATGGGGTCACCCTCCTGCCCTGGGGACCCCTCAGGGCACCCCTGACTCCCCTTTCCCCCCCCCCTTTTCCAGACTCTCTGCGGGGACTGCGCCCAGCTGCAGGCAGCCCTGGAAGCTCCCGGGGGAGTGGAGGGGGACAAGGGGGATGGGGGCATGCCAGGTGCCCCTGGCATCGAGAGCTGTGCCAGGGTGAGTTTCTGGGTGGGGATTTGGGTGCCTGACACCCCCTGGATGTACGGGGATGGGGTCACACCCGATTCCCTCCCGAGTCCTGGGGTGTGGTGATGTTTTCAGGGGTCCCAGGATGAGGGACCCCTCCGTGTTTCAGAAGGATTGATTTATTATTTTATGATATATATTCTATTAAAACTACACTAAAAGAATACAAGAAAGGATTTCATCAGGAGGCTTGAAAAGAATAGAAAGGAATGGAATGATGATAAAATCTTGTGACTGACCAGAGAGTCCGAGCCAGCTGACTGTGATTGGCCATTAATTAGAAACAACCACATGAGACCAATCCCAGATGCACCTGTTGCATCCAACAGCAGCAGATAATCAATGTTTACATTTCATTTCTGAGGCCTCTCAGCTTCTCAGGAGGAACAATCCCGGCAAAAAGATTTTTCATAAAATAAATCTGCGACACCGGGGAATTGGATTTGGTGGGATTTGGGGGAGGTGCCACCCTCTGGGGACACTGGCCCCTCTGGCAATGCAGTCACATCCCCAGTGGGGATCCTAGTTGGGGACAGGCTGGTCCTTTGTCACAGCTGGGTGACTCCGGGGCTCTCTTGCAGTGCCTTGCGCAGTTCCCACGAGCGGAGGAGGCTCGGGTGAGTGACACGCTGTCCTGCTGCCCAGGGATGGCCCCTGCTGGCCATGCCACACTGTGGGGGCTTTGGCAGGGCTCGGCGTGGGTGGCAGAGCCACCTCGGTGTCCTGACGTGTCCCCACCCTCCGCAGGGTGACAGCCCTGACTGCGCCGGTCACCCCGGGCTGCCGGGAGCCCCGGGGATGCCAGGAGAGCGAGGAGAGCAGGTGGGCGAGCCCCAACCCACCCTCCCCTGCCACCCCAGCCCTTCCTGGGCGCTGTGCCACGTCCCGTGGTGCTGTCCCCACCCCGATGGTCACACCTGGCGCCTCCATCCCCCTGCCAGGGCTCCCCAGGGCTGCGCGGACCCCCAGGACCACCCGGACCCATCGTGAGTACCCCTGCCCGGGCTGGGGGGGTCTGGGGGGCTCGCAGCCCCTCAAAGCAGGTTGCTAAAGGGGCCTGGCACCCTGTGATGGGCAGAGGGCCGTGGCGAGGCCCAGGTGTGACGTGGCACGGCACGGATGTCCCCACGGATGTCCCCAGGGAGGCTGGAGAAGGAGGTGACGCTGCTGCCAGCCCAGAGGTGGAGCAGGAGCTCTGTGGCACCCCCAGGGCTCAGGCCAGGCTCCCCAGCGCCTTTTCCAAGCTGTGACCTCCCTGTTTCTCCCCTCAGGGCCCCCCAGGCTTTCCTGGAACGCCGGGCGCCCCCGGACTGCCCGTAAGAACCCAGCACGGCTCCGCTCTGTGCCCCTTGTGTCGCTGCCGCTTGGTTTGGCTGTGTCCCCTGTCCCTGTCCCTGCTGGGGACAGCCCAGCACAGCAGCCCCGTCCCCTCCACTCCATCTCCATCCCACCATTCCCGCTCCTCCATCCCAAAGCAGGGGGTCCCGGCGGACCTGGATTAATTTGGGGAGGATCTTCCTCAGCTCGGGGGCCTGGTGGTGGCACTCGCCACCCGCTGGGTCCCCTCGGCACCGCGGGAGATGGTGTGGCTCCAGGGAGGTGCCACCTGGGCCAGGTGACCCGTCACAGCTCCCCTGATGGCCACCAGGGACACCAGGAGGATCCCGTGTGTGGCCTGGGCTCTTCCTTCTCCTCCTCCTCCTCACCCCTGTGTGGTCACTCAGCCTCCACTCCATCTCCATCTCCATCTCCATCTCCATCTCCATCTCCATCTCCATCTCCATCTCCATCTCCATCTCCATCTCCATCTCCATCTCCATCTTCATCCTCACCTCCACCTCCATCTCCATCTTCATCTTCATCCTCACCTCCACCACCATCTTCATCTCCATCTTCATCCTCACCTCCACCTCCACCGTCCTGCTGCCCCTGCTCGCTCCCCACAGGAGCTGGTGGTGGGGCTGTGCCGGCGCCTCTCGGAGGATCCCACGCTCCTGCTCGTGTCCCCTCGTCCACTAATGTCACCGTCACCCCCAGGGCCTCTCTGGGGCTCTCTGGGGCTCTCTGTGGGCCGTGCTCTGCGGTGTGCCAGCGTGTCCTGTCCTTCTCTGTCACCTTGGTGCCACATCACCCCACTAACCCACCGCGTGGCGCTCCAGGCTGTCCCCGTGTCACCCTGGGAGGACGGGGGGCCCCAGGCTGGAGCTGAGGGCCACGGCCAGAGCTGGGCACCCCACGCAGCCCCCCCAGGGCTGGCATTTCCGTGGCACCAGGGTTTGATCATCCCCACCACGCCTGGGCACCGACCCCGGTGCCTGCAGGGGTGGAGGGAGCCCAGGCAGGTCCCAGCAGGCTGGCAGAGGTCACAGAGCCCGCGGGCTGTGCCCAGCTCCTGCCGCCAGGTGGGCACAGCCCCGGGACGGGCTCTGGGAGCCCCCCCTGCATCTCCTCTCTTCTCCCCACCAAGGGTCTGCAAGGGGAGCGTGGCCCTGCTGGGCTGGCCGGAGCCAAAGGGGAGCCGGTGAGTGCTGTGGGACAGGGGACACTGGTGGCCCGTAGGGGTGGCACCTGGCTGGGGCGCTGCAGGTGGCTCAATGTCATCATCCTCACACACAGGGACCTCCAGGACAACCCGGGTACCCCGGGGCCACGGGGCCCCCCGGCCTTCCTGTGAGTGCTGGGGGCACCAGGCAGCCCCCGCCAGCCCCCATGACCCGACCCGGCCTCAAATGCCATCCCTGCCCCAAATCCCACCCTTGGGCCAAGTCCTATCCATGCCCCATGTCCCACCCATACCCCAAATCCTATCCCTGCCCCAAATCCCATTCCTGCCCCATAACCCATCCAATGCTCCAAATCCCACCTGTACCCCAAATCTCACCTGTACCCCAAATCCCATCCCCATGCCCCAAATCTCATCCATGCCCCAAATTCCACCTGTACCCCAAATCCCATCCCTGCCCCAAATCCCATCCAATGCCCCAAATCCCATCCAGTGTCCCATATCCCACCTGTACCCCATATCCCACCTGTACCCCATATCCCACCTGTACCCCATATCCCATCCCTGCCCCATATCTCACCTGTACCCCATATCCCATCCCTGTACCCCATATCCCATCCCTGTACCCCATGTCCCACCTGTACCCCATATCCCATCCCTGTACCCCATATCCCACCTGTACCCCATATCTCACCTGTACCCCATATCCCACCTGTACCCCATATCCCATCCCTGTACCCCATATCCCACCTGTACCCCATATCTCACCTGTACCCCATATCCCACCTGTACCCCATATCCCATCCCTGTACCCCATATCCCATCCTGTACCCCATATCCCACCTGTACCCCATATCTCACCTGTACCCCATATCCCACCTGTACCCCATGTCTCACCTGTACCCCATATCCCATCTGTACCCTGTATCCCTCCCTCCCTCCCCAGGGCACCAAAGGCGAGCGAGGCTACGTGGGTCCCCCCGGAGAGAAAGGGGAGCTGGTGAGTCCCTCAGGGCCCTGCTCTGGGGGCAGTGGGGCCGGGGGCTGCCCCGGGTGCCCCCTCTCCGTGGGCACCGGGGCTGGCACCTTCCACCCACCTCCACCTGATCCTATTCCCGTCCTTCCCAGGGCCCCCCCGGCGTGGACGGGCTGCCCGGCCCCGTGGGGCCAGCGGTAGGTGCCTACCCTGGGGGCTGTGGGGAGGGACGGGGTGGCTGGGGGGCTTTGGGGTGCTCCCACCGCCCCATTCCGTCTCTCTGCAGGGCCCCAGGGGCGAGCGGGGGCTCCCGGGAAGCGCCGGAGAGAAGGGGGACCAGGTGAGTGTCCCCAAAGGGGACGGGACCCCCAGGACCACCCCCCATGGGCTGTGGGGTCCAGCTCAACTCCTGTCTCTCCTCAGGGTTTCCAGGGCCAGCCCGGCTTCCCGGGACCACCGGTGAGTAAACCCCACCGGGAATTCTGAATAAAACCCACTGGGAATTCTGAGTAAATCCCACCAGGAATTCTGAGTGAATCCCACTGGGAATTCCGAGTAAATCCCACCGGGAATTCTGAGTAAATCCCACCGGGAATTCTGAGTAAAACCCACGGGGAATTCTGATTAAACCCATTGGGAATTCTGAGTGAATCCCACTGGGAATTCCGAGTAAATCCCACCGGGAATTCTGAGTAAATCCCAATGGGAATTCTGAGTAATTCCCATTGGGAATTCTGAGTAAATCCCACCGGGAATTCTGAGTAAATCCCACCAGGAATTGTGAGTAAATCCCACTGGGAATTCTGAGTAAACCCCACCGGGAATTCTGAGTAAATCCCACCAGGAATTGTGAGTAAATCCCACTGGGAATTCTGAGTAAATCCCACCGGGAATTCTGAGTAAATCCCACCAGGAATTGTGAGTAAATCCCACTGGGAATTCTGAGTAAATCCCACCGGGAATTCTGAGTAAATCCCACCAGGAATTGTGAGTAAATCCCACTGGGAATTCTGAGTAAATCCCACCGGGAATTCTGAGTAAATCCCACCAGGAATTGTGAGTAAATCCCACTGGGAATTCTGAGTAAATCCCACCGGGAATTCTGAGTAAATCCCACCAGGAATTGTGAGTAAATCCCACTGGGAATTCTGAGTAAATCCCACCGGGAATTCTGATTAAACCCATTGGGAATTCTGAGTAAATCCCACCGGGAATTCTGAGTAAAACCCACAGGGAATTCTGATTAAACCCATTGGGAATTCTGAGTGAATCCCACCGGGAATTCTGAGTAAACCCCACTAGGGAATTGTGAGTAAACCCCACCAGGAATTCTGAGTAAATCCCACCGGGAATTCTGAGTAAATCCCACCAGGAATTCTGAGTACATCCCACTGGGAATTCCAGCGCCCTGGGAGCTGGACCCCATTCCTGGCTGCGTGTCCCCATGTCCCCACAGGACAGGGGGTTCCGCAAGGGGGACACGAGTGGGGTGAGGAGCAGGGAGCAGCCCTGGATCAATCCCATGAAATCAAGCTGGGATAGAGTGGGATTTATGGGATAGGATCCCCCTTCACTCAGCACCCCTCTCCTCTTTAGGGCCCTCCTGGTTTCCCAGGAAAGGTTGGTCCAGCCGGGCCACCAGGGCCTGTGGCAGAGAAGGTGAGTGAGTGCCACAGGTGCCACGGGGCAGTGGCTCCGTGCTGTCCCCGCCTGTCCCTCGGGCTGTGGCCGGGTCTGGTGGCCCTGCCGTGCCTGTCACCTCCTGTGGTCCTTGCAGGGCAGCGAGGGCATGCGGGGCCCCACGGGGATGCCAGGGCCCCCCGGATCCCCTGGACCCCCCGGCATCCAGGTATGAACCCCCACGTGTCACCCTTGGGTGCTCCTAGGAGCTCCACTGGCTGTTGCCATCCCCTGGGGTCTGTTCCCATTCCCCAGGGACCTGTTCCCATTCCCAGGGACCTGTTCCCATTTCCAGGGACCTGTTCCCATTCCCAAGGATCTGTTCCCATTCCCAGGGATCTGTTCCCATGGTCTGGGGGTGCCCTGAGCAAGTCCCCCAGGCACCCCCAGAACTCCCCAGTGCCACTGTCCCTCTGTCACTGTCACCTTGCCCCCGCAGGGCCCTGCTGGCTTGGAAGGACTGGATGGCAAGGATGGCAAGCCAGGGCTGAGGGTGAGGCTGGGTTTTGGTGGGGGGCAGCCACGCTGCACCCCCCAGGACACCCCCAAGCCCTGTCTCTCTCTGTCCCCAGGGTGACCCCGGTCCCCCCGGGCCACCAGGGATGATGGGTCCTCCGGTGAGTGCCAGCCCTCCTTGTCACCCCTCCCTAGTGCTCCGTGCCTGGCAGCCAAGCCGGGGCTCCCCGAGCCAGGACTGTCCCCTCACGTGCTCCTGGTGACACCGAGCTGAGGGTGGTGGCCCTGGACCAGCGCTGCAGGGTCAGGGTCACCTGGCATCACCCCGGGACCCCCACCCAGCTCTTTTGTCTCTCCAGGGCTTTAAGGGCAAGACAGGACACCCAGGGCTGCCAGGACCAAAGGTGAGCCGTGGTGACACTGCCTGGTGACATCCCCAGGGCCTGGCCAGGACTCCACTCAGTGTCCCTTCCTCCTTTTAGGGTGACTGTGGCAAACCCGGCCCCCCGGGCAGCACGGGCCGGCCAGGAGCCGAGGTGAGCGAGGGCTGGGTGACCCCTGGGCACCCCTTGTCACCACCCTGCCTTCCTCATCCTCCTCCTCCTCGCCTTGCCTTCCTCAGGGTGACCCCGGACCCATGGGACCCCAAGGCCGGCAGGGACCCCCAGGGCTCATCGTGAGTTGCTGCCCCCACAATGGGGGGATCCCAGTGGGGATCCCTTTGGGGCAAGGAGTGGGGACACCACCTGTGACCCCCAGCTGACCCCTCTGTCTCTGTCCCCAGGGTCCCCCTGGCAGCCCAGGACAGCCAGGGCCCGCTGGCCTGGCTGGGGTGGTGAGTAGTGCCAGGGCTGGAGCTTTGGGGGTTTGGGATCCCCGGATCCTGGTGCTCCCGGTGCTCCCGGTCCCTCCTCCCCACAGGGGCTGAAGGGTGAGCGTGGCTCCACGGGCGAGCGGGGTCTGCCAGGAATGCCAGGACAGCCGGGACCCCCAGGACACCCAGGACCACCGGTGAGCACAGCAGGACCCTGCACCCCGGAGTGTGGGACCTCGGGGGGTGGCCCCGTGGTGTCACCACCTCACGCTGTCCCTTTTGTCCCCGCAGGGAGAGCAGGGACCGGACGGACCCGTTGGGAAGGAGGTGAGCGGGGTTCTCCAGAGCTTTCCTGCCCTGCCGGACACAGATTTTGTCACCCCCTGGCCTGGGTGTGGTGACATCCCTGTCACACTGCTCCTGTTTTCCAGGGACCCCCAGGAAAACCGGGCATTGCGGGCCCGGCCGGACAGAAGGTGAGGCTGTGCCAGCTGCCAGCGCCACCACGGCCACCACGCTGTCCCAGCACACCGGGACTGACCTTTCCCATCCACAGGGTGACGCTGGAGCCCGCGGCGAGCGCGGCTACCCCGGGGAGAAGGGCAGAGCTGGGCTGCCAGGGGGGCCGGGCAAAAGCGGCTCCATGGGGCTGGTGGGGCCGCGGGGCCCCGCGGGAGAGAGGGGACCCCCGGGCTCGCCGGGCCCCGCGGGCAGCCCCGGCCTGCCGGGACCCCCAGGCATGATGGTAAGGACAGTGGGTGGCCGTGTCGGGGGGCAGGACGCTGTCCCTGTGGTGGCCGTGTCCCCTCGTGTGTCCCCTCGTGTGTCCCCTCGCGTGTCCCCTCGTGTGTCCCCTCTCGTGTCCCCTCTCGTGTTCCCTCGTGTGTCCCCCTGTGTGTCCCCTTGCGTGTCCCTTTGTGTGTCCCCTCGCGTGTCCCCTCGAGTGTCCCCTTGCATGTCCCATCCTGTGTCCCCTCCCTTGTCCCCTCTCATGTCCCCTTGTGTGTACCCTCCTTTGTCCCCTCCTGTGTCCCCTCCTGTGCCCCTGGCATGTCCCTTCCTGTGTCCCCTCTCGTGTCCCCTTGTGTCCCCTCCTGTGTCCCCTCGCTTGTCCCCTCTGTCCCCACAGGGAGATGTGGTGAATTACGACGAGGTCAAGCGCTTCATCCGCCAGGAGCTGAACAAGATGTTTGACGGTAACGGGGGAGTGGTGACCCTCCCCATGTCCCCGCCCTGTCCCCTCCCTGTCCCGCCCTGTCCCCTCCCTGTCCCCGCCGGCTGAGCTCTGTTTTTGTCCCCGTGTTTGTCCCCGTGTCCCCGCAGAGCGGATGGCGTATTACACCTCCCGGCTGCACTTCCCGGTGGAGATGGTGGCGTCCCCGGGCAGGCCCGGTCCCCCCGGCAAGGACGGGCTGCCCGGCCGGCCGGGCCCCCCCGGCTCCCCGGGGCTGCCGGGGCAGATCGGCAGAGAGGGGCGGCAGGGCGTGCCGGGCATGCGGGGTACGTGCTGCTCCTGGGGCGTAACCGGTGTCCCGGGGATGTTCCCGGTGTCCCTGCAGTGTTCCTGGTGTCCCCAAGATGTTCTCAATGTCCCTGCGGTGTTCCCGGGATGTTCTTGGTGTCCCTGGGATGTTCCCGGTGTCCCTGCAATGTTCCCGGTGTCCCTACAGTGTTCCTGGTGTTCCCTGACGTGTTCTCAGTGCCCCTCGGTTGTTCCTCAGTGTCCCCATCATGTTCTCAATGTCCCTGGGGTGTTTTCAGTGTTTCCAGGACCTTCCTGATGTCCCTGGGACACTTCCCAGTGTTCCTATTGCCCCCATCATATTCTCAATGTCCCTGGGCTGCTCCCAGTGTCCCCAGTTCATTCCCAGTGTCCCCAGTTTATTCCCAGTGTCCCCAGTTCATTCCCAGTGTCCCCAGTCCATTCCCAGTGTCCCCAGTCCATTCCCAGTGTCCCCAGTTCATTCCCAGTGTCCCTGGCACTGGGACGCTGTGGCTGTGCTGGGTTCTCACCCCTCCTCTCCCTCCACCTCTCCCCCAGGTGAGCCGGGTGCCAAAGGAGAGAAAGGCGAGAAAGGAGTGGGGCTGATGGGGGACAGCGGCCCCCCGGGACCCCCAGGTGAGCCCCCTCCCCTCTGCCTTGCCCCCAGCCCCACCCTGACCTTTGCTGCCACCCCCTCACCACGCCACCCCACCTTCCTTTCATTCCATCTCTTCCAGGTCCCCAAGGGCCACCAGGCTACGGCAAGATGGGTCCCCCGGGCCCCGTGGGGCAGCAGGGCATCCCCGGCATCCCCGGCCCTCCCGGTGCCACGGGCCAGCCGGGCAAGACGGGGCACTGCAGCCCTGCCGAGTGCCTGGGGGCTGTGCCCATGGAGCAGCCGCTCTTCCAGCCCAAGAACGTCAAGGGTCCCTTTGGCTGAGCCCCCCGTGCCCCCCGAGCCCCCCCAGATTTGCTGTTAATATTGTTCACGTTGTTCCCCCGCTGTGCCGGGGCCGTGCCCGTGGCGGGGGGCTCGGGGCTTGTACAGCTCCAAGCTGGGGAGGGGGCAGGTGGATCCTGCCCCAAAAATACACCTGTGAGTGGACACGGGTGGGTCTGTGCCTTGTCCCCTGTCCTGTCCCCAGCCCTGTCCCCAGCCTGTCACCACCCTGTCCCCGTGGTGAGGGGCTTGGGGCTTGTACAGCCCCGTGACAGTCACGGGGGTAGGTGGATCCTGTCCCAAAAATACACCTGTGAGTGGACACGGGTGGGTCTGTGCCTTGTCCCCAGCCCTGTCCCCAGCCCTGTCCCCATCCTGTCCCCGTGGCAGGGGGCTCAGGGCTTGTACAGCTCTCTGGCAATGGGGCAGGTGGATCGTGCCCCAAAAATACACCTGTGAGTGGACACGGGTGGGTCTGTGCCTTGTCCCCAGCCCTGTCCCCACCCTGTCACCGAGGGATGCTGCTCAGGCCAGCTCTGAGCCCACTCTGGTTGGGGACACGGTGACCCTGAGCTCCCTGGGATGGATGGGGGAGTGCCAGTCCTGATGCCAGGGGATCCTGGTGCTGTCGCAGGGCAATCCCAGCTGTGATTTGGGGGTGTCCCAGCGCCGTTCCTGGAGAGATCCTGCTCTCATCCCAGCACATCCCAGCCCCCGTCCCAGGAGATCTGGGATGGGGTGGGATCCCAGCCTTGCCTCTGGAGGAATCCCAAACGAATTCCCGCGGTTTTGTGGAGATCCCAGCCCTACTGTCAGGCTGACCCCAGCCCTGCTCTTGGATCATGCCTGGAATTCCTGGGAATCCCAGACCGCCATCCCAGCCCTGCTCCTGGAGTGACCTCGGTCCTGCTGCCAGGGGAATCCCAGCCCCATTCCCGGGCAGATCCCGGCTGAGCTCCCGGGGAATTCCGGCCCCGCTCCCGGGGGCTCCCGGCGCTATCCCCTCCCGGTGGGCCCCACCCCGCCCAGGCGCCGTTGCCGCTTTAAGGCCTCCCTCGGGCGCGCGCTTCCCGCGCGTCACCGCTCTGCCTCCGCCCCGCCCAAGGGCGTGGTCATTGTCCAGCATAGCCAATGGGTGCAGGTCGTTATCGTGACGTCATTGGGGCGTGGCCGGGGCGGAAGACGAGCTATGGCGTACCCGGGGCAGGTGCGGGACCGGGACCGGGACCGGGATCGGGATCGGGATCGGGATCGGGACCGGGATCGGGTTCGGGATCGGGACCGGGAGCGGGAGCGGGACCAGGACCGTGACCAGGATTGGGACTATGACCGGGAGCGGGATCGGGACTGTGACCGGGATCGGGATCGAGATGTCACCGGGGCGGGGGTCGGACCGGGGGCTGGTCCGGGGGTCGGGGCCATGGGAAGCGCGCAGGGGCTCCAGGGTGCGCGACACCAGCTCCGTCCCCGTGCCCATGCCGGTGCCCGGTGTCCGGTGCCCGCCTCACACCGGCTCTGTCCCCTCCCCAGGGCTACCCCGGCGCAGGACAGCCCCCCCCCGGTCGGACCCTACCCCGGGGGTCCCTACGGCGGGGGGCCACCGCCGGGACCCTACGGGCATCCCCCGCCCGGGGGTCCCTACGGCGGGGGGCCACCCCCGGGACCCTACGGGCATCCTCCGCCCGGGGGTCCCTACGGCGGCCCCTACGGCAGCCCCCAGCACGGGCCCTACGGCGGGCCGGCCCCGGGAGGTGAGTCCGGGGGTCTCCTTGCGGCGGTACCCGGGACAAGGCGGGGAGCGATGGGGTCCCCAGCCCGGTGCGGGGTCGGGGGGCTGGGGAGTCCCCAGTCCGGTGCCCCCCGATGTGGGTTGAGGGGGTCCCCAGCTCAGCAGAAGCCGCCACGAGGATGAAATTGGGTGTCGCGGTTTATTATTTTGAAATCCTGGAGGAGGAGGAGGAGGAGGAGAAGGAAGAGGAGGAGGGCAAGGAGAAAGAGGAGGAGGAAAAAGAGAAAGGGGAGGAAGAGGAAGTGCCTGGCAGTCCTAAAACTTTCACCCCACACCCGTCTCCCGGTGCTGCCGGCTTTGTGGGGCAGCACCGAGGCTCCCTCTGCACCCCAGAGCTCCACCAGGCTCCGGTTCCCAGCCCGTTCCCGGCTCCGTGCCCATCCCAGCCCTTCCTGCCCCGTTCTCCCGGGATTTTACCGGGCTGTAAATCCCGTGGGAGGAGAAGCTCTGCCCGGCCCTGGGAGCCACCCCCGGGGCCAGCCCAGCCCGTGGCCTGTCCGAGGGGAAGGTGACAGCTCCGATGGCCTCTCCCCGCGCAGGGAATGCCCCCCAGGGGTGGATCCCGAGGCGTTTTCCTGGTTCCAGACGGTGGATACGGATCACAGCGGGTTCATCTCCGTCAAGGAGCTGAAACAGGCTCTGGTCAACAACAACTGGTCCTCGTTCAACGATGAGACCTGTCTGCTCATGATCAGTGAGTTTGGGATTTCCTTCCCCTCTTCTCATGTGGTTTGGTTGGATTTGGGGTGAAGCCCATCCTGGCAGAATTCCCCTTTTCCCTGGGTATCACTCCTGGCTGGAGCTGGGCAAACCAAGCAGCTCCCAGTGGTGCAGGACGCAGGTGAAGGGCCCAAAATCCTCCTTGGGAAAGGAAATCCCAGCTCTGCACAAGCCCCAGATCCCAGAAAAACGGGGAAGAAAGGGAGGAAAGCCCCAAAAATGCAGAGATTCACCCAAAGCTTGCCCCAGCCTCAGCTTTTGGTGCCATTTCTTACCAGCCTTGAGGGTTGGATGGTCCCAGTGGATCGCAGGCCCGGCGAGGGGGATTTTTGGGGATCAGAGCAGGATTCCAGGGAGCCACGGCGCGGATCCTGAGCTCCATGGAAGTTTCTGCAGCTTTTCCACTCCTTCCTCCCTGCCTGTTCCTGCTCCTCCCTGCCCAGACATGTTTGACAAGACGCGGTCGGGGCGCATCGACGTCTACGGCTTCTCCGCCCTGCTGCGCTTCATCCAGCAGTGGAGGAGCCTCTTCCAGCAGTATGACCGGGACCAGTCCGGCTCCATCAGCTTCAGCGAGCTCCAGCAAGGTGGGTGAGGGGCACAGCTGCCAGCCTGGCCCCTCCTGACCCCCCCCATAACCACTGCCAGGCTCTGTTCCCAGCTGGAAACTGGAATTCCTGCTGGAGTGGTCCCTGCGGCTGGGCTGGAGGGCTCTGAGCTCCTGGGAGGTTTCCTTGGGAATTATCCGTGGGATAAACCAGGAGCTTCTCAAGGGACAGGAGGTGATGAGCTGCCGCAGGGGCGGGGCACAAAGTTCCTTCAGGAAGCCCAGAATTCCCTCTCAACGATGAGTGGCCGGAGCCTGGTTTTTGGGGAGGAGCTCTTGGGTGTGTGTGAAAGGGAAAAATGCCTGGAATTTGTGGTTTGATTCCTCTGGAGAGCCCTGCCCGTGCACACCCTGAGTGGGAAGTGTGGGAAGGGTGATGGGAGTGGGAGATGGGGTGTGTGGGACGTGGGGGATGAGGACACAGCCACTCCCTCTCTCCGTTTGGGAAGATTCAATCCGAGTTTTCCTTCCTCCCAGCTTTCTCCCAGATGGGCTACAACCTGAGCCCCCAGTTCAGCCAGCTGCTGCTGGCCCGGTACGCCCAGCGTTCCCCCAATCCCAGTATCCAACTGGACCGGTTCATCCACATCTGCATGCAGCTGCAGAGCCTCACCGACGCCTTCCGGGAGAAGGACACGGCCATGGTGGGCAACGCCCGCCTCAGCTACGAGGATTTCCTCACCATGGTGGTGACACGGATGCTCTGACATCCCCACTCCAAAGGCTGGCAGTCCTGGAGCTCTCCAGAAGCTTCAGCTGTCCTCATCTTCCCTGTTGGATGTGGCTGAGCTCCTCTGAGAGTTCCCCTCCCCGGGGCCAAATTTCCAGCTTGATCCACCCCAAATCCTGCTGGGGTTTTCCTGGCTTGGATTCTTCGTGTCCATTTTGTGGGAGTCGGGGTGAATCCCATGCCAAAGTAGGAGCAGCCAAAGCAGCTTAGGTCCCGTGCCAGCCCCGAATTCCAGCTTCATCCCGAGGTGCCTGCAGCAGAACATCCCCGTTTCGGGGAGGAAAAGCTGAGCCTTGGGTTTGGAAGAAGCAGGAAAGGGGAAAAGTGAGGACAAAGCTCCTTCCTTCCCTCCCTAAGTGCCCTGGGAGCACATCCCACCCTGGGAATGCTTTCCTGGGGGGTCTCATCCCTGTTTTTCCCAGGGGCTGCTGCAGCCCCATGGGATCGTCCCCTCGCTGTTGCCAATCCTGAAGCCAAATCCAGACAAAGTTCAGAGCTCAATTTTTCCAGCTTTGGAATAAAATGTGTTGTGCTCTGGCTGTTCTGTGGTCTCTGTGTCCGGGGGGGGCTCGAGGGGATGTCAGGTGCCTCCTGTCCCCTGTGGTGGCACCAGGGGACACCTCCCAGGGCTGGACACCGTTCCCTGAAATCTGTTCTTAGGAATTCCATGTCCAAATATGGAAAATAAAGAACTGGGGGGGGAGCTCCTGAGGCACAGAAAAATCCCATCAATGCCGGAGTTTTCTTCCCGAGTGATGAGCCTGAAATTTACCCTGAGGAATCTCCAAGAGATTTGGAGGAATTCTTAGGGAATAAAAGGTTCAAAGGTCTGAGATGAGCAGGAGGAGCCCGGGCTCGGTGTTTTCTGTGACCTCGGTGTTTTCCAGCCCCGGGCAAGACTGGCTGTTCCCAGCCATCCCTGAGCATTCCGAGGATGTTTTCCCCTGAGCATTTCCAATATTTCTGTTGAGTCAGAGCTCAGCCCTGCTTGGGCTTGAGGCAGAGGGGTTATAAATACATATAAATATATTTAAATAAATATAAATATAATAAAAATAAAATAAATATACATATAAATATATTTATATGTACACATATATTTATAAAAATATATAATTTCATAGATGTGTGATACATCTACATGCATATATGTATTTTATATATTTTATACACTATATATACATATATAAAATACATATATGTAAAAAATATATAAAATATATAGAAATATATTTAAAAATACATACGTGCATGATATATATTTATATATATTTACATATATACACACATACAGGTGTGTATATACATATAAAGAGGTGTGTGTACATGCATATTTTCATGTATAAATATATATATATATATATAAAAAAATATATATTTTTATATATATATTATTATATATAAAAATACGGCATCTTAAATATATATATACATACATGTACATATATATAGATACACATAAACATATAAAATTGTTTATGTGTATATATACACATGTAAATATATATAAAGGCATGTGTTTACATATATACACATGTGTATGTAAATACATAGAACACATGTTTTATATACAAATATATTATATAAGATAATATTATATATTATATATTATATATGTATACTATATATATAATATAAATATATAATAGTAATGTACGTGTAAATACATAGACACACATTTTTATACAATATAATATATATTATATAATATATAATAATAATATATATATATGTTATATATTATATATTATATATATATATTATATTTATATATTATATATATATTATGTATATAATTATATATATAATGTACGTGTAAATAATAGACACAAGTTTTTTTACAATATAATATATGTTATATATCATATATATTACAAATAATAATATATATTATATATTATATTATATATTATATATTATATATTATATATTATATATTATATATTATATATATTATATATATATTATATAGTCTATATATAAGTCTATATATATAGTCTATATTATATAGTCTAATATCTATTATATGATGTTATATATTCTATATATTAAATTACAATGTATAACATATATGGATGTGGTTACATGTACATATATCCACATATAAAAATATATACAGAGGTGTTTTTTTGCATCTATATAAATATACAGGTATATATACACAGAGAGAGAGATGTATATATATAGACATATTGATATATATCTATATATATGTAGATCCAAAGATTAGATAGATAAATAGATAGATAGATAGAAGATAGATATAAGGGGGGTTGTTCACGTCTGAACACAAACAGACACCTCTATAGATATATATACAGACATATCTACACACATCTATATCTCTACCTATACGAAATAGAGATATTTTTACATATTTCTAAAATATATAAATATATATGCACCCATCCCTGCAGTTGCACGCAGCCACCACCAGGTGGCACCACCCTCCACCCTGTGAGTGTCCCCTGCGGGGACACCCGGGGGTGACCGAGGGAGGGGACACGGAAAGGGACAGGCACCGCCAGCAACGCAGGCTTTTGGAAAAGGCGACAACAGCCCCAGCACTCCCCAGGGACCGTGCGGGGTGGCTGCGGGGACAAGGGAGTGTGGGGACAGCGTGGATGTTGTGGCACATCTCACTGTGGTGGCACTTGGGGTGGCACATCTCGCTGTGGCGGCACTTGCAGCTGGCATTTGGCCGCCCAGCTGCACGGTGGCTGTGGTGGCGATACCCGGCCGTGGTGGCACAGCTGGGTGCGGTGACATAGGTGGCCGTGGTGGCCCGAGTGGCTGCGCGTGCCCGCGGCGTGGCCAGCGCTGGCCGCGGTGACCGGAGCGGCGGGGCCGGAAGGTGAACAATGAGCGGGGCTTATCTCACCCCCCCAGCCCTTCCCGAGGCCACGCTGGGCCCCCCAGACGGGGGTGACAGGGGCCACATGTCCCCCTCGGAGCACTGAGCGCACCCTCTGGGCTCTGAGGCTTCCATAACTTTATTTACAAACAATAAAAAGCAAAATAAATACAAAAAAATGTCTTAAAAGTACAGCCCTTGGGTTGGGGGGGAGAGAGGGGAGGTCCTGGGCTGTGCTGGCTGCGTGGACCCCAGTTGTGCCCCCCCCCACCCAAGGGGACACCACAGGGCTGAGCCCTCCCTTGTCCCTGCTGTCCCCCAGGGGGGTGGCAGGGCCATAGCACCATAGGGACGGGCGGGGGGACACGGTGGGGCCCCCATCCTGGTGACACCCAGCCCTGGGGGCTCAGGGGACCCCCTTGCTGGGTTATTTCACCCCCAAACTCCAGCGCTGCCCTGCTGGGGCCAGGACGGGAGGGGCAGGAATATGGGGGGGGGAAAGGGAGGAAAAATCCCAGAGCCCCAGCCGGGATTGGGAGGGGGTGCAGCTGCCTTTGAAGAGCCCCCCGCCACCACCGCAGCCCAGCCGAGCCCCGGGGCAGGGGGGATTAGTGGGTAAATCCCATGGGAGACGGGAGCAGCCCCCGGGGCGCCCCCCTCGCACGCCCCACTGCCCCCAGCCGCTGTGTCAGCACGGCGGGGACACGCAGCCCCCTCCAGGGGACAGCGCCAGCCCCCTCCAGGGGACACGGGGACACGCAGCCCCCTCCAGGGGACAGCGCCAGCCCCCTCCAGGGGACACGGGGACACGCAGCCCCCTCCAGGGGACAGCGCCAGCCCCTCCAGGGGACACGCAGCCCCCTCCAGGGGACACGGCGACAGCGCCAGCCCCCTCCAGGGGACACGCAGCCCCCTCCAGGGGACACGGGGGACAGCGCCAGCCCCCTCCAGGGGACAGCGCCAGCCCCCTCCAGGGGACACGGGGACAGCGCCAGCCCCCTCCAAGGGACGCGGGGGACAGCACCGCGCTGTGAGCTGGGCGGGGCCGCGCTGGGGACATCGGGGACATGGCGGGGCTCACTTGTGGGGCATGTCCTCCATGCTGACGCGGCCCCAAACCCCCACCACGAAAGTCTCCACCTCGCACTCGTTGACGCCGCGGGCGATGCGAAAGCGGCCGCCCTCGCCCCACGCCGTGCCCCACGAGTTGGCCGCCGTCTGCAGAGGGGACAGGGGACACGCTCAGCGCGGTGACACCCCCCCCCCCAAAAAGCCAAACCCGACCCCACGTGGGTGCAGGGAAGCGGCAGCACCCCATGGCTGAGCCCCCTCCCCAAACTCACCCAGTATTTTTGGGTCCGGCCATCAGGCAGCTGCTCCTCTCCCCACCTGCAGCGGGACAGGAGAGTGAGGGGGGGGTCCCCAAGCACCCCCAGACTGAGGGGAGGATCCCCAAGCACCCCCAGATTGTGGGGTCCGCCCAAGCACCCCCAGACTTTGGTGTCCCCAAGCACTCCCAGACTGTGGTGTCCCCAAAATCACCCCAGATTGTGGGGTCCCCAAGCACCCCCAGACTGTGGTGTCCCCCCAAGCACCCCCAGACCGTGGGGTCCCCCAAGCACCCCAAACTGTGGTGTCCCCCCAATTACCCCAGACCGTGGGGTCCCCCCACCCAGCACCGTGGTGGGATTGGGGCACGGGGGGGTCTGACCCTGCTCATTTCCTGTCCCCGGCACGTCCCCAGGGCCAGGCCGAGGTTGGGACATCCGCTCCCAGAATAGGGGCAGGAATATTTAGCCACGGCAGGAGGAAGGAAACACGGACACAGGGCAGATCCATCCCCAGCCCAGGGTCTGCACCTCCAAGCCCCCCCTCCTCCAGGGTGCTGAGCACCGCACTCGTGTCACCTGTGCCACCAATCCCATCCCTGCCTCCTGTCCCAGCTCGGGGACACCCAAAGGGAACATTTCTGCCACCCTGAACGGGATAGGGAATGGGATAGGATGGGATAGGAAAGCTGTGGGGTGGGATGGGACAGGACAGGATGGGATGGGGCAGGGTGATATGGGACAAGGTGAAATGGGAATGGGACAGAATGGGATGGGATGGGATGGGATGGGATGGGATGGGATGGGATGGGATGGGATGGGATGGGATGGGATGGGATGGGGCAGGGTGATACGGGACAAGGTGAAATGGGAATGGGGCAGAATCAGATGGGATGGGGTGGGATTGGATGGGACAGGACGATATGGGACAAGGTGAAATGGGAATGGAAGAGGATTGGATGGGGTGGAACACCAGTGGGGATGGGATGGGACGGCTCACCCCCCTGTGAGGCCCCCCAAGCCACCCCCAGACCTACCCAGTGATTTTCACGGAGTGGGTCCCGTGCCTCTGGTGCTTCGGGCCCCTTCCCCTCGGCCACGGGCGTGTGCCGATAGATCCCGCTCTTGTACATGAAGAAATCCTCGTGCACCTCCAGGATGGCTGTGGGGATGGCCAGAAGGTCTGGGGACACTGCCACTGTCCCGAGGGAAGGGCATCTGTGTCCCCCTGGGTGGGGAATGCAGGCACAGAGGGGCGCGGGGGCATCGAATCCCAAACGGGAGGGGAGGCAGCAGCCAGAGCCTCCCTGGGGTGATGCAACAACACTCCCAGGAGGTTCCAAAAAGCACCAATAAAGTTAAACAAACGCAGCTGCCAAGGCGGTGATTAAATCTCAGGAGTTAATGAGCAACCCGGTGCCCGCTGGGGTGGGCAGCGTGACGGGCACTGGGGCAGCGCTGCCCGGGCACGCAGGGGGAGCAGCTCAGGGGGGTTCTGGCTCCCCCAGCCCCGACAGAGAGCTTTTCCCTCCCCTATTTTGTTCTCCCAACCTTTTGGGGTGCACATAGGGGTTCCCCTGCCTCCCCCGTACCTTGCACGGGGCCGTTCTCCAGCAGCTCCTTCATGATCTCCTTCTCCTGCAAGCACAGAACAGGGTGGCACCGGGTGGCAGCGGGTGGCAGCGAGGCCGGGACCCCTGGCACTGCCCTCCCCACCCTCAGGGATGCAGCAGAGCAGCTCCAGCGCCCACAGGCGGCTGCTGTGGAGGAGCCGCTCCCCGCGAGCGGGGTTTTCCCAGCCGCATTCCCGACCTCGGTTTTCCCAGGTAAAGCAGCCCCAGCCAAGCCCCCTCCCGCTCCGCCGCCGGGCCCGGCACTCACGCTGGAGGAGAGGCGGTAGGCGGGCGTGGACTGGTAGATCTCGTTGGAGTGGCTCTGGCGGTTGGGGCAGCGCGCTGTCGCCTGTCGCTTGCCGCGGCCCGTGGAGCGGCTGTGCATCATGCAGGGCGCAGCCGCGGGCTGGCTCTGCTGGCTCGTGAACGGGTAGCACTCGTCTGTCACCAGCCTGGGATGCAGGAGGGGAAGGACCGGCTCCATCCCCGTCCCGAACCGAACTTCCAGTCCCATCCCAATCCCATTCCCGTAGCGATCCTACTCTTTATCCCCACATCAAATCCCTCTTCCATTCCCATCCCAAAAGCCACTCTCATCCCCATCCTAATCCCCACTTCCATCTTCACTCCAAAGCCCACTCCCATCTCCAGCCCCATCCCAATCCCAAACCCCACTCCCATCCCAATCCCAATCCCAAACCCCACTGTCCATCCTGCCCTGGGAGCCCTCATTCCCAGCTGTCCAAGGCACAGGATGAGCACGGGGATCTCTTGGGCTCTCCCCAGATGACCAGAGCCCCAAAACCCCTTTATCCCAGAGCAGCCCCTGTCCCCCATCCCATCCTATCCCATTGTGTTCCACCCCATCCACTTCTCTTCCATTCCCATTTCATCTTGTCCCATCCCATTCTGTCCCTATCCCATCCCATCCCATTCCCATTCCATCTTGTCCCATAACACCCTGCCCCATCCCATCCTGTCCTGTCCCATCCCACTCCCATCCCATCCCACAACTTTCCTATCCCATCCTATCTCATTCCATCCTGTTTGGTGCCATCCCCTCCAGACCACCCCATTATCCCACCCCATTATCCCACCCCATTATCCCACCCTCCCACTCACCCCCTCCTGCGCAGGTACCACCAGGCTCCGTCCAGGCGCCCCCCGCTGCAGCCGCGCTGGTTTCGGGTGTCACAGGACAGGAGGTTTTGTGGGGACAGCGCCGGGGTCATGTGGCCCATGGAGTGGATGGAGATGCGGTCCGAGGCCACGGCTGGGGAGGGGCCGCGGCTCAGGGGGAGGCGGCTCCGTCCCTGTCCCCTCCGTCCCCGCTGTCCCCGCAGGTCAAGGGGAGGTGGCTCCATCCCTGTCCCCGCTGTCCCCGCATCCCAGGGGGAGGTGGTCCCATCCCTGTCCCCTCTGTCCCCGCAGCTCAAGGAGAGGCAGCTCTGCCTGTCCCCTCTGTCCCCTCTGTCCCCGCAGCTCAGGGGAGGTGGCTCCGTCCCTGTCCCCGCTGTCCCCGCCCTGCCGCCCCTCACCGGCCGTGGAGAAGGCCCAGGAGCCGGCACAGTTCCCCTGGTCCAGGGGCTCGTGGATCATCCCGGGCCACTTCTCGGCGGCATCGAAGTGACGCGGCAGCACCTCGTTGGAGTCCATGTTCATCTGTGGGGCACACATGGGGGGGCTCAGCCCAGCGGGACCCCCCCAGCTCCTCTTGCCACCCCAGCCATCCTTTGAGATGGTTCCCACCCAAGTTTTGTGTCACCAGCCCTGCTGTGGGACCCCGTGTCCTCCTCCTGCCATCCCAGCCATCCTCTGAGCAGTGTCCCCACCCAGGTTTTGTGTCCCCCAGCCTCATTGTGACTCCCCTCAGAACAGGGACATCACCCTGAGCGACAAAGATTTGGGTTCCCCTTTATCCCAGAAAGGCCAAACCCCCCAATTTCCCCTAAATTTGGGCTCCACAGCCCCAGCAGCCCCTTCGAGCGCGCCAGCACTGAGTGTCCCATCCCAGAGCCCAGCAAGGCTCCCGGTGGCCACCCCGAGGGGACAGCCCAGGGTGACACAGCCCCTCAGGGTGGCCCCTGGCCCTGCCTTTCCTCCCTGGAGCAGGGACAGTGCCCCCGCCCTGGCCTTCCTGGGGAGGACACGGCCACAGCTGCCCGCAGGAAACGCCTCTAAAATTAAGCCCCGTGCTGCGGAGCGCTGGGCTGGGGGTGCATCAAGCCCTGCCAGCACCCCAGGGACCCCCGGGGGGTGCCCAGCCCGGGTTTGGGTGCGGGCAGAGGCAAAGAGAGGCAGCTCTGCTGAGTCAGCAGCGGCGGGGCCGGCGTTCCGATGGGAAACCAGCGCGGAGGAGAGGGGGAAAAAACAACACTGGCAGCCCGGGGATTGTCCGGGGGAATTTGCTGAGCTGCTGTCTCCAAACACGAGGGCTGCCCTGCCTGCCCCCTGCTCTGGGAGCCCCTTCCCAGCCACGGGCGTGCCTCAGTTTCCCTCCCCGGGGGCACTCACGTGCATCTCGTTCATGTTCATGACGGTGGGAGAGGGACGGAAGGTGCCCAGGCGGTGCCGGATCCCGTCCTCCAGGGTCATCCCCCAGAACTGGCTGTAGTTGGCGGCTCTCCAGCTGCGTGGGGAGAGGGGACACAGCTCAGGGCTCACCCCAAAAAGCACCGAGGGGTGCAGCACCCCTGTGCCCGGTCCTTACCCGTAATTGCCCCTGTTGATGGCATCGATGAGCTCCCCATCCATCAGGCAGGCGTGGTCCTCGCACTGCCACTGCCCGCTGGGCCCGCAGGTGCTGCAGAGGGGACAGTCGGTGAGAAACGATGTCCCCAGGGTGACCAGGGTGACACTGAGTGGGCGCTGCCCCTCCCAGACTGGCTATTTTCGTTAGGGGTCGCCAGAGCTTGGCACCTTACAGTGGGGTGAAGCCGTGGGCAGCCCTCTGGGTGACCCTGAGTGGCCTCTGGGTGGCCCTGGGATCTGTCCCCCCCTGCCCCAGCCCCCGCAAGAGCCCCGAGGGCAGCCAGACCATGGGACAGAAAATCAGCTGAAAAGCTGCCAGGGCTGCACACATCAGAGAGGGGCTTGGACAGCAGCCCGGGGCTGGGGGTCAGGGCTGGGTGTCCCCATGGGTGACCCACAGTGACCAGGGCGCTCCATGGGGACAGTTGGGCCGGGGGGGGGGGCTCTGGGGGTGTGGTGGGTCCCCTGGGGAGCCCCGGGCTGTGCTCCCCCCGTGCAGTGAGCAATGCTTGGCATGCTCAGATCCCGGCACATTTCCCTTTTATGGAGCTCAGCGAGGCCGTGTCCTGCCAGACACCCCCATCCCAATCCTGGCCGGCAGCACCTGGATTCCAGCCTTCCCCTCTCCATCCCTGAGCGCTCCTGGTGCTCTGTGTGACACCTGGGGACTTGGGAGCACCTCAGGGTGCCACCAGATGGGTGCCACACAACCCTGTGTCACCCTGCCATGGGTTTTGTCCCCTGCCACCCCCCAATGGGACCCCAGCAGGGACAGGGTGGGGGTGACACTGTGGAAATTCCTCTTCTCCAACACCAAGTGTGGGGGTTTGGAAGGGTTTGGAAGGGTTTGGAAGGGAAGAGATGGGTCAGAGATGCTCCCCCAGCAGCAGAGAGGTGACATCCACCTGCGTGTCTTGGGGACATCGACATTCCCAGGGGAACGGGGACACCCTCCATCCCCGAGTGCTCTGTGCCACCATCCCAGAGAAACTCCCCAGAGCAGTGGGGAGGCTCGGGCTGGCTTTTCACCTGCAGCCCTGGCACTCTGTGTGACACCTGGGGACTTGGGAGCACCTCAGGGTGCCACCAGATGGGTGCCCACAACCCTGTGTCACCCTGCCATGGGTTTTGTCCCCTGCCACCCCCCCGGCGGGGACAGGGACAGGGGTGACACTGCGGAAATTCCTCTCCTCCAGGCAGCAAGCGTGGGGGTTTGGAAGGGTTTGGAAGGGAAGAGATGGGTCAGAGACGCTCCCCCAGCAGCAGAGAGGTGACATCCACCTGTGTGGCTTGGGGACATTGACGTTCCCAGGGGAACGGGGACACCCTCCACATTCCCTGAGTGCTCCCAGAGAAGCTCCAGGCTGCCCCAGAGCTGCGGGGAGGCCCGGGCTGGCTTTTCACCCGCAGCCCCGGCGCTCACACATGTTCCCACACGTGCCCCTGCCCTCGCACACGCCCCAGACGCTGCCTTTGATTTCCGCTTATCTGCAGCATCGCCCCTCGGGCTGCAATCCTCGTCTCCAATCCCCCACCTCCGCATGCCAGCAATACCAGCACGGGAACACCAGAATTCCCAGTTAACCCCGAGCCCTGGGAGTGCCCAGCAGGAGGCACAGCTGGCACAGAACCCCCGTCAGGCTTGGGCAAGCTGGGCTGGGACCAGCGTGGCCAAAACGCCCCTGGGCAGCGCCGGGGTGAGCGGCTCCCACGCAGGCATGCGCTGAAACTTGGGAGAGGCTCAAGGCCCTTTTTGGCTCTGGGTTTGTTGGAGCAAAGGCATTTTGGCAGCAGCTCCCACCACCCAGCTCGGGCCTCGCTCTCTGAGGTTTATAGGAGCATGACACCTTCCTCTGGTGACATGCTGGTGACATGCCACAGGTGCCCACACTCACCACAGGTTGCAGTTCTCCCGGTACGTGGCTCCCGTGGGATAATTGTGTCCGGCACGGGCACAGCCTGCAGGGGAATGGGAGAGCACCTGGTGAGTGTTTGGGGTCCCACCAGCCCCCCAAATTCCCGGGGGTGCCAACCAAAGGGAAAATCAACGCGGTTCTTAAATCCAGGCTGCACCTTGGCACCCCAAAGTTCTGCTGGGGGTCAGTGGGTGCAGGGTGGGAGCCTGGCTCGGTGCCGGGAGGGTTAAATGTGCTCAGCCTGGCGGGACAGGGATAAAGGGGCCAGTTGTGCCCGGGAGCTGGCTCTGCTCCGCTGGGACTTCTGAGAGAGCCTTGTGCTGGCAGCTGGGGGCTGCCCGTGCCCTCAGCTGCCGCCAGGGTTAAACCAGGGCCAGCATCTGCTTGCCCCAGACGTGACCGGGCAAGCTGGGATGGCGTCCCCTCGTGTCCCCTCACGTCCTTGCTCTGCCTGCAGGCACTGATGGGAACGGGCTCTGGGGTCACCGCCTGCTCCCACACCTCTTTTTGAGCGAGTCCATCCCCATTCCGGACACTCTGTAGGAATTCCCACAGCTTTGAGGGGTCCGGAGCAGCTCTGCAGCGAGGGCAGGACCGTGGGGTGCCACATCCAACACCCCGAGGAGCAGCAGCAGCACCGCAGGGCTGAACCCTAGCACCTGGGCGCGCTCACCTGGGGCTTTGGGGAAGGGCGCTGGAATTCCCAGGCAGTATTCCCAGAAGTCGGGGCAGCAGTCGGACACGGTGCGGTTGCAGAAGAGGTCGCAGTAGCAGAGGGTGTCGTGGTAGGGCACGGTGCAGCCGTCGTCGCGGCCGTGGCAGCACACGTCCCCCCGCTGGCAGTAGGAGCCGCCCGCGTCGTAGACGCCGTGCTGGTACAAACCCGGAGCCAGCTCCCGGCGGGTGCGGAGCCGCGAGGACGCGGCCACCCGGGCCACCTGAGCCACCTGGGGCCACCAGCCAGAGGCACAGCAGGGCCCGCATGTCCCCGGCCATGTCCCCGCACCTGCGGAGGGAGGGCGGTGAGGGCGCGCCGGGCGCACGGCGGGGTGGGCGCTGCTCCCCCCCTGCCCTCCCCAGGCTCCTCAGAACATTCCGGTTTTGTAACTCCCCTTGTGACCGCGCAGCTCAAGCTCCAAAACACCCTTTTCCCACCAGCTCCGCACATGCCGGCCTCGGAGGGGCCCCGTGCTCAACCACCCCGTTACCACCGGCTCCAAAACCAAACCCCCACGGGAAGGGGCTGCCCGGACACTCGGGGGGCTGCCCGGGAGCCACCCCCAGTCCCCACCGCGGGCAGTGCCATGAGCTGCCAGGTCTCAGCCCGCGGGGCCCAGCGGGGTGGTGGGGACCCCAAAAGGGGTGGTGGGGACAAACCGGGGGCACACGGGGAAGGACCCCTCCTGCCGCCTCCCTCCGGCGGCCGTGCCCACCCCGCCTGCAGCGTGGGGGCTCCCGGGACCCCGGTAAAGCGGGGAGGGTGACCCAAGAACCCAAGGGTGGGATGCCCTCCCGATCCCCTCCCCGTTCCCGGCCGTACCTGCCGCGCAGAGACCCCGGGAGAGGAGCGGAGGGTCCGGTGCTGGGATCCCCCACGGAGCTCATGGGGCGGGACCCCCGTCTCTGCTCCTGCCTGGCACCCCCCCAGCCCCACCGCGTCCCCCCGAAGCCCGAGCCGTACCTGCCGCGCCCGCCGCTCCGCCGCCCCGCGCCCGCCGCTCCGCCGCCGCTCCTTATAGCCGCGCCCCGGCCGGGGGGGCGCGGGGAGGCGCCGAGACAGCCGCGACCGGCCCGGGGCGGAGCGCAGCGGGGCGGGGGTCGGGCCTGGGGCTGGAGACAGCAGCCCCGAACTTGTGGCAGCCTCTGTCCCCGCGGCTTCGGCTCCTGATCCCCTCCCGGTGCCCCCCGGCGCTGCCCTCGCCAAATGGGGGGGTCCCGGCTATCGGGGCAGCACCCCCTGCTCCATGTAGGGCCGGGAGCCGTCCTGGGGGGCTTCCCCATTGCCCAGGTGTGCGCAGAGGAGGGAAGGGGGCTGCATTGCTGCCCATTCCAGGGGTCCAGCTCAGACAGGGACACCCCAGGGCACGGAGCTGGTGTCGCTTGGATCCCGCCCGGCTGTCAGCGCCCAGCCACGCGCTCAGGGACCACGACAGGGGGGTCCTGGCCGCCCCCGCGGCTCCAGCACCTGCTGCGGGAGCTCGGCCGCCCACGCGGGGCTCCTGCTGTCCCCGCCCGACCGGGAGCATCTCCAAAGGATTCCTCGAGGGTGCCTCACGGCAGCCAGGACGGGAGTTCCGCGGGGTTCCCTGGGCGGGCACGGGCCACGCGTGGGCCACGGGCCAGGGGCTCCTGGCTGAGCCCCCACGGGGGGGATGCCGCGGCCAGGGTGGGCTTCATGCCGGGCAAACGGGGAGCGCCAAATCCCGCCGGGCACGGGGGCTGCCTGCTCCCCGGGGTGCTCTGGGCGCCTGAACCAGGGGGTCCTGTGGAGCCCCCTGGGCAGGGAGCCCCCGCTCCAAGCGCTCTTGGAAGGGCCTTTTCCTGTGAGCGCGTCCTTGGGCAGCGCACGCAACGCGGAGCTGGAGCGGCGCAGGAAGGAACTGAGTCCAGCCCAGTCCGTCTCCAGCATGACTGGACTCGCAGGAATCCACAGTGAGTCACGAATTCCCCCAAGACCCCCAGAGAACAAAGCAAAGCCACTGGCACAAAGGACATCCCCGGGCCGCTGCTCTGTGTCCTTGTGCCCCCGCCAGCTCCCTGACAGCTCAGAGACGCCGCGGGTGCTGCGGGAGCAGCTGAGCGTTCCCGTAACAACCTAACAACCCTGTCCCCCTGCCAGCTGATAAGAAAGCGGCGCTGCGCGGAGGCGGCGGCGGCCTCAGGCCAAGTGTTTGGAGCATCCCCTCACCCCGCTCCTGCGGCTGGGCTCCGGCGGGACGCGGCCAGCTGGCCCTGCCAGGTCACAGCTCCCTCTCTGTGTCACTCCGTGCGTCCCCTCTGCGGGGAGTGGCAGCCTCGGCACACGTGGGGCAACCGAGCTGGAGGGGGACAAAGTCCTGCCGGGGCACCTTGGGCCCGTGGGACGGCGGGAGGCAGAGCCAAGGGCTGGCACACACCCCCTGCCCTGCCTGTGCCGCCGTGCCCGGCCCTGCCGGGGGAGGGACACGCTGCCAGCTCCCCGAGCCACGGGAAGACCCCACAACCGGCCGGCTGTGAAGATCTCTGTGGAGATCCCACTGCCGCAGGGATGAATCCCTCCAAAGCCACGCGGGAAAGCCGCCCACCCCTCTGGTGGGTGGTACAGTGCCCCCCAAAGCCAGCCCCCCACGGATCGCACCCCACACACCGGGCTCTGAGCGGAACCGGGGTGCTGGAGCCCCCCCGAGCCCCCATGCCCGGGCACTGTGAGCGGGGCACGGAGGCGCTGCCCCCGCCGTGCTGCGCTCCGAGGCGATCCTGGAGAGAATTTCTTGGCAGGAGGTAGCCAGGAAAGGCAGGGACTGAGCCGCGGCCGGCCCCGGCTTCCTCCCCGGCCAGCGGCACGGGAAGGAGCCGCCTCAGCCCCGACATCGCTGCAGGACGTGCTGTCCCCCGGGGGTGCCAGCTCACTGCCAGGGGGTGAAGCTTTGCTGTCCCCAGAGGGGTCTGGGCCCTCCTGGGGAAGGGGGCTGCACCCTCACCTCCCTGGGGATGGCGTTGGGGACATCGCAGCGACTCCATTTGGGGGGGACACACCGAACAGGCGGGGGGGGGGCACAGCCCTTCCCGGGGCTGCGACCCTTCCCTGTGAGGTGACAAAAAAGCAGGGCACGGGTCCTTCTGCAGCGACACCAACCCTGCACCCCCATGCACAGGACGGAGCTGGAGCTGCGCTCTCAATCCCGTCTCGGTGGCTTTCTGAAGCTTAAGGGGTCAGGGAGGTGTCCGGACATTTGTGTCCCCTGCCAGTCATTTGTGTCCCCTGCCGTACATTTGTGTCCCCTCCTGGACTCTTGTGTCCCCCTGCCGGACATTTGTGTCCCTGACCGGATATTTGTGTCCCCTGTCGGTCATTTGTGTCGTGTCCCCTGCCCGGAGATTTGTGTCCCCTGGTCGCGGCTCGGTGGCAGGGCTGGAGTGCCACCTCTCGGGAGCGCCGGGAGACAGACGGCAGCAGGCGGGCAGCCTCTACTTCAAATTTTAATGAAACAAATAAATTAATAAGTTAATCAAGTGAGGTAACTACCGCTGGCTCTGGGAGGATGGGGGGGTCTGCGGGGAGCAGCCAGCCCCGCCACGGGCGTTCTAAGGGTTAAAATTCCTGCGTGCGGGCAAAGCTGTCTCATGCACCTCGCCCAGCGCTGTCCCCTGGTGTGGCACCGCCCGGGCACCCCCGGCATGGGGGGTTCGAGCAGCCCTGGCACAGGCCCGCGCTGGCCACATGCACTGACGGGGAGAGGGAGCGAGCGGGGTGGGGAGTGCCCAGTGCCCGCAGCAGAGGCACGGGAGAACGGGGAGCGAATCCCACGGCGCCAAACCCAGAGAGGGGGAGCGGTGGGAGCAGCCCAGGACAGATCCTGGCACTGCGGGGTCACCGCCGAGCCCCCCGGAGCCACTTTGGCACAGCCCCAGCGTCACGGGGGCTGGGACAGCGCGGGAGCTGCGGTGGCGCTGCTGTGGGTGACATGCAAGGACACCACCCTGTGGCAAGTCCCCTCCAGGCCCGGCCCGTGCTCCCCGGACCACAGAGGGGACAGAGACAGGGACAGGGACAAACCGAGCACCGCAGGACCCAGCCGGGAGGGAATCCCCTAAGCAGGGGCTGGGACACAGGGGGAGGGACAATCCCTGGGGACAGCGCTGTCCCCACGGCCCCTGCTCAGCTTCCTGGCTCCAGGGCCACCCTGGGGTGGAGATTTCCCCCTGGCCTGAGCCCTCAGGGCCTCCAGGGCAGCACAGTCCAGCCCTGGGAGCTGGCAGGGGGTTGCTTATTGCCTATGGCCCCTCGGGTTGCTCTTCCCAGGGGGGTTGCATATTAAGACATTATTGCATAAATATATATATATATATAATCTATATATATATTGCCCTGGGAGCATGCACGGGCAGGCAGAAGGCTCTGCTGTGCTTCTGGAGAGGTGCAGCCTGGGCAGGGGGGGACAGTCCCCTGCTCCCCACACTGGGGACCCCCAGTGACACGGGTAAAACCACCCTGGGTCGTGCCCCCACACCCCTGCACTGGCAGCAAGAAGGAGATGGGACCTTGCATAGCTGGTGGTGGCCCCGGCTCAGCTCTGGGGGACCAGGCAGGACCTGTCCTGAGGGCTGGGGATGGGGTTCAAACCAAACCCCAGGGCATGGGGCCAGCCCAGAGCATCCCCACCACGGCTGGGGAGCACCCAGGACCCCAGAGCTGGGGGGGTGTCATCCTACAGGAAGCCAGGAGCACCCCAGGAACATCCCAGGAATATTCTAGGAGCACCCCAGGAACATCCCAGGAATATTCTAGGAGCATCCCAGGAACATCCCAGGAATGTCCCAGGAGCACCCCAGGAATGTCCCAGGAATGTCCCCAGGAACATCTCAAGAACATCCCAGAAACATCCCCAGGAGCATCCCCAGGAATGTCCCAGGAATGTCCCCAGGAACGTCCAGGAACATCCCAGGAACATCCCAGGAACATCCCCAGGAGCATCCCCAGGAATGTCCCAGGAACATCTCAAGAACATCCCAGAAACATCCCCAGGAGCATCCCCAGGAATGTCCCAGGAATGTCCCCAGGAACGTCTCAGGAACATCTCAAGAACATCCCAGAACATCCCCAGGAGCATCCCCAGGAATGTCCCAGGAGCATCCCAGGAACATCTCAAGAACATCCCAGAAAAATCCCCAGGAGCATCCCCGGGAATGTCCCAGGAGCACCCCAGGAACATCCAGGAACACCCCAGGAACATCCCAGGAGCACCCCAGGAGCCTGGGCTGGCCGTGCCACAGTGCCACAGGCACCCTGCTGCGGCCGTGTCCCTGCAGAGGAGGACTCGGTTCAAGTAACACAGCGCGGGGACAGTGAGGGGACAGCGCGGGGACAGCGAGGGGACAGCGCCCCGCCTCCCCCATCACCCCAGGTCCATCCCGCCGCCTCCTGCTCAGTCCATGTTGGCGCTGGCCGACCTGGAGCTGCTGAGGGTCTGTGCGGACGCGGAGATGTCCTCGTGCTCCGCGGGGCTGTGATAGTCCGAGGTGACGTCGGGCTCGCCGGGCGGCGCCCGCACCGCGGCCAGGCTGAAGGAGTTGCTGGAGCCCTTGCGCAGGCACTGCGAGTAGAGGCCGAGCAGCAGGTCCAGCTTGTGCTCGATGGACTGCACCTGCAGGAACGAGGATGGAGGCAGCCAGGGCTAGCACGCCTCCTGGTTTGTTTGGAATTGTTACCTTGGTTTTTTAAGATTTCCTAAGCCTTCTGATGTTGATATTCTTGTAACGAACTTTCTCGCATGCTTTCTGTAAATAGCTCATTGTTTTGCATTCCTTTATAGAGGAGGAGAAATTTAATGGATTGTTGGTTGTCCAGTGTCATTGGAGAGGTGGCACTGTCACCCTCCAATCCACTGTCACTCTTGGAAAACTATAAATGCTGGAGTCAGACAATAAACTTCCCTTTTTGTTCACCTTGAGAACAGCGGTGTGGGCTTGTGTTCTTCGTGTCCTATAGCGACAGGAATGGATGGGAGGATGGCAAATGGGAAGTATCATTCGGGTTTGATGTGTGGAGGAGTGACTGGTGGGTTAGCTGGTGTAAAGTTTGCTGGGTGACCCAAGAGGTTGGGGGAGAATAGGGCCAGGGAGACGAGTGGGGAAATATCAGTATGAACCCTAGAATGTCTTTAATGGTATAGGTATGGGTGGAAGGGGATTTTGTCACAGTCTGAGGGGATGCATCGTGGGTTATTTGAGCCTGTTTTGTGGAGGAAGGTGAGATGGATGAGTGTGAGGCCTACGATGATGAATGGGAGGAGGAAATGAAGGGCAAAGAATCAAATAGTGTGGGGTTGTCGACAGAGAACCCACCTCAGGCTCATTCGACTAGTGTTTGTGCAATGTAGGGGATGGCTGAGAATAGGTTTGTGATTTCAGCAGCCCCTCAGTAACCCCCGGCTCAGCTGGGCCCACCCCCGCGGGAGGCTCAGCTGTCCCTCCCAAGGGACGGTGACACTGCCGGGTGTCCCCTCCTGACCTGCCGCTCCACTTTGACCACGCGCCCCATCATGCTGAGCTCGTCCACCAGCTCCGCCTCCAGCGCCGGCTTCTCCCCCTTCTCCCGAACCTTCTTGTCCACCGGGAGTGCCCGATCCCTGCCCACGATCTGGTCCACGCTGGCACGGAGGGAAGGAAGGGGCAGAGCCAACCATCACTCCTGAGACTCCACCAGGGAATACCCCAGGTCGGGAAGGAAGGGGCAGAGCCCACCCATCACTCCCGCGGTCTTGGGACCCCACCAGGGAATGCCCCAGGGTGGGGAAGGAAGAGGCAGAGCCCACCCATCACTCCTGAGGGCTCAGGACTCCACCAGGCAATGCCCCAAGGTCACCTGCAGGGCCCCTCACCGCATCTGCAGGCTCTTGATCCTGCCCAGCATGTCCAGGTGTCCGGCCGAGTACTGCTCGATGACATCCTTGACGTCGTAGGGACGCAAGGTCTCCTTGAACTTCCTCTTGGCCACCAGGAACTTCAGGATCCTGCAGGGACAGCGGGGTTGGAGGCACAGACGGGGCTGCCTGGGGTGGGGGGCTCTGTGCACGCTGGGGGACGTGGGAGGGGACAGTCCCACCTGACAGCCCGGATCAGGGTCTTCACTGCCGGCATGACGTCCTCGAAGGTCAGGTCGCAGGGGGAGCTCCTCTCCTCGCCGCTGTCCTCTGGTGGGCAGTCGGCTGTGGGTGCCAAGAGGGGGTGGATGGCAGAGCCCCAGGGATGTCCCCAAACCTGCAGCCCCCCCCAGTGTCCCCCAGGGGCTCACTGTTGAAGATTGCAATGCAAGATGTGTTCTATTACCATCTGTATGGCAGATGACCTTTGTCAAGTGGGCAGTTTGCCTTATCTCTCTCTTTGAGTGACCACATTCACTCCTCCCTGGGAGGGGACATTGCTGATAACAGCCATTGAATGTCCCTGCATGGCTGATAAGAACTACAGCATCCCATTGGGAGATGTGAGCCCAGAGGGAGGAGCCAAGCACTGCTACGCAGGTATAATCTGAGATTTCAAACATTCCTACCTGGATAGAATCTGAGATTTCAAACATTCCTACCTGGATAGAATCTGGAGATTTCAAGCATTCCTACCCAGATATAATCTGGAGATTCTGGAACACCAGCACGGCTTCTGCACTGGATTTCCCAGAGGAACAGCAGCTGCCTCTTCCCCTGGATCTTCAGAGGCAGAGACTGCAACCTTTCTCCAGGATCCCTGCTCCAGCAGAACCACCCCTGACACTGCAGGAGGGCTGAGCCACAATTCCAATGGGGTGCTGCCAGCACCCTGACCCACAGGGTGTCAGGTTGGGTTCTGACTCTGGCAGTGTTGGTTTAGTTCACTGCATTGTTTATTTTATCCTTTTATTTTTTTCCTTTCCCTATTAAAGGACTGTTATTTCCTGCTCCCATATTTTTGCCTGAGAGCCCCTTAATTTAAAATTTATAGCAATTCAGAGGGGTGGGGAGGGTTTACATTCTCCATTTCAGGGGATGCTCCTGCCTTCCTTAGCAGGCACCTGGCTTTCCAAACCAAGACCCTCACCCTCGGTGGGTGTCCGCGGTTTGAGCCTCAGCGATGCTCGGAACCGGGTGCGGTCGTTGAAGCTCCAGCTTTTCTGCACCTTGGTGGGGCTGGAGGCTTCGGCCACGTCCTCGGTGCTGGGGGAGCGGTGCAGGGGCGGCCCCAGGTGCTGCTGCTGCTGCCGGCCGCGGCCGCCCTGGCACTGCGAGCTGCTCAGCCGGATCCGCTCCTTGATGCCCATCTTGTTGCTGCGCGGGGACAGCGGCGTCAGGGCCGTGGGGACGGGGACAGGGACCCTGTTTGAAGTGGGGGTGGCCGTGCTGAGCTCGCAGAGAGCCCCCAGCAGGTGATGGGCATGAAACAGGCCAGGAGCAGGCGGTTCCTGCAGGGCTGGTCTGGGGTTGTTCCTTTAAATCCCTTTTTTTGGGTCCCAAGAGCAGAGAAAGGAGGTGACAGACAGGGAGAGAGGGGACAGATGAGTGTGGCAGCAGGGGACACGCGGCAGAGCCGCCACTGAGCTGAGCAGAGCTCTGCTCCTGCTCCATCCCTCCAAACCCGGCCAAGCTGCTTCATCCTCCTCCTCCTCCTCCTCCAGGCTCTGCTCCTGCCCTACCATGAGTTCTGCTCCCACACCCAGCTGCAGTTTCGGGTTGGGGGGAAACACCAGGCGCTGTTTATGCAGGACCTACTCAAAACCCCCAGATTTTACATGATGAGAGACCCCAAATGCAGCTCAAGGGGATGCACAGGGAAGGACCCTAAAGGTGGGCAGGGCACGGAGTGAATCCCACACCCTCTGCAGGACAGGATCCATGAAACCCGGGTGTTTGGGGACGTTCCTGGATTTCCTCAGGCAGGGCAAGACAGAGATACAGGCAGGGTCCTGGCAGGGATACAGGCAGGGTCCTGGCAGGGATACAGGCAAGGTCCTGGCAGGGATAGAGGCAGGGATACAGGCAGGGTCCTGGCAGGGATACAGGCAGGGTCCTGGCAGGGTCCTGGCAGGGATACGGACAGGGATACAGGCAGGGATACAGGCAGGGTCCTGGCAGGGATACGGACAGGGATACGACAGGGATACAGGCAGGGAAACAGGCAGGGAAACAGGCAAGGTCCTGGCAGGGATCCAGGCAGGGATACAGGCAGGGATACAGGCAGGGAAACAGGCAAGGTCCTGGCAGGGCACAGGACTCACAGCCCTTCCCCGTGCTGGCAGGGAGGGCTGCCACACATCTCACACATTCCCAGGCTGGGAAGGGATGTGTCCCAGCAATCGACCTGCAGCACACAGCTGGGATTTATGGGATTTATGGGATTTATGGGATTTATGGGATTTATCCAAGTGCTGGAGATGGTTGGCACCATCCCGTTCTCATCCACATTACAACGGGGAAACTGAGGCAGCGAGGGACAGCGGCACAGCTCAGCCCAGGCCATGCACAACCTCCCTGCCCTCAGAGGGCCCCCCAATCCAGCCTCCACCCCCTGTGCCTCGGTCCCAGCCCCGTCCATGCCGCAGGCAGGGGGTGCATCCATGCATCCCGAGGCTCTCAGCAGCACACGGTACCTCCTTCTCCACGTGCCCCACGTCTGCAAGAGCCTCCTCTTACCACTAAAGATGGGGCTGGAGGGGCAGGGCAGAGACACAGGAGAAACGAGAATCAGCCCCGGGGCCACCGCCCGCCTGTCCCCGCAGTGCCACCGCTGGTGCCACCGCTGCGGGGGCAGGATGCTTGTGTAGGTCCTGCATAAACACCTGGGCGCCGTCTCGGCTCCGCCAGAAGGGTCTGGGGACAGTCCCCGAGCAGAGGGACCGCGGTGGGGGCTGCCCGCGGCCGGGGGCGAGCGTTACCTGAGCCGTAAACACCTGTGGGGCTGCGCGTCCTCCTCATTCCAGCTTGGGGGAGGGCGGAGGGGTGGAGAGGAGGAGGAGGAGGAGGAAGGTGAGAGGGAGAGGGAGGAGAGAGAGAAGATGAGATGTTATGAGAGGTGATGCTGGCGGGGGGAGATGGGCGGGCTCAGACCCCCGAGGAGGGTTCGGTGCTCCCCTGCCAGGCCCTGGTTGGTCCCAGAGCCCAGGGAGGAGCCCCCCGAGCCCCGAACTCACCTGGGGGAGCAGGTGCCGCTCATCCCCACACCTGCACGCTCAGCCCTGCTGGTGCGGGGGAAACTGAGGCACGAGGCCTCTCCCCACCTAACCCTGGTGCTCTCCTGGGGGGTGGCCAGCGCTGGTGGCACGCTGGGGTCTCCTCTTGAGGCAGAGGGGACAAGGGACACGGTGCAGAGCAGCCAACAGCAGCAGCAGGGCAGCCTCAAGCCCTCCCTTCTCTCCTCATGGGCTCAGGGAGCCCTTCCCAGCCCCAGCCCCAGGGATTTGCTCCTTCCTGGGCTCTGGAATGTGGCCCCGTGGCTTCATCCTGAGAGGTGACCTCACGAAGGTACAACAGCGCAGAGGGTCCCCTGGGATCAAATCTGCCCCTTCTGGAGCTGGAATGGAGCTGGGTGTCGGAACTCAGTGCATCCCTCTGGGTGTCCAGAGTTACTGAGGACCCTGCCGGGGGGCTCAGAGACCCTGGAATGCAGCCCAGAGCACCTGGGGATTTGATTTTGACCCCTGGAGTGAGTCACCAGCTTTGTATGAGGACCTGAAAGTCACAGAGGTTTGAATGGTGTAATAACAAAATGATCACAGGGTGAAAATGTAGATTTTAGGATTTTTGGTATGGGGGTTTTGGGACGAGATGGAGGAACTTGGGCATGTCCAGCCTTTCTTCTTCTTCTTCTTGTTCTCCATTTTCTGCAGTGATGTTGGCACTTTGGGATTGGTTTAGAGTAGAAGCTCACTGTCCAACATAGGTGATAGGTATTGGGAATTAAGAGTAAATATGTTATATGTAATTTGTAGTATAAAAGGACAGCACCGCCTTGGGGGCAGTCAGAGTGCCTGTGGCTGCCCTGCTGAGCAGATCTCGGCTGGGCAGAAAGAAAATTTTATAGATAAGAATTAATAAACAACATCAAGACTGAAAAGTGAAGAGCTCAGACTCGTTCTTCAGCCGTGTGGGCCGGAGCAGAGACACCCTGCACATCTCGGGGCAGCAATTAACAACCAAAAACCCGAGAGCCGGGAGCAGCAGCAGGAGCAGCAGGGATGCTCAGCACCAGTGGGGAGCAGGGACACTTTGGGGTGGTGGCACTCGGGTCTGGCCTGGCAGTGACAGTGACAGTGACATCTCAGGAGGGCACATAGGAGCAGAGGAGACAGAGCAGAGAGCAGGGAGAGCACGGGGGCTGCCCCCTCCTACCTTTCCCCTGAACACACGGCCAGGCTGAAGCTTTTCTGGGCGGGGGTGAAGCAGTGATAGAGTGGTGGGGCTCTGTCAGGCCATTTTTTCACCTCTGAGTTCCTAAATCCTCCGTTGCGGACCCGGTGCAAATGCTCAAACATAAGGACCAGCTCTCTGAGGTCGGGGTGAAATAAAAACGGGGAGAAATTAAAATTTCCAAAGCAAACAAAACCAGCAAAGCGAGGCTGAGCAGCGCTGGGTCCTCCTGAGTGCAAACCAAAGCAAAACCAGAGCAAAAGAAAACAAAAAAAATCAGCATTTTTGTTCAAAAGATGAATTCTTAACTGGGGGTGATGGGCTGGGGAAGGGTCTTGGGACAGGACTGCACAGAAGGAAGGGCTGGACGTGCTGAGGGGGTTGGATCAGGCAAGAACAAACCTGGGACAGGGTGGGGACATGGGGAATTGTCACCATCAGATCCTGGGCTCCAGCCAGAAGGGGAAAGCTCAGACCCAGCAGGGATGGAATCTGGCTCTGTGTGAATTCACTGCAGGGAACACGGCTCCTGGCACCAGCAGGAGGGGCGGCAGAGCCCCCAGAGATTCCCAGGATCTGGGGTGATGCTCGGAAAGTTGGGACTCGGGGCTGTGGATGTTGAAAGCTCTGCCTTTGGAAAAATTGAGAGTGGGACAGAGGGATGGATTTGTCACATGGCCAGAGCAGGGCAGGCAGGAGGACAGGATTGCTCACAGCGATGCGGCAAACCCTCAGGATCTGGAAAAGATCTGGAAAACCTTTGGGAAGCCTTTGATCCACACATAGCGGCAAAACCCCAGGGATCACGGGAGGGACGCAGTGCAGGAACAGGACATGGGGCTCCCACTGGATCCCCCCGTGTCCACACCTGGAACCAGCTCCTGTCTGGCTGCAGCTCCACCACCACAACCATGGGGTCCCCGAGGCACCACCCTGCTCCCTGTGCTGCTGGAGGAAGGCTATGGATGGAGTGAGAGGGGATGGGATGGGCGCTGTGAGGATGACGAGGATGAAGGAGGCTCCTTCAGCAGACTCCCATCCTGGGAAGGTGTCGGTGCTGCTCGACCCCACCGAGCTCCTGGGGGTTCCACAAGGTCCCTCCTGGTCCCCCAGGCTGTTCATCCCCACGGGGAGCCCCGGGAGCCACCCAGCCCTCACCCCCTCCCGCCTACCTGAAGGCGGGCAGGAGGCTGTCGTAGTAACACCAGGTGGCCGTCAGGTACCCCCGGCTGGCATCCGTGGAGTACAGGCGCCAGGCAGCCTGCAGGGAGCGAGATTCCCGGGAATCGGGATCCATCGGGATGGGAGAACCCTCCCAGACCCCTCCATCCATCCTGGCCCCTGCAGGCGGCAGCGACCGACCCGCAGGATTTCAGCGCTCTGTCACAGACACGGTTTCCGAAAAATCCTTTCCTTAGGATTTTTCCTCCTGAGAAGCTGAGAGGCCTCAGGAACAAAATGTAACCAATGGTTATCTGCTGCTGTGGAATGCAACAGGTGCATCTGGGATTGGTCTCATGTGGTTGTTTCTCATTAATGGCCAATCACAGCCCAGCTGGCTCAGACAGAGTCCAAGCCACAAACCTTTGTTATACATTCCTTCTTTTTCTATTCTTAGCCAGCCTTCTGAGGAAATCCTTTCTTCTATTCTTTTAGTGTAGTTTTAATATAATATATATCATAAAATAAATAAATCCCCAAATAGAATAAATATTAAAAAGAAATAAATAATAAAATAATAAAATAGATAATAAATTAATTTAAAATAAATTAATAATAAATAAATTAATAAATAATAAAATAATTTAAAATGAATAAATAATAAGTAATAAATTAATAAATAAATAATAAAATAATAATAAAATAATTTAAAATAAATTTTATAATAAAAATATAAAATAAAAGAATAAATAATAAAAGCCTTCTGAAACATGGAGTCAGATCCTCATCTCTTCCCTCATCCTCGGACCCCTGTGAACACGGTCACAGTGCTGGATGTGGGGCCGGCAGTTTGGATGGGCAGAGCAGAGGAGGGGACAGCAGAGCATTCCCAGGAAGGGCTCAGGTGGGACAGGCCAGCCCTGCCTCACCTGGATCAGGTTGGCTGCTGGAGTCCTCCTCTTCTCAAAGTGCTTCTGCCGATGCTGCTCCTGCACCTTGAGGGCGAAACCGGAGCCCAGGATGCCCTGGGGACAGGAGGGGACAGGGCAGTGGGTGCCAGCACAGACTGAACCCCACACAGAGGCAGCTCTGCCCCTTTTTCCCCTGTTTTGAGCCTCTCCCCGCCCTACTCACGGCGGGCAGGGCGAAGAAGGAGATGCCGAGCAGGGCGAATCCGGCCGCCAGCATCCGGCCCAGCCACGTCTGCGGCGCTTTGTCCCCGTAGCCGATGGTGGTCAGGGTCACCTGCCCGGGGGCACAGCAGCGGGGGGCCTGCAGGGCGCTCCCCCAGCACGGCCCCGTCCCCTCCTGTCCCCGGGGAGCCGCGGGGACCGAGCTTACCGTGCCCCACCACAGGGAATCGGCGTAGGTGGCAAACTGCACGTTGGCGTCCTTCTCGGCCAGGTACACGAGGAAGGAGGCGAAGATGAGCACCAGGAAGCCGATGTACCAGGCGGTGATGAGCTCCTGCAGGGCATGGTGAGGCTCAGGGGGCGTCCCTGGGTGGTTTTTTGTTGTATTGTGCTAAATAGTTACTTAGTTGTTTGTTTTGCACTGGGCGATTGGAGATTTGCGCTGAGTGGTCTTTATATTGCACTGAATTTTATGTTATGTTTATAAGTTTATGTTATATCACAGGTGTGTCAGTTACGTCTCCTTTCCCCTCCCAGCACTGTCTGTCAGTCCTGGAATTCCAGAAGGGCATCGAGTGATTGGCAGATTCAAAGGATGCCCTCTACACCCGGGGGGCATTGGGCCATCCAGGTGTCCTTTGTCCCTTTGTCCCTCCCCTCCTGTCCCTGCTTGGTGGCTCCCTGCCCCTTCCCTGCCCCTCTCCCCGGGGTTCAAAGGAGCAGCAACCACGGGGTCAGGGAGTTCTGTTGGAGCTGCTGCTGCATTCAGAGGCCTGTGGGCCAGAATAAAGCTCTGGATCCAAACCCTCCATCAGAACCGACTCCTTTCCTTCACCATCGCCTTAAAGCTTCTCCACAGAGGGAAACCTGAGGAGCAGCCCCTGTTATGGGGGGAAGCTCCATCCCAGCACCACCAGAGCTCCTGCAGGCCTGGACTTGTCCCCACAGGCCCAGCTGCAGCACCCAGCGAGCCAAAAGTGTCTGTGGGGTGAAACACCACACACCCAGCCAGCCAAAAGTGTCTGTGGGGTGAAACACCACACACCCAGCCAGCCAAAAGTGTCTGTGGGGTGAAACACCACACACCCAGCCAGCCCAAAGTGTCTGTGGGGTGAAACACCACACACCCAGCCGGCCAAAAGTGTCTGTGGGGTGAAACACCACACACCCAGCCGGCCAAAAGTGTCTGTGGGGTGAAACACCACACACCCAGCCGGCCAAAAGTGTCTGTGGGGTGAAACACCACACAGCCAGCCGGCCAAAAGTGTCTGTGGGGTGAAACACCACACACCCAGCCAGCCAAAAGTGTCTGTGGGGTGAAACATGACAGTTGCTGCTGTTTGGTTCAGACACAGGGGCCAGACAAGCCAAGGCACGTCCCATCCGCAATATCGGTAACAACAATATCTCACAATTCTTCTCACCTTGCTGTGGGCGTAGACGACGGAGCCCAGCAGCTTCCAGGTGCCGCCGCGGCGGTCCATGCGCACCATGCGCAGGATCTGCAGGAAGCGCATGCTGCGCAGCGCCGACGTGGCAAAGATGTTGCCCTGCGTGCCCGCGGCGATGACGGCCACCGAGGCGATGAAGACGATGAAATCTGAGGGGACAAAGAGTCTCAGGGGAGCGTGGGTTATCCTGAATTCCCACGCCATAAAAATCAAAGTTGTCATGTTGTAGTAATGTGTTATGTTGTTAATTTATTGTTGTGTTAGCTGGTAAAGCGGGTTGTCCCGAATTCGGCCCATAAAAATCAAAGTTGTCATGCTGTGCTAATGTGTTGTATTGTTAATTTATGACTGTAAATTTGTCATGTTGTACTAATATGTTATATTGTTAATTTATTGTTGTGTTAGCTGGTAAAGGGTTTGAGCGTAAGTCCTGTGAGGAGAAGTTGAGGGAGCTGGGGTTGTTTAGCCTGGAAAAAAGGAGGTTCAGGGGTGATCTTAGCACTCTACCACGGCCTGAAAGGAAATGGATGGACACAGGAGTCCATCTCTTTTCCCAGGCAACCAGTGAAGGATCAAGGGGAAATGCTGTGAGAAGCTCAGAGAAAAGAATGAGAAACAATTCTCATCTTAACCTGCTGCACCTGGTGTTGTGCGCATGAGGAATGTGTTATGGAGATTTGTTCACCAAAGGGTGATTTCTTAATTGGTGATGGTGTTTGGATTCAAGGACCAATTAGATCAAAACTATATCAGACTGTCTGTAAGGGCGATGGGTTTTCAATAAATATAGTATATTAAAGTGATTGATCAGCCTGCTGAGAATCATGGAGTCAATGCTAATTATTACACAAGGTTTTCTCTTTGTCCCTGATCCCTTCAGCATGCTTTGGAATAAATCCTCACTGGAATACATCATACAAAGACCCTTCCTGTCCTTCCTCTGCTGAGCTATCCATGCTGTGTGCGTGTGCAATGGCTGTTCTGGTGGCCTGACCCTGAGCAGCTTCTGAATTAGACTCTTCCAAGAAAGTTGCAGCATTTCTCCCACCCTGCCATACTGCAGCAGAGAGAGCTGGTCGCACTGCAGACCGTGTGGTGAATAAGCTAGAAGGTTGCAAACTTTGCTGGATTTCTCCAAAACTAAAGCTGCCAGCAACTAGGACCCTGCAAATCCTTAGAGCCCCAAAAGTCACCTTCAAACTGATACCCAGACCCTGAGGAAATTACTTCTTTTTCCCATGGAAAATGGCCTCCGTTTGTGGCTACTCGCCCTGGGCAACAGGGCGGTGCCAAGCTAGAAATTGGCAAACTTTGCTGGATTTCTCCAAAACTAAAGCTGCCAGCAGCTAGGACCCTTCAAGTCCTTAGAGCCCCAAAAGTCATCTTCAAGCTGATACCCAGACCCTGGGGCAATAACTTCTTTTTCCCATGGAAAATGGCCTCCGTTTGCGGCCACTCACACTGGCAGACAGTGCGGTGCCAAGCTCGAAATTGTCAAACTTTGCTGGATTTCTCCAAAACTAAAGCTGCCAGCAACTAGCACCCTGCAAGTCCTTAGAGCCCCAAGTGCCACCTTTAATCTGATACCCAGACTCTGGGGAAATCACTTCTTTATCCCATGGAAAATGGCCTCCATTTGCAACCACTTGTCCTCGCCGACGTGGCGGTGCCAAGCTAGAAGGTTTCAAACTTTGCTGGATTTCTCCAAAACTAAAGCTGCCAGCAGCTAGCACCCTGCAAGTCCTTAGAGCCCCGAGTGCCACCTTTAATCTGATACCCAGACTCTGGGGAAATCACTTCTTTTTCCCATGGAAAATGGCCTCCATTTGCAACCACTTGTCCTCGCCGACATGGCGGTGCCAAGCTAGAAAGTTTCAAACTTTGCTGGATTTCTCCAAAACTAAAGCTGCCAGCAACTAGCACCCTGCAAGTCCTTAGAGCCCCGAGTGCCACCTTTAATCTGATACCCAAACACAATGGAAATGAGTTCTTTTCCCGCGCCAGCCCGTACCTATCACGCAGAAGGGTTTCCTGGCGAAGCGGAAGCGCCCGCGCCAGCCGCGGTAGCGGCAGCAGCAGCCGGCGGCCCACACGCGGATGATGTACTCCATGCCGAACACCACGATCATCACAAACTCCTGCCGGGGAGAAAAAGGGGGTAGGGAGAGTGGAGGGGCTCAGATTTGGTGGGGGGAAAGTGAATTGGGCTGAGCGCGGCACAGCGTGGCCACAGCACGGAGCCGCCCCAGGGGATGAGGGTGATGGGACGGAGCTGTCGGGGCTGTGAGGGAATTGCTGCTCTCCTCCTCACCCCAAGCTGGGTCCTTTTCCTCCTCTGTCAGCATTGTCCTCCTACCTCTCGCACAAACAAGCCCCCGTTCTGCTTACTCGCAGGAAAGTCACAAGGACCTTCCCAATTTAGTCTCCGTCACTCGGGAGAAGTCCCTGCGTCAGCTCTTTCTGACAGTTTGGGGGAAAGTTGCCTTTTTTAGCCCCTCGTGCCCTGCCTGTTCCAGCGGTTTTTGCACGGAGGGGACAATGGTGGGATGGAGAGACAATGGTGGGATGGGCCCTGGTGACACCCATGGACAGGCCACCCCCGCGGTGCCATCGGGCCATCAGCGACTGGTGATGAGGTCACAGGGGTTCTGCCCGCGATCTTGCCCAATTCTTTTAGGGTATAAAGTGGGGAGAGGGAATCCGAGCAGCAGCCCCGCTCCTGCATCACTCACCAGGATGAAGAGGCACTCGTTGGCCAATTTCTGGTGCTCCTGGATGGTGGAGAAGACCGACAGCACCAGGCAGCTGAAGACGAGGAGGAATCTGGAAGGACAAAGTGTCAGTGGGGGCACCGGGACAGCCAGGGGACCCCAGCCCACAGCGCTACCCCCAGTCACAGCCTGACCAGTCAAGACCTCCCCAGGCCGTGGCAGGGCCACTGGGGACACGTTTTGCCTCTAGATGGTGGCATGGAGCCTTTGGGGAGCCCAGGAGCTGCCGTGGGGCTCGGTGCCAGCTCTGGCGCAGCCCTGCAGCTTCTTAATTAAAGGCAGGGAGGAACACGGGGGGTCCGGCACTGTGGGGGGTTCTGGTGCTGCAGGAAGGGCACCAGAACTCCTCAGGACTGTCCCCAGCATCACTGCCACCGTGGGGACCTGCCAGCTACACCTGGGAAGTGTCAACCCAGGGAAAAATTCCCCAGGAATGGCTCTGAGGCTGCTCCTCCCCGAGCGCTCAGGCACGAGGGGCTTTGGCCCATTTAAAATAAGGAGGGGAATTGAAAAAAAAAAAAAAAAAAAACCAAAAAAAAAAGAAAAGGAAAAAAAGAAAGTCGACTCTGAAGCTGAAGCAAATGAAACCTCCAAAAATACATTTTTTTCCCCTGATCCAGCGATTCTAAAAAAGGAAAGCGGAGGGCTTGTGCCACCGGCCCACGTGACACAAAGGGCCACTCGCTGCTCCGTCACCACTGCTCTGGGATGGCACCAGGGAACACGGGCACACCACGCTGGGTGGCACTGGGGACAATGGGCACACCACGCTGGGTGGCACCAGGGAACATGGGCACACCACCCTGGGTGGCACTGGGGACAATGGGCACACCACGCTGGGTGGCACTGGGAACCACGGCACACCACCCTGGGTGGCACTGGGGACAATGGGCGCACCATGCTGGGTGGCACTGGCACAGCCTGGCTGAGCCCTGGTGGCCCTGGCACCTTGGTGGCACCCATCTCAGCCCCATGGCTGTGTTCTCATGGTGACAATGCCCAGGGCCCACCAGGGGTGGATGAAATGTCCCCAGAACAATACCGAAAACCCGCTGGGGAAGGAGAAATTTCCCTAATTAGTCTGGGGTCTGTGAGGGGCTCAGCCCCCCCTCAGGAACACGTTCCCATCTCTTTATGCTGTTGATGTGGGATTTTTGGGCAGAACCAGCTGCCCGGGCCATCAGAGGGGTGAATCCTGTCCCAGCTGTCCCAGCGCCACTGGGAAGGCACCAGGGGACACAGCAGAGAGGGGCTGATGCTCTGTCCCTCAGTGGGACCATCCAGGACCCCTCCCCACCGACCCCACAGCCCCATGTGGGGCTGGGGGCTCCCAAACCCAGCCCTGGCATGAGGGCCATGAGGGTGGCACAGCCTAAAGGGGACAGCTGGGTCCTTTTCCCCAAAATGCTGCTGGAGGTGGGACCGACAGCAAAAAAAATCCTCGGGAATGGGAGAAGGGCTGGATGCAGAGCAGGGAGGAGGCAGAGCTGGAGCCAGGGGTGTCACAGCCGTGTCACCACCCTGTCCTCCCTGCACTGCTGCTCTCCCAGGCGCTCCCCACCCGCAAGGCAGAAGGTTGGAGCCAGCTCCTTCTCCCTCTGAATTATTAATTGGGGTTTTTTTTTTCCTCCAGCACAGCAGTTCTGGAGTGAAGCCCCACAGGGAGCAGCAGCACCCCCGTGGCACGGGCAGGAGGTGCCAGGCTTTGAGCTGAGGAGCAAAACACGGCCCAGGGCAGAGCTCAGAGCTTGGTGCATCATCAGCAATAAAAGATTACCCAGGCAGGATTTAGCAGGCAATTACACGGGCAGCAGAGCACGAAGCAGAGGAGAAGGCAGAAATCTCCCAGCCTGCAAAGATTTGTGCCCCTCCTGCAAAGATTTGTGCCCCTTGCCTCATGCAGAGAGCCTGGGCACACGTGGGGGCTTTGCTGTGGGTGGCCCTGGCTCTGGAGCACCACAGGGATGGGGAAACCTCCCAGGCAGCATCCTGGAGGATTTGGGGAAGGATACGGGCAGGAGAGGCCCCACGGGGCTGGCTGGGAAAGGAACTTTCTGGGAACGCATCACCTGCTAGGAATTAACTCGCAAAGCCTGGGCAAACGCCCCGTCCCGGCTGCCGGCGGCGCTTAAGCGGCTTAGGGAAGGGTCAGATGCCTGAAGGCAGCGAGGGGAGCCAGGAACCGGCATCCCCCATCCCTGCCGGGCGGGAATTCCGCCCCACCAAGCACCCAGAGGGGGTTTGTACCCTCAGCCCTGCACCGACACTGGCAGGGCTGTCCCTGTGCCACTTTGCCCTCGCCCCGGGGTTGGCATGGGGGTGGCACTGGCCCTGGCGGGGCTGTCCTGGCCCCCACTTTCCCAAATCCCTGGGGGTGGCACCGGCCCTGGCAGGGCTGTCCTGGTCCCCACTTTCCCAAATCCCTGGGGGTGGCACCGGCCCTGGCAGGGCTGTCCTGGTCCCCACTTTCCCAAACTCCCCTGGGGACCGGCAGTGCCAGGCTCCCATCCCAGTTTGCTGCTCTTCCCACCCTCCAAGAGGAGCTGGAAAACCCAGGAATGCTGGCAGGGGAATGGGAGAGGGCAGAGAGAGGGGAACAGGAGTTCCAGGGCGTCCCCAGAGCAAGGCTGAGCTGGTTCTTCACCTCTCCCGAATAAATTCCCATCCCCGCGGGGTCCCCCCCTTTTTCCCAGCATGGACACGGGGACAGGACCCGGCAGGAGCAGAGCCCGGCCCCAGCAGCAGTGAAACCTCCCCAAACCAATAATGAAAACCCGGCAGGGAAGGCGAAATCTCCTCAATTAATCTTCATTAGGGTGGGCATTGCCATCTGCTGCTGCCCGAGCCGGCCCGGGAACAGGTGAGCTGGGAAAGCTGCTGAGCTCAGGGGAAAGCAGGGCCAAGTCGGCCTCCCTGCATGGGCAGGCGGGCACCACTTGGCACCCAGTGGCCCCCAGACACCCCTGGGCAAAGGGGCTGCACCCCAAAGCAGCCTGGGATGGGACAAAGGAGCGGGATCCTTGGAGCTTGGGGGGTGGGATGGGGATGGGACAGCCCGGCCCTGGCAGGATTCATCCCCAAAGTCCCAGGGTTGGCACAGGGGTGACACCAGCACTGGCAGGGCTGTCCCAGTCCCGCTTTGCCCTCGCCCTGGGGTTTGTACAGGGGTGACACCAGCACTGGCAGGGCTGTCCTGGTCCTGCTTTCTCAAATCCCTGGGGTTGGCATGGGGATGGCAGCGGCCCTGGCAGGGCTGTCCTGGTCCCACTTTGCCTTCTCCCTGGGACTGGCACGGGGGTGACACCAGCCCCGTCAGGGCTGTCCTGGTCCCCACTTTCCCAAACCCCTGTGACTGGCATGGAGGGGACACCAGCCCTGTCCTGGTCCCCACTTTGCCCTCACCCCGGGGTTGGCACGGGGGTGACACCAGCCCTGGCATGTCTGTCCTGGTCCCTGCTTTGCCCAAACCCCTGTGACTGGCACAGGGGTGACACCAGCCCTGTCCCGGTCCCGCTTTGCCCTCGCCCTGGGATAGGGCACAGGGATGGCACCGGCCCTGGCAGGGCTGTCCCAGTCCCACTTTGCCCTCGCCCCGGGGTTGGCACGGGGGTGGCACCGGCCCTGACCCGGCCCCGCTTTGCCCAAACACCTGTGACTGGCACGGGGGTGGCGCCAGCCCTGACCCGGCCCTGCTTTGCCCAAACCCCTGTGACTGGCACGGGGGGTGGCACCAGCCCTGTCCCGGCCCCGCTTTGCCCTCGGCTCGCGGGGATGCCCCGGGCAGGGGCACAGGCAGCGATAACTCAGCGCAAGGCACGCACCATCCCCCGCCGCGGGATGAGCGAGCAAACGGGCTCGGGAAGGCACGGATCCCTTCCCCGGCAGCATCGCAGCGCCTAAACCGCACCCTCCAGCTGTGCCACCGCTGGAAATTCGGGATTTGGCCCAAAACTGCCCGCGCACAGCTCCAGCGGGGATGGGGATGGCGTTTCACCCTCCCGGCTCCCCAGGCGGCGAGGTTCAGCTCGCTCTGCAGCTGTATAAACAGCACATTGCATAAATCCCCGTCCCTCGGCCCCGCAGCCCTCCAGGAGAGGTGGAGCAGGGGGATATAAATAACCGGGCTGTGGCTGCCCTGTTTGCGCCCGTAACCATGGCACGGAGCGTCCCACGCCGCCCAGAAGAGAAGCAGAAAAGCTCCGGGAGTGTTTGCCCACGGGCAGGGGCACGGCAAAGGCCGGCACACGCTCAGAGCCCGGCCCCGGGGCGCTATCAGAGCTGTTATCAGAGCTGTTATCAGGAGGTGATGCTCCCAGAGCCCCAGGGGAGAGGCAGCACGGGATGACCCCCCAGATGTTATCAGAGCTGTTATCAGGAGGGTGCTGCTCTCAGAGCCCCTCAGCCCCAAGGAAGAGACAGCACGGGATGTCCCCCCAGATGTTATCAGAGCTGTTATCAGGAGGGTGCTGCTCCCAGAGCCCCAGGGAAAAGGCAGCACAGGATGTCCCCCGAGCTGTTATCAGGAGGGTGCTGCTCTCAGAACCCCACAGACCCAAGGAAGAGGCAGCACGGGATGTCCCCCGAGCTGTTATCAGGAGGGTGCTGCTCCCAGAGTTCCTGCAGCCTGGGGAAGGCAGCACGGGATGTCCCCAGCAGCCTGGGGAAGGCTGGAAGCAGACCCAGGATGCAAAGCCTCTCGCCCACCCCACGGCAGCACCCACAGGGTGACACCCCCCAGGGCACACAACAAGCCCTAAGATCTCGGTGTTTGGGGAGGAGAACCTCGCTGGTGGCACCCCCGTGGCGGGCAGCACCCCCCGTGCCCACGGTCACAAGGCTCCTGCGGCCGTGCCAAGGCGCTCACACGGAGCAGCCGGGATAGTTTTGCTCTTGGATCATCTGGCAAGGAACGGGCTGGAAGGGGGGGAAGGAGCCAGAGTGTTTTCTGAGGCACCCCAGCAAAGAGAGAGAGATCGGGGCTGCCACCCTCTGCCAGCACCTGGGGGCACATTTGGGGCACAGGGATGTGAGTGGCCCCAAAGCTGGGACCCTCAAAGAGTGAAGGGGAGGTTTAGGATCAAACTGAGGGGGACAAAGAAGCAAAAACTCCCCAGCATCACCCACTGGGACACCCAAACTGGCACCTCCTGTGCCAACCTGGGGGGTCTGGCAGGAGCAGGAAGAGGGAAAAAGGAAAAAAACCAGAAGGAAAAATCAATGCACCGTTTCATGTTGCGCCGAAGTCGCTTAATTTTATGCCCTGGTGACACCACACAGGGCTGGGGAAAGTGCTGTGCCGGCTTCTCCTGCCACTGGCATTGCCCCTGGAGCAGCTCCCGTTTCAGCCGCGGGCAAGGTGGCCCTGGGGGCACAGCCCCTGCTCGAAGGGCACAGCCTGAGCCCCTCTGGTGTGGCCATGCCACCACCCAGCTGGGGGACACACCGGGGGCAGCGAGTTAAAAACCTCCAACGAGCTAAATTCAAAGAGGTGGAAGGGTTGAGAGTTAAATTCAAGAGTTTGAGAGAGGTTGAAGAGTTAAATTCAAGAGGTTAAAAACCTTCAACGAGCTAAATTCAAAGAGGTGGAAGGGTTGAGAGTTAAATTCAAGAGTTTGAGAGAGGCTGAAGAGTTAAATTCAAGAGGTTAAAAACCTCCAACGAGCTAAATTCAAAGAAGTGGAAGGATTGAGAGTTAAATTCTCAGGAGTCTGAGAGATGTTGAAGAGTTAAATTCAAGAGGTTTTTTCAAGCAGGTGGTGGAGAGTCAGCACTGAGCAGGGATGGAGGATTTCCCTGCAATCCACGACGACCTCCAGGCCTAGGAATTGCCCTGGGGGTGGTGGCGAGGGCTGGGCACTGGCCACGGTGGCACTGCCAGGAGCCAGGCTCAGGGATGCTCTGGGAGGGACAGACTGCCACCGCCCTGTCCCCTGGCCAGAGGGGGACACATCCCACTGCCACCATGCCAAACCAGCCGGGATTTCCCACTGGAGGCCAATCCTGAGCAGGGACAGCCCGTGCCTGGCATCCCTCACCCTGTGCCAGGCTTGCCCTGCGACTCTGTCCCCTCAACGACACCAAATACCCGGCAGGGACATGGCCCCCATCCATCCCCTCAGGGAAACTCCTCTCCCAGGTGGGAAATGAACCCCAACAGCAGCACAGGGAGCTGGGCCTGGCACAGGGGATGCTGCTCCAGGTGGGGGATTGCGGCTGTTCCTGGTGCTTGCTGCTGGCTCAGGCTTCCCTAATTTGCTCCAGGTGAAACTGTTCTGCATGGAAATGCTCCTCCAGGACCGGCAAAAGTGCTGAGCCCAGCTGCTGGTGCACCCAGCAGCCGTTTCATAACCATGGGCACCAGCAGGCCCCGGGAGCTGCCGGGAATTTGGGGGCTGGAGGGTGCGCAGGGACAAACCACGATGGGAATAGATGGAATTGGGCACCTGGAAAAATGCATGGAGCAGCTCCAGGCTGCAGAAACCCCCTGGCAGGGCAGCCCCTGCCCACGGGCACGCAGCAGTGCCCGTGCCAAGCCCGCAGCAGCTTTGCCGGGAGCAGGGAAGCGCCTTCCTTCCCGCCCGCTAACGAGGAGGAGATTGGAAAAAGGAAATTCTTATTTTGCCTCCTGGCTCTAAAGCCTCTGGCTTAATGCTCTGGGCTCCCTCCCGGATTTGCTCCGTAAGCTCCAGGGCTGGGAGTTCTCATTCCAAGCGGGCGAGGCGAGGCTTGGTGAGGCCGGCCAGAGCCTCCCTGCATGGCCAGCGAGGGGCTGGAGGGGCTGGGGGACACCTCGGAACTCGGATTTCCACCTGCACGGGCTCCCATGTCCTCACCACCCCCATCCTGGAGCATGGGGGGGCTTTGGGGACATCCATCAGACCCCAAAAGTGCCCCCAAGCCCTCCCAGCCCCCACGGACAGAGCTGCTGCAGGAATGATTCGGTCACCAAACCAGGGAGCGCAGCGCAGGTGCTGGGATAAGATTTGGGATCAATTCGCCGAGACAGAAAGAGGCTGAAGCCGGTCAATAAACGCCACGGGCTCGGCCCCGCTCCGGGAGGGAAGCGCGTCACTTCTCAGCGGGTATTTCCATTTTAGCAGCTTTCAGCCCTGTCCCGGAGCCAGCCCGCTCGGGGGAGGCAGCGCTGGGGACCGGATTGTGCCACCAGCGCTGCCCCAACCTCGGGCTGGGGGCTCCGTCCCCTCCCGTGCCTCTGGGGAGGAAGAGGAGGGGGTAACACCTTCCTCCTCTTTTGTTAAAACCCAGGGATTGCGGCACACAAATCATCCCCGACAACTTCAGAGCCGCTGCAACAGCTTCGCAGCTCCCATCTGCTGCGAGAGAGAGAGAGAGGAAAAAAAAAACCCAACAAAAAACTTGGAAGGAGCCAGAAATGAGCAACATTACGGGAGAGGCTTCACAGAACAGATGTCTGCACCTTGCACCCACCGCGGCGTCTTCCCACAGGATTCGGGGGGTCCCTGGCAGGACTCTGCCCTGCAGCTGCCTCAGCCCTAAAATTAAGCGAGCAAGTGAACAAAAAGCCTCCCCAGCAAAGGCTGGAGACGTTTGGCTGCTGCTGCCGGCGGCTGCACATCTTGTGGAACAAAGCCCAGCAGCCGGGAGCTGGGGCCAGGCACGCTGGGGTGGCAGGGGAGGGACTGCGGGGGCTTGGGGGGGCTCTGCAAATGGGGCCGCTTGTGCCACGTTGTTGTTTTTGGGGTAAAACAGGCTCAAAGCGGTGGAGGAATGCTCAGGGGTGGATATCCCAGCTGGGAGATGAGCAGGGGCACAGCTCTTCCACATGCCAGGGGTGTGTGTGGGTGCCATCCCTCCATCCCCACCGCCTGCCCTGGCAGGGGCTTTGGCTGCTTTTCCCTGCTGGCAAATCTTTTCCCAAGGTGGGATTTTCCACGCAGGGATTCTGGCTGCGGGAGTCCGCTCTGGAGGTGTGGTTTACAAATGGGCCCCGGGCTCGTGTCCCGGCTCCCTGGGGAGCTCCAGGTGCCCTTTCCTCCAGTGACAAATCCCTGCTGCCAGCTCGATGTGCTAACTTAGGCAAGACCCATTTTCCTGCCTCTTAACGAGCTCCGGCTCCCGCAGCACCCCAGGAACGACGCAGCCCCGCGGCACCGCTCCAGGTGAGAGGGAAAGAGGCAAAATTTTGGCTCGTGCCCTCACAGAAGGTCCGTGCCCACACCTGACACACGCCGGGCAAGGAGGGACAACACCTCCTGCCCCACGGCTGCAGCTGTGGTGTCCCGGCACTGTCCCCAGCACTGTCCCCGGCAGTGCCACCGGCTCCTGTCTTGGGACAATCCCAAGAATGGAGCCCCCTCTGTCCCTGCAGCCTCCAGGTGTGTTGTGGACCACTCAGCTCCCTGTCACAGCCCCCCCGAGGCAACAAACCCGAGGGGGTGAAGCTGTTCTGAGCCCTGAGCTGAGCCCGCACGCCAGGAGCCGTGGGATGCTCGGATCCAGCGAGGGGAGCTGGAGCAGAGCTTAGGAAAACACCCGGAGCAGGGGAAGGAGCAGGTGCGCTCCCGGGAACATCCCTCTGGCCCTGGAGAGAGATTTCCAGCGCTGGGGATCCACGGTGACCCAGGAATGGGCGCAGCTCTCGGGGTACAGCAGGGACAGGATCACCCCCGCTGTCCCCATCGCAGCCCAAGGGTGGCACTTCTGCCTTGTGCTACAGGTACAGGACAGCAGAGTGTCCCCGCTGCCACCCAGAGCTGTCACCCCCCTGCCTTTGAGGGTCCCCCCACGCTCAGAGACCCCGGCAGTGCGGGACGGCGACGCGGTGACACGGGAAGTGGCTCTGGGCCACCCCGGAGGTCGAGTCCCATCCCCGGGGCCGCGCTCAGCTCCTCGCCCGGGACCCTCCGCCGCGGACCCGGCACCGGCCCCGGGGCAGGAGCCGCACCGGAGAAACTTCCCGCTGGAGCCGGGGGGGCTCTCCCGGTACCCCCGGCGCTCGTTCCCCGCGCAGCCCCGGGGGCGCGGGTCCCCGTGGCCCCCAGCCGGTGCCCGCTACTCACATGAAGACGTGGTAGATGAACGCCCAGCCGCGGGGCCGCTCCAGCACGTTGTAGAGGCAGTTCTGGAGGCGGCGGCGGCAGCAGCGCGGGGCCCCGGCGGGGCGGGGGGCGGCCCCGGGGCGCGGCCCCGCCAGCAGCCCCCGGCGGCGGGGAGGGGGCGGCGGCGGCGGCGGGGTCCCGCTGCCCGTGCCGGGGGTCCCCCCCGAGCCCTCGGTCCGCACCGCCGTCAGCGCCGCCCGCCGCTCCCCGCCCGCCCCCGCCATGGCCGCCCCGCTCAGGCCGCCGCCCGCCGCATGGCCCCGGCCGCAGCGGGACCCCCGAGGCAGCCCGGGGCCGCTGCCGGGGCCGGCACCTGCCTTTAGCTGCCCGCCGCCGCCCGCGGGCCCTCCCCCGCCGCCGCCCCGCCGGGCCGGCCCGCCCCGCCGTACCTGGCCCCCGCCCCCGGGGCTCCGCCGGACGGGGCGGGCGGGGAAAGCGCCGTGCGGGGCGGGCGGTGGGCGGCTGTCCCCGCCGCTGGGGGTACGGGGCGCTGCTGGGCACGGGGAGAGTCCCGGGATGTTCTGGGGCGCCGCATCCCAACCCACATCGCACAGCTCAGCCCAAACTGCGCCCTACACCGAATCACATCCCAAACCGCACCCCGGCTTCACCCCGCACCGCATCCCGAACCGACTCACATCTCAAACCGCATCCCGGCTTCACCCCCGCACCGCATCCCAAACCGACTCACATCCCAAACACGTCACTGCCTCCTAAACTGATCCCAAACGCATCCCAAACTGCATCCCAAACTGGCCACAGCACACCCCCAACCAGGGTGTGTGCCTCCTAAATGCATCCCACGAAATGCATCCCAAAATGGAGCATCCTGGAGGAAATGGAGCCTGGAAGAGATGGAGCATCCTTGGAGGAGATGGAGCATCCCTGGAGGAAATGGAGCATCCCTGAAGGAAATGGAGCATCCCTGAAGGAGATGGGGCATCCCTGGAGGAGATGGAGCATCTCTGGAGGAGATGGAGAATCCTGGAGGAGATGGAGCATCCTTGGAGGAGATGGAGCATCCCTGGAGGAGATGGAGCATCCCGGAAGGAGATGGGGCATCCCTGGAGGAGATGGAGCATCCCTGGAGGAGATGGGGCATCCTTGGAGGAGATGGAGCATCCCGGAGGAGAGAGCATCCGGAAGGAGATGGGCATCCCTGGAGGAGATGGAGCATCCCTGGAGGAGATGGGGCATCCTTGGAGGAGATGGAGCATCCCTGGAAGAGATAGAGCATCCCTGGAAGAGATGGAGCATCCCATCCCCTCCCATCCTCCACAGACTCAGCCTCGAGCCGGGCTCCAATTGTTCCCCAAGTTCAACCCTTTGCTCTTCCACCTCAACCTCTCCCCAGCACAGCGGGGAATTGAGGTGAGGACTGGGAATTCCCTTTCCAAGCTGGATCCCAGCTGGGTCCGTGTGCTCCCGCACCTCTGGGGAATCCGAGAGCCCTCACCCCGCCCCTCCAGCGCCTCCCGGAGCAGAGATGGAGTTCAGGGCTTTGGGCAGTGAATTATTTAGTGACAGTCAGAGATCCTGGCACAGCACGGGGCCCCCGTGAGCACTGCGGGGTTTGGGAGGTCTGGGCAATCACACACAATAAATAGACAATTTTATTGACTTGGAGGAAATGGTGCTGTTAAACCACAATTCCCCCCAAAGGATGCCACAAAAACCCCAGGCAGACGGGATAAGAGTGAAATGCTGGAAATCCAAAAGGAAATTCTCCCCTCCATGCATCCCTAACTCCTGCATCCCCCCAAAAATGCATCCCAGAGCATCCCCAGCTGGTCTGGCCCTGCTCCAGCAGGAGCACCCTGACCTTCATCCCGCTGCCTTTGGAGCAGCACAATTCCCCTCGCTGGAGGTTTAGGTTTCACCTGGGATTGATTAAAACCTCGGGGCTGTGGAGGGGGCAGGGTTGAGGTGACCTGGAAAGGACTCGGTTGTTCCAGGGGCAGGTGGGAATCGGGTTCTTCCTGGGGCTGGGGGTCACCACACGCAGTGGGCAGGTGCCATTCTCACCTTGTCACCTGCCCAGAGCCTGGGAATCTCCATGGATCTGGGAGCTGGGGAGGTTTTGGGATGGAGCCAGGCAGTCTGAATCAACATGGCACCGACCCATCCGTCACATGGGTGGAGGTTTTGGGAAGGCATCCCAGGATTTGCTGAATTTACCCCACACCTGCCCGGTTTCGGGGATCCCACAGAGCCACTCGTGTCCCCAGCCCTGAAGAGACTTTCAAGAGGATTCCAGAGGCCGGGAATGGCGAGGGGGAGGCCTCTGTGCTTGGAGCCTGCTGCCCTCTCGGGATTGCAGCTCGAGTTCCTGGCACGGACCGGCGGCCAGGATTTGCATCCACAGGATTTCCAGTAAGTTTTGCAGGCTTGGAATGCAGTTGCAGGGCTGCGGGGCTGGGGACAGGGGCTGTGAGACCAGGGACAGCCAGGACCCCTCACCGGGACACAGGGACGGGGACAAAGCCCCAGTTTGGCTCCGTGGCTGGGGGATACCGGGGGGACACCGTGGAGGGGAGGATTCATCCATTGTGAGCAGGGGGGCTGACTGGAGTGACTGGGATGGGCAGAGCTGGGGGACAGCGGGCTCGGGGATTGCGGGGGTGGCATTGTGGCGGTGGGGGGAGCTCTGGTGACAGCGGTGACAGCGGTGACAGCGGCGCGGGGAGCGGGGAGGGCTGCGCAGCACCTGCTCCAGCCGGAGGCTTGGCCTCATCCCAGGGCAATTAACTCCTGGCACGGCTCGCTGGGACAAAACAGCGCCTGGGACAGCCCGGGATGGGGAACCCTGAGCAGGGGGTTGGGGGCTGCTCTGCCCCAAAGCCACCCCAGAGCCCGGCCCTGGATCTGTCCCCGAGCTGGGAGTGACTCCAGCGGCGCCGCCCGGAGCTCGGGCACGGCCGAGGAGGAACAGGGAGGGGACGGGGCAGGGCTCGGCTCCGCAGCTCCGGAGGCGAGGAAGGAAGGAAGGAAGGATGGATGAGGACGCCGAGGGCTCGCCAGCACTGGGACCAAACCCCTCCAGCCGTGCCAGGTCCTGCGGAGATGGAGCAGAGCGGAGAAGAGGCAGAGCTGATCCCCGAGGGAACGGGACCTTGGTGCTGCAGGTGGAGACCCCACAACCTTCACCAGGAGCGCCTTCCCCTGCTCCAGGGTCCCTCGGGGGTCCTGCGCCCACAGCGGCAGCGGGACCTCCATGGCAGGGAGAATTCCTTGGAAAGGGGTGGCCGGAGGTGGCAGATTTGGGTGGGGGGACAGCAGCCCTGGAGCCCTGGAGGGGACAGCAGCCCTGGAGGGGACAGCAGCCCTGGAGAGGACAGCAGATCTGGAGCCCTGGAGGGGACAGCAGTTCTGGAAGGGACAGCAGTTCTGGAAGGGACAGCAGCTCTGGAAGGGACAGCAGCCCTGGAAGGCTCAGCTGTCAGCAGCCAAGCCCGCAGCAATCCGAGCGTGGCCGCGGCCGGTGCTGAGCTCATCACGCCGAGGAGAAACGGGATCTCGAACCGCTCCTTGGCAGGGAAGCGCTGCCTCCTCCTCCTCCTCTTCCTCCGCCTCCTCCTTCTCCTCCTCCTCAGCTTCATCCCGGGTCCCTGGGGGTGTGACCAGCTCTGCTCCTGTCCCACTTGCCCGGTAGAGAGGTGGCACTCGCTGCATGACACACAGAAGGGCCGGTGTCCCCCCCGCGGGTGCCACCGCTCTCCGGAGGGACACGTGTCTGCCTCTGTGCCATCCCACGGCGCCCAATTTGTCACCGCGGTCCCCTCGGCAGATCAAAGGAAGCCGCGAGTCCTTGCAGGGAAGGTCTGGCTCCTGTCAATGTCCGGGGTTCCAGTCCCTGTGACAAACGACGCTGGCTGTCCCCAAAGCACCCATCGTGTCCCAGTGTCCTCTGGTAGGGCAGGCGAAGCTTCACCTCTGTGATCACCTAAATAAAAAATAACTCTTCCTCATTAAAGTTTATTTCAATATTTAAATACGCATCTTGTATATGTTAATGAGGTTAATTAAATACACACTCTCACGTCCATGATTATTGCTCAGTTCTCCGACCAGCTCCGTGAGGAGAAAATTCCATTCTGAAACTCTTTCTGTGCCTTCAACAAACCCTATTTTTGTGCATCTGATCGTGAAGGTTTTATTGACCACGACCACATTTTTCCTGCCCAATTCCACACAATCAGGAATTAAAATAATCAGCCCGGCCACCCCCAGCCCCTGTGATCCCTCAGAACTCAACAGGGTTTATTTCCAGCCAAATTTCATTCACTTCATGCAACAGCTGGAAACTCCCTTGAGGAGCAGCATCTCCCTCCCATTTTCTGTCCTTTAAGCGATTTATTCCCATTCAAATTTAACCAATTTCCAGCAAACCCGGCTGCTGTGGGTAAAGAGCTTTTCCTCAGCAGCCGGGGGCTGATAAAGGCGAGCAGCGCCCGTTCCGCTCTCCAGGTCTCTCTCCATCCCCACAAGCGGATTCCCAGCTCTCCAAACCCAAGGGATGCTTTTCTAGAGGCGTTTGGGGGGGCACAGGAGGTCACTCATCTCGTCTGGCTGCGGGGCAGCCCCCGCTGGGTGGGATCAGCTCTTGGGATCGGAGATCCAAACCCACATCCCGGCTCTTCCGTCCCGCTCCAGCCCTTCCCGCGGCAGCCCGGAGCAGAGACAGGGATGCAGAAGTCGGGAGAAAGGACCCTCGAGCCCCCAAACCAGGGAAAGGACGTCCGAGCCCCAGATTCCAGGGAAAGGGATCTCCAAAACCCCATCGTGTCTCTCGCACCCCGCTCCAGCCCTTCCCGCGGCAGCCCGGAGCAGAGACAGGGATGCAGATGTCGGGAGAAAGGACCCTCGAGCCTCCAAATTCAGGAAAAGGGACTTCCGAGCCCCCAAAACCAGGGAAAGGACCTCCGAGCCCCGAATCCAGGGGAAGGGATCTCCAAAACCCATCCTGGCTCTTCCATCCCACTCCTGCTCTTCGGACAGCAGCCTGGAGCAGAGACAGGGATGAGGCTGCTGGGAGAAAGGACCCCCGAGCCCCCAAATCCAGAAAAAGGGACTTCCGAGCTCACAATTTCAGGGAAAGGGACTTTCCGAGATGGTAAATTCCAGAGAAAGGGATCTCCGAGCCCCCATCCCGCTCCAGCCCTTCCGGCGGCAGCTTGCAGCAGAGACAGGGATGTGGCCGTCAGGAGAAGGGACCTCAGGGACCCCAAATTCCAGGAGAGGGACTTCTGAGCCCCCAAATCCAGGAAAAGGGACCTCTGAGTCCCCAAATCCAGGAGAGGGACCTCTGAGCCCCCAAATCCAGGAAAAAGGACCTCCAAGCCCCCAGTTCCAAGGAAAGGAGGGACCTCTGAGCACCCAGCTACAGGGAAGGGTCCTCTGAGCCCACAGCTCCAGGAAAGGGACCTCTGACACCCGAATTCCAGGGAAGGCACCTCTGAGCCCCCATCCCCGCTGTCCCATCCCCGCTGTCCCATCCCCGCTGTCCCATCCCGCTCCAGCCTTTCCCGCGGGGGCCCTCTCGTGGCCGATCCCACTCTCGGAGCTTTCCCGAAAAGTTCATTTTCCACCCCAAATCCATCTTCTGCCAGCCCAGGGGATGCTGCTCCAGTCTGGCACATCCCGGCTCTGCCCCGCACACCGGAGATAGCTCCGGGAGCTGCAGCCCCTTCCCTTCCCTTCCCTTCCCTTCCCTTCCCTTCCCTTCCCTTCCCTTCCCTTCCCTTCCCTTCCCTTCCCTTCCCTTCCCTTCCCTTCCCTTCCCTTCCCTTCCCTTCCCTTCCCTTCCCACTGCTCCCAGGAATTGCAGGGTCTGGAAAACCTCGGGAATCAGGAAAAGCGATATTTACAAATATTTACAAATATTTACAGATATTTACAAACATCCCCAAGAGAGGCTGAGGCAGAGCTTTGCTTCCCTTCCTGCTGGGCCTGGCAAGGGGCACCTGTGCCAGGGTAAGGGGACAGTAAGGGGACATCTGTGATGGGGCAAGGGGGACACCTGGGATACGGGGGACACCTGAGCCAGGTAAGGGGGAAAACTGTGGCACAAGTGGCACCTGTGCCATGACAAGAGTGGCACCTGAGGCAGGTAAAGGGGGCACCTGTGCTGGGACAACTGTGCCAGGGAAATGGGGTTAATTGTACCAGGGCCACCTGTGCCAGGTAGAGGGGGCACCTCTGCTCAGGCAAGGGGGACACCTGAGCTGGGACAAGGGGGACGTTTGTGCCACACCAAGGGGGGCACATGTGCCAGGTAAAGGGGACACTTCTTTCCAGGCAAGGGGGACAACTGTGCCAGGGCCATGCCTGTGATGGGACAAAGGGGTCACATGTGACAGGGTAAGGGGGGCAACTGTGCCGAATTTCACGTATTTAGCCCCAAATCCCTCCCATCACCCAAGCTCTCAGCCACGCCCCTGTCCAGGCTGAATTCCCTGCTCCAGGTGGAACAATTCCAGGGATTCAGGCTGCTCCTGGCCCTGCATCTCATGGACAGCACACACAGGATCTGACAAAAGCAAATTTATTTCCTTTTATGAAGCTTATATTACATGCATGGACCAAAGCCAGGACAACAGGTAACAGCAGGGTTGGGGTTTTGTCCAGATTCCATCAGTTCTTCTGGAATCCAGAGGCCAAATTCAAGGATTTTTTGCTCTAAAAAATACAATCATAATACAAGGAATGTTTGTTTTTTTTTTTATTTTGTTTCACTTCAATTCCTCCTCCTCCTATTCCCTGCATACAGCAAATGCTCCAAAAAAGGAGGCAGGAGGGAAAAATCTAAACCACACACACTCCCCCCTAAAAATTCCCTAAAACCCATGAGATGGGAGGATCAAACCTAGCTCTATCCAGAGGAAAAAAAATACAAACAGAACAGCAGGAATAGAGCTCTGACAGGAGCAGTACCCTCAGGATTTTCCTAGAAATAAAAACATTTCCCACATTTGTTCAATGAGATGCTCCAAATCCCTTCGGATGGCTTCTCCTGGGGTTTGGAAAAGCAGCTGGATACACAAAGATTGGTTTGGAAAATAAAAATATTGCATTCTTGGCAAAGTCTGCTGGATATTCTGGATACTCCCAAGGCCAGCAGAGCGAGGTGGAGATGGCAGAGCCTGCCACAGGCTCAGTCCCAGGTGTGCTGCTGGGCCCAGGTGGGTCTGGCAGAGGTTCAGGGCTGGATTTGGGGACTGTCCCCAGGTCCCTGCTCAGTCCCCTGTCACCTGTGTGGCCTGGGTGTCCGAGCTCTGGTTGGTGGACTGGATGAACATGGGCTGGGCGATGTCCTGGCCCGCGGGCATTGTCACCTGCTGGATCTGGTACAGCTGCTGCAGGCACAGAGGGTGACAAAGGAACCTCTGTCAGTGCTCAGCACACCAGAACCCCCACAGATTGGTCCCTCTGAGGTACCCCAAAACCCCAACCCACCCTGAGCTGCCACCAAATCTGCTGCTAATTCCCACCAAAGTCCTTCTGGGAATTCCTGATGTCCAGGCTCACATCAGGGCCCCTCTACCCGTGGATTTCCAGAGCAGGGAAGTGTCCAAGGCCAGGCTGGACAGGGCTTGGAGCACCCTGGGACAGTGGAAGGTGTCCCCACATGGTTGGAAGTGGAGAGCTTTAAGGTGCTTCCAACCCAAACCATTCCATGATTTACGATACTTATGGAACTTCCAGATGTTAAAACCTTTAGTCTTGAATTAAGAATTTAGGATTTCACCCAGAGTGCCAGGGACTGGATTAATTCAGAGCAAAGGCAGCAGAACATTAGGAATTCACCTGAATTTAGACTGGCACAACATTCCCTTACCCTGCTGCAGGCCAGCAGTGTTTTATGAGGGGGAACATGTGGATTTAGGACCCTGTGTCCCTTGTGCCCCCAGCTCTTACCTGTCCATCCGTGAACTGGCTGAACTGCTGCTGCCCCTGCTGCACCTCTGTCTGCGTTATCTACAGAGATAAGAGCAGCTGATCACTGCCAGCCCTTCCCAGAGGGTCACAACCCCACCAACACCATCCGCTGCTGCCTGGGGAGAGGTTTTTAACCTCAGCCAACTTTCCAGCACCCCAACCACGAGAGGAACAGCAGCCACGGACACGTCCAGACCAAACACCACCTTCCAGACCAACACCAGGTCCTTTCAGACCCCAAATTAGGTCCTTTTAGACCCCAAATTAGGTCCTTTTAGACCCCAAAACCACGTTCTCTCTGCTTCCCCCAAGGAGAACGTGGCCTCCAGATTTTTCTTTATTTTTTTTTTTTCCTCTAACAGGTGTGATATTTTCCAGCTGGGAAGGATCCCTCAGCCTCAACGCCGCTCCCGACGTTCTGCCTTTCCTGCACGGCTCCTCCCTCACCCAGGCAAGAAGGAGAAGGAAAGAGAAGGTTGATAAGCCCAAAATGTTACCTGCAAGCAGCTCAAAAGCAGCGGGAGCTTCACCCAGAGCCACACACACACACACAAACGAGCTCTGCATGCACCTCTCACGGACACCTAAAGGAGGTTTCCGCTACGCTCCTTCATTTTTCATTTATTAAAAAAAAAAACCAAACCAAAAAACCTCTGACAAAAACAGGAAGAAAAGAAAAGCAGGAATCCTAACCCAAGAGGTGGTTGAAATCCCAATTTTAGGAGCTAGGGAAGAAGCCTTGGAGGCAGCTCTGTGGAGTGCATACCTGCTGTGCATTGGTTGCAAGCGTCTGGATCTGCCCCTGGACTACCTGGGTGCCTGACACGGGTTGGGCTAAGCGGATATACTGCAGCTGGCCAGCATTCAACTGGACCTGGAGACAGGTGGAGGGGGCAGGGAAAGAAAATGAAACAGGTCACTCTGCACCCTCAACACACAGCAAAATTCCCTGCTCGATTCCACCACGGGAGCTGGAGTTATGGGGGAGCTTTCCCCAGGAGCTCCACGGAATTCGGAATCACCACAAGGGACCCTAAAGGCAAAACCCCAGGGCACAGAGCTCCTGGATATCCCTAAGGCACCACATTCCTCCTTTTTTTCCAGGCTGGGAAGGGTCAGTTAGTAGCTAAAGCATATTAATGGCTCAGTTTCTCAAGGATTTGGAAGAAATTTTGGTTACAAGGATGAAGTTTTACTCCTTTGAGGCAGCGTTTCACATCAACTGTTAGGAGCTGGCAGCACCAAACAATATCCTGTACCCCTATAAAATCCTGCACCCCTATCAAATCCTGCACCCCTATCATATCCTGAACCCCTATCAAATCCTGCACCCCAATCAATCATATCCTGCCAAAAATGAAGGAATAAACAGGAATTTCTCCCACAAATAAAGCCAGCAGAGATTGAAAACCCAAAGATATTTCTGGAGGTTTTGAAGGCTTATCATATCCTGAACCCCTATCAAATCCTGCACCCCAATCAATTATATCCTGCACCCCTATCAAATCCTGCACCCCAATCAATCATATCCTGCCAAAAAATAAGGAGTAAACAGGAATTTCTCCCACAAATAAAGCCAGCAGAGATGGCAAACCCAAAGATATTTCTGGAGGCTTTCAAGGCCTATCATATCCTGCACCCCTATCAAATCCTGCACCCCAATCAATCAAATCCTGCACCCCAATCAATCATATCCTGCCAAAAATTAAGGAATAAACAGGAATTTCCCCCACACACAAAGCCAGCAGAGATGGCAAACCCCAAAAATATTTTTGGAGGCTTTCAAGGCCTATCATATCCTGAACCCCTATCAAATCCTGCACCCCTATCAAATCCTGCACCCCAATCAATCATATCCTGCACCCCTATCAAATCCTGCACCCCAATCAATCATATCCTGCCAAAAAATAAGGAATAAATGGGAATTTTTCCCACAAATAAAGCCAGCAGAGATGGCAAACCCAAAGATATTTCTGGAGGCTTTCAAGGCCTATCATATCCTGAACCCCTATCAAATCCTGCACCCCTATCAAATCCTGCACCCCTATCAAATCCTGCACCCCTATCAAATCCTGCACCCCAATCAATTATATCCTGCCAAAAATTAAGGAATAAACAGGAATTTCCCCCACAAATAAAGCCAGCAGAGATTGCAAACCCAAAGATATTTCTGGAGGCTTTGAAGGCAGCTCTCTGCTCACACCTGTCAAGTCCCACCTGGCACAAGCTTCAGCTTTTTGGTGTCAGTGATTCGTGTGAGAGATTCAACCCCAAATTTATTCCCTAAATCACCTAATTTTGGATGCTTGGGAATGTGGGACATGAAGAAAATACAGTTATTACACATCTGAGAGCAATAAAAATGTCACAGATACCACTGCTGGATTTTCCTTCTGTTATTTAACTTTACAACATTGAGATTCACAGCTTTAAGGGTAATTTTATACCAAAAAAAGTTTTTTTTTTCTTTTTAAGAAGGGGAAAGAACACACAGAACACTCTAAAAAACTGCTGACTGATAAAGAAGTGCCTGGAACGTGGTCCTGGCATTTCCACAAAAGCCATCAACTCCCTCATTTGTGTCTGAAAGCTCCAAAATTATTTCAAGAGCAAATAAACTCCCCATGAGCAACAAAATTCAATTAAAAATTGGTTTCTGCATTGAGATCTGCATGGAGATCAAGTTTTCCATGCTGGGGGTATTAGATTTCAATTACACCATTAAATGATGGTGGAAGAGATTTGGGAAAAGTTCTTCCAGCAAGGAGAGGAAGCTCTAAAGAACCTGCCCAAAATGAGATCTAGGTAAAACAAAGATTTAATTTAACATAAAATTCTTATGGCCAAACAATTATCACTTCATTGATGGATTCACTTCCAGGTTTTCTGTTAAAAATTCACTTTTCCACATCATTTCTGGAATAAAGAGCAACAGGGAGTGTGCCCAGCACCAGGAACATGTGGAAAACCAGGAGTAAGATGCTCCCAACATTCCAGAGGAAATTCCAGTTTCAGGAAAGAGTTTCCAACTCTGTTTGGGTGATCCAAGATTCTCTGCTGAGCCCTCAGAGTGCACAGAGCTGACAGAAGATGGCTCTGACTGTGCCAAAAGAGAAAGGAAATAAAAGGAAAAAAATAAAAGCAAAGCAGAAAGAGCAGAACAGACCAAGGACTGGAATTCTGTGGAGCCAAATCCAAGTTTTTTCTCCAAGTTTTGTTTTATTTCACTTGCTGGAAGCTCCTTCAGCACCAACTGTGGTTCTTCAACAGAAGAATCCTCCTGGTTGCAGGCAAATAGGATCTCTGCTGGATGTGGGGCTGGAAATTGGGATTATTCCATCCCGTATTTCAGTCTTGGAGCTGTCAGAGATCCAGGTGTTCCCAAAAAGATTCCACACTCCAACCCCTGGCAGCTCCTGAGGAGCAGCCACAGCTCCCTGTTCTCCCACAATCCCAGGAAAGAGGGAGGAAAACACAAATTCTTGGTCAAAACCAGACCCTAAAACCCCTGCAGTCTGTCCAAAAGCACAGGATCACTTCCCAAAAAATCCCCCTGGATTTTCTTCAGGAGGTTTTGGCTCCTTTGTAAGGAATTCTTTCTCCCAAGAGATATCCAAGCCCCTTTCTGTAGTTCCAGCATTCTCTGAGGACAAATCTGAGCTGTTCTTTTCTTGCTGAGGATCCACTGGAGATCTCCTTTCACAATTCTTTGAGGAACAAGTCTCTCCCAGAGAGATTTTCACAAGGAAAAGAAGAGAAAAAAGGAAAAGTAAAGAAGGAAAAAAAAGAAATGGACAAGAAAATGAAAAGAAAAGGGTTCCTTGTAGTAAAAAAAGACAATTGGGAATTTCTTCCTTCCTGATCAACACCTCAAGGCAGCAGGAATCAGCTGAAGAGTCAAGAGATGAAAAGAGCTGGAAAAATTGGCAGCTCCTCCAAGCCAAACCCTTTCCAAGCTGCTCTGACCACAAGCAGAGGGAAGCTCAGCAAGGCTGGAAAAGCAAAACCTGTGTGAAAGCTCCAATTTCACAGCAAAACTGAAATCCAAGTGAAAAGCTTGGCCCTGGGTGACCTTTGGGTTCTGGAACACAGAACTGGCTGATTTTTATTTCTTTTTTTCCTCTAACAGGTGTGATATTTTCCAGCTGGGAACCAAAAGCCACAGCTTGTTGTAATTCTAAGTTAATGTGACTTTTTTGACTTCTGTGTTTACTTAGGACACATTTCAGAAAGTTTAGGTTATACTGGGCACCCAAAATCCCATTTTTAAGGCTGATGTAAAAGTGAGGAGGTATCTCCTGGTTCTGCAAAGCCATTTCTCCAACCAGCTCCAAATATTTTGGAGAAATATTTCTCTCAACATCAAAGTTTATTAATAACTCCCAGATGGCAACTTTCCCACTCAGCCTGCCAGGTCACGATTTCAGATTGCAGAGGCACAACCAAGTAAAGGCAAAAGAAATGAATTCTCATTTATTCAAACCAGGCTGTGGTGAAGAACTGAGGTTTAGCCAGGAAATATTTGATTTATTGCTTCCTAATCACAACTATTTCACTCAGGGGAAGGTGTTTGGGGTGGGCAATGAGTCTGGACTAAATGAGTTAAGATTTATTTTCTCCTTCATGTCACACTTGGTTGGTTTTCCTAAGTGCAGGAACCACACCACTCAATCCAAACTTCCTCTGCCAGTTAACAAAGCAAACAAAAACAAGCTCATGCTCACAAATTTGCTCAGGGGACTTTTCCATCTTTATTCCTGGCCAAATCTTACCGGGATTTGTTGGATTTCTCCCGTGTTGGTGATGATTTGCTGCATCACTTGCATGGTTTGTCCTGTGCCGCTCTGAGCCTGCTGGCTCTGGCCCTGGGGCTGGGCCTGCACGATCTGGACCTGCTGCCCTCTCCCACCTGCATTGTCACAGGGGTGGTCTGCACAAAATAAAAACAGATGAGGATCAGGGAGGTGGGGGAAATCCGTGAGATGTCAGGATTGGGGCAGACTGAGCCTGTCCTACACCCAGATTAAAACACCACAGAGGGAGCTCAGAGCCTGGGTGAGACACTGTCCTGGAGGACCTGACCCAGGAACAGGACCAGGAACCACATCTGGCCCTGAAAAGCTGAGGTTGTCCCACAGAAATGTCCAAGGTAAGGCAGGACAAGGATTGGAACAACTTGGGACAATCCCTGGAACACCTTGGAAGGTCCCTGATCATGGGACAGGTGAGATTTCAGTTCCTTCCCCCCTGGAAGGATTAAATCCATGATTTCCATGCTGTCACTGATGGTCCTGAGCAATCCACCCCTGAGGACTCTGTCCTGGAGGATCTGACCCAGGAACAGGACCAGGAACCACATTTGGCCCAGGAGAGCTGAGGTTGTCCCACAGAAATGCCCAAGGTAAGGAGGACAAGGACTGGAACATTTTGGGACAGCAGAAGGTCCCTGATCATGGAACAGGTGAGATTTCAGCTCCTTCCCTCCCAACCCAACCCACCCATGGGTTAAACCCATGATTTCCACGCTGTCACTGACGTTCCTGAGCAATCCATCCCCGAGGATTCCCCTCAGGCCCGGCTCACCTGGCCCTGCTGGGGCTGGGCAATGATGATCTGGCCGGGTTGGATGGTGGTGGTGGCGTGGTGGTCTGCTGGCCCTGCTGCTGGCCCTGCACCTGCACTGCTGCTGGCTGCTGGGCCAGGGTGAAGTAATACTGCACGGGCTCGGCCGGGTGACGGCCTGGCGCACCTCCTCCTGCAGGGAAACAGCACGGCAACATGGCCAAACATCCCCCCAAACACATCCCCTGGCAAAGGAGCAGCCTCAACACCTCCTCAGATCACTGCAACCCAGTCAGGGTGAGCTCCATTGTTCAGCTCTGTGGAAATCAGGTGCCTGGCACAACTCCTCCTGGGCAGGGGAACATGGCACCCGCCTGCCCCACAGCCAAACATGCCCCCCAAACACATCCCCTGGCAAAGGAGCAGCTTCAACACCTCCCTCAGACCACTGCAACCCAGTCAGGGTGAGCTCCATTGTTCAGCTCTGTGGAAATCAGGTGCCTGTGCACTCCTCCTGAAGGAAACAGGCATGGCAACATGGCACCCATCCCATGGCCAAACATCCCCTCAAACCTCTCCTGCAAAGGAGCTTCAACACCCCCCTCAGAACACTTCAACCAAGTCAGGGTGAACTAGTACAAGCTCCACTGTTCAGCTCTGTGGAAATCAGGTGCCTGGCACAACTCCTCCTGGGCAGGGGAACATGGCACCCGCCCGCCCCACAGCCAAACATGCCCCCCAAACACAACCCCTGGCAAAGGAGCAGCTTCAACATCTCCCTCAGATCACTGCAACCCAGTCAGGGTGAGCTCCATTGTCAGCTCTGTGGAAATCAGTGCCCTGTGCACCCCTCCTGTAGGGAACACTGGGGATGGGGATGGGCATGGCAACATGGCACCCCGCCCATGGCAAAATCCCCCCAGAACAAAGGACCTTCAACATCTCCCTCAGATCACTGCAACCCAGTCAGGGTGAGCTCCACTGTCAGCTCGTGGAAATCAGGTGTGGCACACCTCCTCCTGATGGGAACATGGCACCGGCCCATGGCCAAACATCCCCCCACACATCAGGAAAGGAGTTCAACACCTCCTCAGAACACTTCAACCCAGTCAGGTGAGCTCACAGCTCAACAGGACATCCCCTGCTCAGGGACAACCCCCATCAGGATCCTGCAACCCTCCTCCTCTTCACCACGCACTCTGTGGCATCAGGTGCCTGGACCTCATGCTCCCCCTGCGCGCCCACCAACCCACCCCAGTGTCCCCCGGCTTCTCAGGCCCGACCAACCCTTCAGAACACTTCAACCAGTCGAGTGAGCTCCACATTGTTCTCTCTGTGGAAATCAGGAGTGCTCCCAATAAAGAGTGGATAATGTGCTTAAAAACTCAGCACCTCGCTGCTGAGGTGGAGGAAGAAATGAAGCAAACCACCAGAGTTGAAAGCCATGGAACTTCCTCATGGGTGAATTCCATGCAAACACCCCAGGAAAACTGACAGAGCCTCCTCTGTCACCCAACCCTCTCCTGAGCTCATTCCCAACCTCCATCAAGCTCTGGTGGCAATAAAACATGATTTGATACTCACTGTTGTGCCTGGAGTTATTTATTTAAACCCAGCTTTTCCAGGCTGACAAACACTCCCTGCTGTGGGAGCAGGGATAGCTCAGCAGTGGGAAGAACCAGAGGCTCTGCTCTGCCTCCCTTTCTCTGCTTTCTTTCACCTCAGCAGAGAAAAACCCCTCATGATCAACCACATTCCAGGATTTCAGAGATTATGGATGAAATACTTCAGGATCAGAATTCCTGAGCTCCTCAGAGAGTCAGTTGACGAGGGCAGATGCAGCTCCCAGACGTTCACTCCATGGCAGAAGGCGTAAACAATCCTCTCCCAGCCACCTCGAGTTCACAGCTGAGAGTGTAGGATGTTTACACGTGCTACAACATGGGACATTCCCACTTCCAGCAGCCTGCTGCAATCCCTGCTTTTCTCAGGCTTGCTCATGGATTCCCCTCCACTTGATCCAGCTGGGCAGGAAAAGGAAAATTCACATTAAACAGGAGCAGGTCTGGGTGGGCATCAGGCTGCAGTGAGGAGTTTGTTGGCTTAGAAGTTGTTTTTTGGAGAGCAGAACAACTCAGGAGTTACTCCTGGGAGGTTTCCCAGAGAAAGAGTTCAACAGATCCCAGCTGGTTGTAAAAAAGACCCAACTCTGAGCCTGGCTGTGAGGGCAAACTCATCACAAGCACCACCAAACACAACATTTCTACTCCTGCAGCTCCCTGTTATTCCCATTCCTCTGAAGAAAGGAGCAATAATATTCAATATATTCAAATATATGAGAGTGTAGGATGTTTACACGTGCTACAACATGGGACATTCTCACTTCCAGCAGCCTGCTGCAATCCCTGCTTTTCTCTGGCTTGCTCATGAATTCCTCTCCAGTCGATCAGGAAAAGGAAAATTCACATTAAACAGGAGCAGGTCTGGTGGGCATCAGGCTGCAGTGAAGAGTTTGTTGGCTTAGAAGTTGTTTTTGGAGAGCAGAACAACTCAGGAGTTACTCCTGGGAGGTTTCCCAGAGTTAGAACCCCAAAAATTCAACAGATCCCAGCTGGTTGTACAAAAAGACCAACTCTGAGCCTGGCTGTGAGGGCAAACATCACAAGCACCACCAAACACAACATTTCTACTCCTGCAGCTCCCTGTTATTCCAATTCCTCTAAAGGAAGCAGTAATAATATTCAATATATCAAATAATTTTCACAGGGCAGGTCTGCAGTGAACCAGAGCTGGGGCAGCTCTAAGCCCAGTCCTTGGGTTATTTCTGGAGTGCTCCAATCCCCAATTCCAGCTGAATCCTGAAATAATAAAGGCCACTGAGACCTTCTCTGAGCATCTATTCCAGGATGCTCAATCCTGTTTGCAGGAATGGTTTAAATCCAAATTTGCTTCCACTCCCTCCTACCCCAGCATTTGCCATCTTTTATTTCCAAGCTGGAGCTCCCAGAGCAACACAACACCAGGAATTTAATTCCAGCTCCTCCAAAAACCACCACTGCCTTGTCAAAGAAGAGATAAATACAGATTGTAACACCAGGAAAAATTTAAAAAAAATTAAAATAAATCCAGGCACAGGCAGCTTTTCCACAGGTTTTTCTTTGTAAATTCTTAATCGACATTCTTACATTCTCCATACAACTTTTCCTGCTGGAAAAAGCATTCCTGGTGATCACAGATGGGTGAGGAACATCTCCCCAGCCTCATTTCTCATTTCCACCCAAAATTCCCAGGATTTCCTGGCTGGGATGGATCAGAAGTTATCCCAGATGCTGCAACACACTCCTCAAGTGCTCCAGGGAAATTCCTTGGATTCCAGAGCTTGGATGTTCTGTAATCACAAGGTCCTGATGGGAATCAAGCAAGGAGAAAACACAGGGAATGCTCTCCCCTCCCAAACATGGTGCACTGCTAAAAATAGGAAAGTGCAGGAATGAGGCACCTCAAGGATAAAAAAAAAAAGAATAAAGTGGATTTCCAATGCCAGAATCGAAATTACAATGATTCCAACTGTAAAGAAAGTTTTTAGTTAACACCAAACTAATGAGTTTGGGAGAAATCATGAGGATTTATGTTGATATTTCTATTTTATGTTGAGTTTCCAGCAAACCTGGCACATGCTGATTTTAACCCCAGGAGCAGCAGGATGGACTCTCCTAGATTTTGGGACATGGAAAAGTGTTTTCCTTATTTTCTACACCTTCTGGAAATGAGGATGGGAAGTTAAAGCCAGCTCAGGACACCATCCCAAAGGAAGAGGTGAGGATTTTATTCCCTCCCACCATTGTCACTCCAGGAGCAGCACCAGGGCACTTCCAGGCACAAAATCCAGCAGCAGCCTCCAAAATCCAGCTCCAAGTGGGAATGCTGCTCTGCACACTCAGAGCAGACAGGATTTTCCACGCTAGCCAGGATTTGGAGTGGAAAAGGGGGAAAAAAAAAATCAATTTTAGAGACAAACCTCCAAGCCAAGATGTTCCACAAGGTCCCAATCACTCCATTTTTTTGGGACAACTTAAATTTTTCCACACTGCAAACCTTCAGAAGTAGCAGAAAAGAGGCTGTTTAAACAATAATTTTAATTTTTTTTTAATTGCAGGAGCAAGAAGCAGAACCCAGAGTTTTTATCCAGCAGGGAAATTTTCAGGAAAGGGATGAGGAATCCCTGCAGCTCAGCTGAGAGCAGCAGCCTGCTGCTGTAAACATCCGACTGAAAGCTCCTTCCAGCACCTTCCAGCTTCCAGTCAAGGATGTTTACAGAGGCACTGACTGCCCCAAAGGATGCAGGAAAGGGATTTTTCAACCCAAAATCCAGTTAAATCTGTTTTTTTTCCCAAGTTAAAATTCTTCCCACTGGCACCATTTGGGATCAGAACTGTTCAGGATTGGGTTTGGTTTGTTGGTGTGATCTCCACTAAATCTCTATTTCCACAAAAACCCAGTGGGTTTTAGTTTTATTTATGAATTTTGGATTTTTATTGAAGAATTTTATTTTTATTTAAGAATTTAAGAGCCTGAAATTTAAGAATTTAAGAACTTGAAACGAAATAATTTCGACACACGACATTAAAGAATTTAAGAACCTGAAATTAAAGAATTAAAAAACTTAAAATAAAAGAACTTAAGAGCCTGAATTTTCAGAATTTAAAAACTTGAAATGAAAGAATTTAAAAACATGACATTGAAGAATTTAGGAACCTAAAATTAAAGAATTTAAAATCATGAAATGAAGAATTTAAAACCATAAAATAAAGAATTTAAGAAGATGATAACCACAGGAAATAAACCAGAGAAGAACAAACCTCATGTTTAAATCTGTTTTTATCAGAGGGTGAAACCATGCTGAGAAAAGGATAAAAATTGCAGAATTTTTGTTTCTCACCTGCCTTTTTGGAGGCTTCAGCTCATCCCTGGGGACAATATCGATCAGGAAATCAAATTGATCAAATTTGGTGATTGCCATGGCAATGTCATTCCTCTGCAACAACAAAGGGAAAAACTTTCCTCAGCTCCAGGAGGAATTCAGGGTTTTGGCACTGGATAAATGAAATTAGAGGTGTTTAAAGCTGAGGGGAAAAACAAGGGAATGTCTCCTGCAGGTCCCAGCTGGTGGAAATTCAGTTTTGTGCTGAGCAAAGCCTCTAAAATGTGCAATAAAAAAGGTTTTTAGCAAGTTTAGCCCAGTTTAATGGATACCAGTCATGGGTGCCTGCCTCTAAATCAGCAATTCCTGCCCAGGGACAGAAGAGCTGATGTGGGCCTGAATATCCCAATTTTTCCCCTGACCTGAAGGCCTGAATTAATGGTTGTTACATTTTCCAGTAGTTCTGCTTAATATGTAAGACTAAAAGTGTAAAACTTCCTCTTTTTTTTACATAAAAAGACCTTAATAGTTATATTTTACTCCTTACTTAGTAATTATATTTTACTCTCCAACCATTAAAAAATTCGTATTATTGAGGAAATGGATTCTCTACAAGACCCAATAATTTGTATTTTGTTGCATTTTTATTTTCACCTCCACACTTCCATCACCACAAACCAAACCTCTACAAATTTAGATCACAACTAACAACAAAATCAACCAGAAATTCAACAGCTGCAGCTGTTCCAGCAGGTCACAATCAGCTGAGAGATGGAGATTTGTGTTTGGGTGGGTTTATTTTAATTAAATTAACAAAAAAAAAAAACCCTTTCAGCTGGGCAGTTTCTGTGTACAAAACATGGCTGGTGTTATGGAACAAGGAGTGGGGAAGGGATTTAGGAGCAGCTGGGATTTAGGAGCTCCTTTACCTGCAGGGTCCTGCGTTTGTTGTCCTCTGTGTGGATCCAGGCTCGCAGGGTGAGCTCGGTGATGAAAATCTGAGCAGCTTTTGCAAACAGCACAGGGGCTTCTGCACTGATCATCTGCCAGAAAATCAGATTATTGTCAATTTTACCCCTCAATTCCAATGGTGCAAAAAGGAATTTCATTGCCTGAGTGGAAGTTGGGTGGTTAAATGGGAATTTGGGGGAGTTTTTACCTCAGGATTTCCTCAGGTGTGACTCAGTTAAGTATCTAAAATATCCTCTGAGTATCTAAAATATTCTCTAAAAGAACTGTTTGTATTTTTTTCACCAAATTTCCTTTTCCTTAAAAAGTATCTGTCTCCAGTTTAACTCAAATGAAGGGGGAATTTTCACCTCAGAATTTCCTCAGGTGTGACTCAGTTAAGTATCTAAAATATCCTCTGAGTATCTAAAATATTCTCTAAAAGAACTGTTTGTATTTTTTTCACCAAATTTCCTTTCCTTAAAAAGTATCTGTCTCCAGTTTAACTCAAATGGGGGAATTTTCACCTCAGAATTTCCTCAGGTGTGACTCAGTTAAGTATCTAAAATATCCTCTGAGTATCTAAATATTCTCTAAAAGACTGTTTGTATTTTTTTCACCAAATTTCCTTTTCCTAAAAAAATATCTGGCTCCAGTTAATTCAATGAAGGGGAATTTTCACCTCAGGATTTCCTCAGGTGTGACTGAGTTAAGAAGAGTTGAATATCTAAAATATTCTATGAGTATCTAAAATATTCTCTAAAAGAATTGTTGTGTCATTTTTTCACAAAATTTCCTCTTCCTTAAAAAATATCTGGCTCCAGTTTAACTCAAATGAAGGGGGAATTTTCACCTCAGGATTTCCTCAGGTGTGACTCAGTTAAGTATCTAAAATATCATCTGAGTATCTAAAATATTCTCTAAAAGAATTGTTGTAATTTTTTCACCATTTCCTTTTCTTAAAAAATAATCTGGCACCAGTTTGACTCAAATGAAGCAGTTTGGTTATCAGCTGCCTTGGCATTGATGATTATTAATTAATCTTTAAATAGGAATACTCCAGACAGGCCAGAGTCTTTCCCTGCTCTCCACTCTGCCTTAAAATCTCATTTTCCCCTTTTATCATCACATATTTGGCTTTTTTTTTGGTTCAGACACTGAGTTAGGCCCTCAGAAGTCTGGGATCCTTTTTCAGGGAGTTTGAATAGAGAATTTTCAGGATCTCATTTAAATTAAGGGATGTCCTGACAGAACGATGGTGTCACACTGAGGGAAAAAGAAAAAAAGACAAAAAATTCTCTTTTCCCTCAGGAATTAAGTGACAGTTTTCCAAATAAAAAACCAGGGATGAGTGGAGCAGCACAGAGTCAAGAACTGCAGGTAATTCCTTTTTTTCTTTCTGTTTTTCTTTTTCAGGGAGTTTTTCATCAATTGTGTCATTGTCATCAAAAAAATCCCAAATACCGGGATCAAACCAGGTTATCCACCTGTGTTGCTTAATTTTCCATTAAAATATTAAAAATGGCACAAATTTAAGTGATGTCAATCTACTGGGATCAAACCCATGTTATCCACCGGAATTCTTCTTCTTTTCCATAAAAATGGAATTAGGTGGCACAAAAATCACTCTAAATCTTTGTGAGAGTAGAGAAAAACAAAGAGGGAACTTGAGAGGAGACAGTTAAGCACTAGGGAAAACAGGAAATACCAGAATTATTTTTGTATTTATGATACCCTTAAAGTGGTATTTATCACAAGAAAACAAAACTGCAAAATCAAAACCAAAATCTCAAATATTTCTGCTTTTCTAGCCCAGTTTAACCACACAAAGCCAAGGGAATTTTGCTAAAAAACGCTTTAAAAATAATAATAATGAGAAGAATAATGAATTTCAAAGAACAATGGGTAAAATATCCAAGAAAAGGATCATAAATCCTTTTTTCCAGGATCACAAATTCCAGATAAAAATCCTGAATATACCTTCACATCTTCATCCAGCTTCATGATCTTCTTAATCCGAGCCAAGGGCAGCTCCTGAACCCTGAAATCTTTCTGCAGAGAGATTTGAGAGACTTTTTACTGATATTTAACTAAAAATAAAGGTAAAAAAATGTTAAAACAATCACCGTTTTCTAGAATTGATGACTCCAGTCTTGGGATCCTTTCCTGTTACCCCTTTTCCTTTCCTGCCCTCAGCTCACAAAAATCAGGGGAACATCCACAGGAGCAATTTTAATAATAAACAATAAATTTCAGGATTTGATGATTCCATTGTTGGGATCTTTTCCTGTTATCTCTTTTCCTCTCCTGCCCTCAGTTCCCAAAATTCAGGGAAACATCCATGGGAATAATTTTAATAACAAACAGAATAAATTTCAGGATTTGATTCCACAGTGTTGGGATCTTTTCCTGTCATCCCTTTTCCTTCCCTGCCCTCAGTCCCCAAAACCAGGGACCAACACAGGAGCAATTTTAATAATAAACAGAATAAATTTCAGTAAATTTCAATAAACTGATGATCCCACAGTGCTGGGATCTTTTCCTGTTATCCCTTTTCCCTCCCTGCCCTCAGCTCCATTCCCAGTGACTCCTGAGCTGGCAGAGCAATAAACAGATCCCAGTGACAGTTGAAAATTAAGCTGCCCATCCTTGATAAGCTGTATAATAAACCCCTTTCATGGGGAGATGAAACTCCAGCTCACAAGAATTCTCTCTGCTGAAAGAGAAGAGTAATTAATTCTGGTTATGCATACAAATTTCTACATCTGTTTCTTTAATCAACTATCTGCACACAGAAAAAAAAAAATCAGCTTATCCTGGGCCTGGTGGATTTCAGGTTTTTTTAACTTTGAAGAGCCTGGCTTGGACTTGAAGTTCTTTTGTTTTCAGCTGCATTAAAAGCACCTGGAGACTGATTTTTATATCATAGGAATCCATCAATTTCCCTTCAAAAGTCATTTTTATTATGTGTCCTTATTCCCACACCTCTTGTGAGGATGGGAAAAAAAAAAAAGAAGTTGCTTAGTCCAGTTGTTAATCTCAGCATAGATGGGATTTTTTAAATTAAATGTCTTTAATTTAGTAACACACCTGATAATGACACACTTGGAATTTGAGTGATTTCAACACTTCAGGGCTGTCAGAGGCTGGATAAGGCTTGGAGCCTAATTTTTCTCCAAATCTAAATATTTTAATTAGTGGGATAGTGGAATTCCCAAGGCAGACTTGGAATGGATTCTATTTTAATTCCACACTTCCCAAGGAATTTAATTTCACGTTTCCTAAGGAAGACTTGGAATGGTTCTATTTTAATTCCCATTTCCTGTGTCCAAGGAACAGGGAAAATCCTGAAGATCTTTCCAAGCTAAACCATTCCATGATTTATGACTCTGCTACAATTCCATCTCCATTTTTTGAAGGTTCCTGGATTATTCCTCACTTCCTAAATCCCCTTATCCCATAGAAACTCCCAATTTCCCAGATCCCAGAGCAGGAAGCTGAGATTTGACAGGAATTTTTCCCTGGTTTTTTGGGAATATCCCAACCCTGGGGATCCTCATGGTTCTATTTTAATTCCCAATTCCTGTGCCCCAAGGAACAGGGAAAATCCCGAAGATCTTTCCAAGCTAAACCATTCCATGATTTTGTGACTTTGCTACAATTCCATCTCAATTTTTTGGAGATTCCTGGATTATTCCTCACTTCCTAAACCCCCTTATCCCATAGAAACTCCCAATTTCCCACACCCAGAGCAGGAAGCTGAGATTTGACAGGAATTTTTCCCATTTTTTCTGGGAATATCCCAACCCTGGGAATCCTCATGGTTTCCCAATTCCTGTGCCCCAAGGAACAGGGATAACCCTGAAGATCTTCCCAAGCTAAACCATTCCATGATTTATAACTCTGCTCCAATTCCACTTCTAACCTCCCTGGCTGATTATTCCTCACTTCCTAAATCCCCTTATCCCATAGAAACTCCCAATTTCCCAGATCCCAGAGCAGGAAGCTGAGCTTTGACAGGAATTTTTCCCTGTTTTTCTGGGAATATCCCAACCCTGGGAATCCTCATGGTTTCCCAATTCCTGTGCCCTGAAGATCTTCCCAAGCTAAACCATTCCATGACTTATAACTCTGCTCCAATTCCATTTCTAACCTCCCTGGCTGATTATTCCTCACTTCCTAAACCCCCTTATCCCATAGAAACTCCCAATTTCCCACATCCCAGAGCAGGAAGCTGAGTTTGACAGGGATTTTTCCCATTTTTTCAGGGAATATCCCAACCCTGGGAATCCTCATGGTTCTATTTGAATTCCCAATTCCTGTGCCCCAAGGAACAGGGATAACCATGAAGATCTTTCCAAGCTAAACCATTCCATGATTTTATGACTCTGCTCCAATTCCATTTCTAACCCCCCTGGCTGATTATTCCTCACTTCCTAAACCCCCTTATCCCATAGAAACTCCCAATTTCCCACATCCCAGAGCATGAAGCTGAGATTTTTCCCTGTTTTTTCTGGGAATATCCCAACCCTGGGCTGCTCACCACGGTGAGGTTGCGGATCTCCTCCATCACCCGTGGCCAGAAGCTCTGCAGGCTCTGCTGGGCATCGCTGTTCCCCGTGCCAAAGCCACCATCCGTGGACATCCTGGCACCTGGGAGAGGGAAAAAAATACAGGAATGAGCAAGGAAGGAAAAAAAAAATAGGAAAAAAGCCAGGAAAGAAAGAGGAGGAGGAACACCCAGGAGTGGCTTCAAATTGATGGGTTTAGGTTAAAGTTTGGGAAGAAATTCCTTCCTGTAAAGGGCTGGGATGGATTTCCCACAGAAGTTGTGGCTGCTTCATCCTTGGAAGTGTCCAAGGCCAGGTTGGAGCCATGGATCCATCCATTCCCTCATCCATCCATCCATTTATTCATCCATGGATCCCTCCACGGATCCAATCCATCCTTCCTTCCATCTCTTCATCCACCCATAGATCTGTCCATCTCTCCATGGATCCATCCATGGATCCCTCAATGGATTTATCCATTCCTTTGTCCATCCATCCATCCCTGGATCCGTCCATCTCTCCATGGAACCATCCATCCATGGATTTATCCATTCTTTTGTCCATCCATCCATCCATGGATCTGTCCATCTCTCCATGGATCCATCCATGGATCCCTCCATGGATCCATCCATTCTTTTGTCTGTCCATCCATCCCTGGATCCATCCATCTCTCCATGGATTCATCCACCCCTTTGTCCATCCATCCATGGATCCCTCCATGGATTCATCCATTTCTTTGCTCATTTCTCCATGGATCCATCCATCCCTTTGTCCATCCATGGATCCATCCATTCATCTCTCCATGGATCCATCCATCCTTCCTTCCTTCCATCCCTTTTCTATCCATCCCTCCACAGATCCATCCATGGATCCATCCATGGATCCATCCATCCCTCCATCCCTCCCCTCCTTCCCTGGATTCTCTCCCTCAGGATCCCTGAGCTCCCAAGGGGGTTAAGAGGAAAGTGGCTGCTCCAACCCCAAATTCTGCTGCAAAACAGGGAAAAGATCCCAGGAATGGCTGGAGCTGTTCCAGGGGGGATTTAGGGAAAAGTTCTTCCCTCAGAGGGTGCTGGGCACTGCCCAGGCTCCTCAGGGAATGGGAACATTGCCAAGGCTGCCAGAGCTCCAGGAAGGTTTGGACACCACTCTGGGGATGTCCAGGGTCTGGATGATCCTTGGGAATCCTTCCAGGATATTCCAGCAGTGCTGGGATGAGCTGAACTTTCCAAGGGAATGTTCCCATTTCCCTTGGAAAGCTTTTCCATCATTCCCTGCTGGCCAGGGTTGGTTTTTTGGGAAGGTTTTTTGTTTCCTTCAGGGCTGTGTCCATGGATCTCCTCATTGGGATTCTCCCAGCCTGGACTTTGGGTGGTTCAGCTCATCCAGCACAGCTGGAATATCCTGGAAGGATCCTCAAGGATCAGCCAGACCCTGGACATCCCCAGAGTGGTGTCCAGACCTTTCTGGAGCTCTGGCAGCCTTGGGAATGTTCCCATTCCCTGAGGAGCCTGGGCAGTGCCCAGCACCCTCTGAGGGAAGAACTTTTCCCTAAATCCCCCCTGGAACAGCTCCAGCCATTCCTGGACGCCACTCTGGGGATGCCCAGGGTCTGGCTGATCCTTGAGGATCCTTCCAGGATATTCCAGCAGTGCTGGGATGAGCTGAACCACCCAAAATCCAGGCTGGGAGAATCCCAATGAGGAGATCCATGGACACAGCTCTGAAGAAAAAAAAACCTTCCCAAAAAACCAACCCTGGCCAGCAGGGAATGAGGGAAAAGCTTTCCCAGAGAAGCTGCGGCTGCCCTGGATCCCTGGAAGCGTCCAAGGCCAGGCTTGGAGCACCCTGGGACAGGAGAAGGTGGAATTCCCTTCAACCCAAACCATCCTGGGGATTCAGGAAAACCAGGATTCACCTCCAAGCCATCCTCACCACCTCTCCAGGCAGGAAAACATTTTCTTTTTCCAGACTGAGGGAGAAAGAAAAAAGCAGGAAAAGCTGAGGCCTTGCTGATCCCAGGAATATCCCAACAGCTGCTGGAGCTTTTCCACCCACCAGAGCACGACACCTCTGGCAAACATCAAAATTCCCAAAATCCTGCAGCAGCTGACAAAACCTGGGAGAGTTTCGCTTCATGGAGAGCAAAGGAAGCGTGAAGGAGCCTCTGGATGGGGTTTTTTTTGGGTTATTTTTTGCTTTTTCTGCTCTTTTTTTTTTTATTTTGGGCGCCCTGGGAAGGGGGAAGCAGCCAAACAGAGCAGACAAATTTGGAAAATTTGTTACTTCAGCTCCTGGAAAACACAACCCAGGGGGGGAAAAATCCCAATTAAAAACCCAAAAGCTCTGGGCCTGCAGTTCCACCTTGAGTTTTTTCCCTGGAAAAACATCAGATCCAAGGCACAGCCACATTTCCAAGTGAGGTGGGATGGGGATATTGCCCCCATTCCATGAGGGTAGTGACACAAGCTTGAAATTTTTAAAATTTAATTTCATTTAAAATGGGATTTTAAGCTTTTGCCAAGTTCCTGCTGCGTAAGAAGCCGAGCAAATCCAAACTTTGTTCAAATTTTTTCAAAATTATTTCAATTTAATTTCATTTTAAATGCGATTTTAAACTTTTGCCAAGTTCCCGCTGTGTAAGAAGCCGAGCAAATCCAAAATTTCCAATATTTGGAAATTTATCCAAATATTTCAAAGGATTTGCAAACAGGGAATGTCAAAGGGAAGGAATCAGCAGCATCCTGGTGGGATAACAAATTCCACCAGCTTTCCATACAAAATTCCCAAAATTCTGGGGAAAATCTCCTTGTTTTTCATGGAAAAAGCAGCAATTCCTGCCAAAATCCCATTTTTCCTTGTCCTCTGGTACTGGGAATTTATTCCCCCTCATCCTTTATCCCAAATCCCTCTCCAGCTTCCAAAGTTGTCCCAAAAAAAAAAAGAAAGCAGGAAAAGTTCAATAATTCAATCAATTAAATAAATTAATAATAAGTATTAAATTAAGTTATTAAAGCTTATTAAGCACTGAACCCACAGCATCATCACCATTCCACTGTAATTATTAAAATATAAAAAATATCCCAACGTTATGGACAGGCAACACATTAAAAACCAATTAAAACCAACCAGAATAATTAACACTTTTTACATTTTACACTGATTTATTTATCCAAAAAGATTCTATAAAATGATGTTATAAAATCCAACAGAACTGTGGGAAAAGGGGATGAACAAAAACTCAGGAAAAGCTGAAATTCTGGTTAAAAAAACCATTTTAAATTAAATTTTAAGAGGTTATTTCAAGAATTAAATGCAACCAGTGAGAATATCAAAGGTTCAGGCTGCAAAATCTTGGAAAATTCAACACCTGAGCATTCCAGGTGCTTCCCAAGGACTTTTTTTCCAAGAAATATTTCAGATTTTTCCACCTTTAAACTCCAGAAATTCTCCACCACATCCCCCCTGCGCTGCCCAGCCTGGGACTTTATAGGGGAATTTTTAGGAAATTTATAGGAAAAACCCCAAAGTGGGTGGGGGGATCTGGATTCCAACTTCCAGCTCCTCATTCCAGGGAAATTTGGGACAAAGAAATGATTTTAATAAATTATTTGAATCTATTTATTTATATAAATTCATTTATTTGTGTATTTATTGAGAAATATCTATTTAACCCTATTACATTCAATATTCCTATTACTGGCTTCACTCATTTTTATAAATTAAATCATCCAAATTAAAAATTAATTATTTTTATAGAAGTTTTCCCCTCCTGTTTAAATCAAGCCCAACCTGAAGTGCTCCAAGGCAGCCAGGATGGTTTTAATTCCTTTTTTTCTTTTTAATTCTCTTTTTTATTTTATTTTTTATTGAAATAAAAATGCTTTGGTGTTATAAAGATGCAAATCTCCCATAAAAAGGGACAATTCCTGCTCTGATTTGAGAAAAAATCAGAAAAAATTTTAAAATCCAACTTCTAGAGAATAAAGGTAAAAAAGTCCAACTCATAGGGAATAAAACTAAAATAAAATCAAACCCATCGAGAATAAAATTCAAAAATCAAACTTCTAGAGAATAAAGTTAATAAATCCAAATTATAGGGGATAAAATTTAAAAAATCAAACTCATAGGGAGAATAAAAGCAGCAAATCAAACTCTCAGAGAATAAAATTTAAAAATCAAACTTCTAGAGAATTAAGTTAAAAAATCCAATTTATAGGGCAAATTTTATCCAATTTTAGTATAAAATTAAAAAAAACTCATAGAGAGAGATTAAAACTAGAAAATCAAACTCTTAGAGAATAAAGCTAAAAAATCCAACTTCTAAAAAAGAACAACAAAAATAAATCCTTGGAGATCTTTGGAGCAGAAATTCACTCCTTAAAATGGGACCTTCCTACCCCTCCAAATCTGGAAAAAAATCCAAAAGAACTGGAATAATAATAAATCATAATTTATTTGTTAATAAAGCCATTTCCAGATTTCTTGCTGCTCTTGACCTAAAAAGATCAAGCAGAACCGATTCTTCCCCAGCCTCCTGCAAGCTGAAAGCGTCAAAATATTCCAAATTTTGGGTGGAATTAAGATTTCTGCAGGATTTTTATTCGGATTTTTTATTCTGTAGGTTGGCCTCGTGTGCTGCCAACACTTCAAAGGCTGGATAAATCCTAATTTCTAAGGAAATCAATGATTCTAGGGAAAATATTATAGGGAAAAATAAATGATTCTTAAGGAAATAAATTGAAATTTTTTTCTTTTTGTTTCAAGATGCTGACAATGACCTTCAGGCTCACTGGGGATTCTCCAATCCTGGCCCACAGGCGGCTCCAGAAGTTCCTCCAACACTCCCCAAATTATTAAAATGGGATTTTTGGGGACATTTTTGCTCTTATTCCCTTCTTCACCGCAACTGTGACAACACCAAGGAGTGGAATAACCCGAGATGAGGCGCTGGGAGCGTTAATTGGGAATTAAACCCCAAATCCCACTTGGAATAAAACTCAAACCCTGACAGGAGGCAAAGCTCCGCTTCAAGTCCCTGCACCCTCATCCTAAAACCCTTCCACGAAGTTTGACCAGTTAATTATCATTAATTTCCCAAACCAGCGCTTTTAACCTCAAGAGAGGGGGGAAAAAATGTGATTTTTCACCCTGGGAGGAGCAGGAACACCCACAGAGCGCTCCCAAAACCCAACTTTAATCCAAGCCGGGACTATCCCCGTGTCCTTGATGCCCTCGGCCACCGCCAGCGGCTCCGGTTTTTTTTCCCCTCCTCTTTTATTTTTTTTTTTTTATTTTTTTTTTTTCGGTCCAAAGTGCCGCAAACAAACTTTGTCCTTCAGAGTGTCGGCTCGCAGCGCTGGCATTTCAAGGTCACTCGTGCAGGCCCCGCTCCAAGTTGGGGCTGAGCCGGGGCCGGGACCGGAGCGCGCCCGGCCCGGGGCTAAACCGGGGCCACGGAACCCCTCAGACCCTGCAACCCCCGCTCCCCCCGTGACCTTCGGCACCGACTTCCCCCATAAAAACGACAACAAAGAGCCGCCAGCACCGCCAGTGGGTTCGGGGGTGCCGCGGCTCCGCTGTCGCCCCCCGGCCCCGCTGGGTGATGGCGGCCGGGCCAAGGGCACCGCGGAGCCCCCGCCGCGCTCGGGGCACCGCCGCTGCTTTGTCCCCCCCCGCCTCCAGCGCTGCCCTCCCGGCGTTACCGGCGCTGCGGGAGGCTCGGAGGGGAGCGCCGGGGGTTAACCGCGAAGCCCGCAGCGGGCACGTCCCGCCGCCCCCCCCCCTTCCCGCACCGGCACGCACGAGCATCCCCCGCCGCCCGCGGCCTGTCCCCGGCGCACGGGCCGCCCTCCCCCGCCGCCACCGCAGCGGCGGCGCCCCGACTCACCGCCGGCCGTGCCCGCGGCCGGGGTTCCCCGCCATGGCTTTGTCTTTGAGTGACCCCGGGAGCCGCGGGGGGCCCCCGGGCCGGGCCGTGCCCGCGGCCCCTTTAACGGCGGCGGCCTCGCGCGCCCCGCTGCGCGCGCCCGGCCCGCCCCGCGCCCGCGCCCATTGGCTGAGCGCCCGCGTCGAGCTCTCCCATTGGCTGCGCGCCCCGCGGCCCCGCGCTCCCATTGGTCGGCGACGCGGCGCAGCCTCGCCGGCCGCTTCCTGCTTTAAAGTTACCTTGAGCGGCGGCCGCAGGGGTCAGGCAAGCCCCGCCCTCAGCCCCGCCCCGATTGGCCGCCTCGCCTCCTATTCAAACGCCTGAGGAGGCTGGAGGGAACGGCCGCTGATTGGCCCGCGCGCCTGTCAATCACGGCGGTTCCCGCCACACCTTGCCGGCGGGGCGCGGGGCCGCACGTGCGCGAGGCGCGGCGGGAGCGCGCGCGCTCCGAGCCCCGAATTCCAGAAATTTTGAGAGTTTTGGAGATGAACCAGCCCAAAAACCCCTGCCAAGGGCAGCAGGTGACACAGGGACAGCTCCAGGTGGCCTTGGGATGTCCCCAGAGGGAGCTCTGCCACTCCCGTGCGATGTTGTTCTTCCTCGGGGTGAGGACCCACCAGGCTGCACCACCCCATAAACATTCCACAGGATGAGGGGAAAATTAAAAAGAAAATTAAAAGAGAGGCAGATTTTTTGGAACAAGCCACGAGGCCTGGACAGGAGGAATCGCAGCAAAATTCCTGGCAGGAAGCTCAGGTGGAGCTTTCACCTCCAAAATCAAAAATTTCCCTTCGATTTTAACCAAAGTGCTGCCCCCTCCAGCAGCACTTTGGGAGGGATGGGAATTTGGGAATGGTGTGGGTAAAGAATGGGAATGGCCTACAATAAAAAAGTTGTGGAAATAAGGGGATATTATAATATATTTTATATTTATATTTTATATATTATATATATATGTATACCCTGATAATATATTATTATATATTATTATTTTTATGATATTATAGATTATTATATTAATTATAATATATTCTATTACATATTATATATTATTATATTATTTTTATATATTCCCTGATATATGATATGATATGATATGATATTAATAATGCTACATTATATTATAAATTATATAAATATTATTATATTATATTATATTTATATTATGTTTATATTATATAATGTTATATTATATTAATCCCCTGATATTTTATATATCGATTATAAATCAGGGGATACCTCTAGATGCAGAAATCCCATTTTTATCAACATCACCACCATGGATTTCGAGCTGTAATTCCAAGCTATCATTTCCTGCTGACAGGATTATCCAGGGGGAAAAAAATATTGGGAAGCACAGCCAAGCCCTGCAGATTAAATCACTCTGAATCTGCTAACGAGGAGAGATTAATTTAAAAATAGATCTTCCTATGATTTGGAGGGAATAGAATTGGTTAAAACATGGCCTTAAAAAAAAATAAATACACTCTGTTCTCTTCCTGTGGCATTCCTCAGATAAAAACAGGGCCTGGAAGCTGTGGAATTCTGACTATTGGAATTATGTGAGGTACTTTGGGTGGTATGAAAAACAAAGGCAGTACCTTTCCTGCAGAACAGAGGAATTTCTGGCTTGAATTGTGGAATTCTGAGGGGTTCTGACTGCCCAAACACATTCCCCTGTGCCTTGGCACATCCCAAGGGTCCTAAAGCTGCTCACAGAGTGTTTAATAATTCCTCGTGACAAAAAATAAAAAAGGTTAATTTTGGGAAGTTGTACACTAAAGGGGTTATTTGTGGGGAAAAAAATTAATTATGGGAAGTTCTACAGTAAAGGGTTTATTTGTGGGGGGAAAAAAACCCCAAATTAATTTTGGGAAGTTCTGCAGTAATGGGTTTATTTGTAGGGGGATAAAAACCCCAAATTAATTTTGGGAGCCCCTACAGTAACAGATTTATTTGTGGGGGGGAAAAAAATCCCCAAATTAATATTGGGAAGTTCTGCAGCAACGGGTTTATTTGTGGGGAGATAAAAACACCAATTAATTTTGGGAGTCCCTACAATAAAGGGTCTCTTTGTGTAGGATAAAAACCCCAAATTAATTTTGGGAGGCCCTGCAGTAAAGGGTTTATTTGAGGAAAAAAAAAAACCCACTAAATTAATTCGGGAAGGCCTAAAGGGTTTATTTCAATCATTGCAGCTGTTGTTACTTTGAAATCACAGAGGGTTTGGATTAATTTTGGGAAGGAATTCTCTCTTGGGAGGGGCTGGGATGGAATTCCCAGAGAAACTGGGGTGCCCCTGGCAGTGCCCAAGGCCAGGCTGGCACATCCTGGGACAGCAGAAGGTCCCTGCCCATGGAATTGGGGTGGGACTGGATGGGATTTAAGGTCCCTCCCATCTCCAACCATTCCATGAATTACAGAGTTACTGGGAAAAAAAGGGGAGAAAGGAATGTTCAGCCCCCTGGAGCTGTCACTGCCACCCTGAGGCACTTCCAGGAATCCACCAGTGATTCCTGTGGGGCAGGAAAATGAGCTTGGACAAACAGGAATTCTCTTGATCACCAGGGAACTGTTGGGATCCCACGTGGAATGAGATCCTGACATCTTGCTGGATCCCAGAATATCCTGAGCTGGAAGGATCCCCAAGGATCATCCAGTCCAATCCCACCCTGGGCATGGTGTCCAAACCTTCCTGGAGTTCTGGCAGCCTTGGGAATGTTCCCATTCCCTGGGCAGTGCTCAGCACCAAAAACCCCAAAACCTTTCCCTCAATCCCCCCTGGAACAGCTCCAGCCATTCCCTGGCATCTTGTCCCTGGTGTGACTCTGTTGTCACCATGATGCCCAGGTGAGCTGAGGCTGTCACAGGGCACGAGGACAGACAGACCCAGCTGGAACAGCCCAGTCCAAAATCTCATTTCAGGAAAAACCTAAGGAAAGGCCCTGGATGTTGCCAAGGAAGTTTGATGGTTTGGTTTGTAGGGCTGGATGAAAAGGTCACGAGCTCATGGGATTTGAATTGTCCATGCTTAGACAGCAATGGAGACAGGGAAGATTTATTCCCAAATTCATGGGAAATATTCCACTCACCAAGAGAAATGGCTCAGAAAAATCACCGAGTGCCACCCCCTGCATGGCAGGGACACCTTCCATTGTCCCAGGCTGCTCCAACCCCATCCAACCTGGCCTTGGACACTTCCAGGGATGCAGGGGCAGCCACAGATGCTCTGGGAAATCCATTCCAGCCCCTCAACACTCTCACAGCCAAGAATTTCTTCCTATAACCAAATCTAAACCCGAACATCCGAGCTCCTCTCTACCCACTCCCTCCTCAGCCGGGTCAGGATCACAACCTGCCTTGGAATCACAGAACCAGGAATGCTTTGGGTGAAAGAGACCTTAAAGCTCATCGGCTTTAAAGCTAAAGGCTCAAGGCCTTCTCCACCGTGGTTTGGACCCTTCCAGGGATGAGGCACCGCAGCACATCCCGTGTAGCGGCCCGGTAGATCCCACCCGGGCCGGGGAAACACCGCGAGGCCTCCGCGCTCTGTATTGCCCGCCAGCCGTGAGGCAGCGCGTTCCCCGGGCGCTGCCAGTCCCGAATCCCGGCTCTCGGGCCGGGGGTCCCGGGCACTGTCAGCCCCCAATCTCGGCTCTCGGGCCGGGGTTCCCGGGCACTGCCAGCCCCGAATCTCGGCTCTCGGGCCGGGGGTCCCGGGTACTGCCAGCCCCGAATCTCGGCTCTCGGGCCGGGGGACCTGGGCACAACCAGCCCCGAACCCCGGTTCTCCGGCCGGCGGCTCCGGCGGCTCCGCCAGCCCCGGGTCCTCCCGGGCCTGCCCCGGCCCCGCCGCCCCCCCCACTCCGCGCCCGCGCGGGACAACGGTCCGCTCGCTGTCTTCTCCCCGGTCCGCCCCCCGCCAGCCAATCAGCGCCCACCTCCCCGCGCCCGCCTCCCCCTCGCGGGCCAATCAGCGCGCGCGTCGCGGCCCAGCCAATCGCAGCGCGGCCGTTGCTGAGGGGGGGCCGCAAGGACCCCTCGGGCCGCCCCCGCCCCGCGCCCCCTCACGGGCCGCTGCCGCCGCCTCCCCCCCGCCGCGCTCCCCGCGTACTCACCGGGGCGGCCAGCGCCGCGACCTCCGCCTGCTCCGCCCGCTGCCCGCGCTGCCTCCGGCGCGGCCGGCGGGAGGCGGGGAGGGGGAAACGGGGGGGCAGCCGGAGCGGAGTCAGCGCCGAGCGGCCGAGAAACAAGATGGCGGCGGGCCGTGAGGCGGCGGGGAGGAGGCTCCGCCCTTTTTTGTCGTTCCCCCCCCCTCCGTCCCTTCCCCTCCCCGGGCTGGGCCGCGGCGGCGCGCGCGGGCGCGTGACCCGCCGGCGATCTCGCGAGACTTGCGGTTTTGGGCGGGAGTGGGCGGGGGGACGGTGAGGGACGGTGAGGGACGGGGATGGACGGGGATGGACGGGGACAAACATGAGGGACCGGGAGGGACAGGGACAAACCTCAGGGACCGAGACAAACCAGGAGGGACCGGGACAGAAACAGGGACAAACTGTGAGGGACGGGGACAAACCTGAGGGACCGACACAAACCGGCAGGGACAGAGACAAACCTGAGGGATCGTGAGGGACGAGGACAAACCGAGAGGGACCGGGACAGGAACAGCGACAAACCGGGAGGGACAGGGACAAACCGGGAGGGACCGGGACAAACCGGGAAGGATCGGAACAAATGTGGAGGCATCTCGGGAGCGACAGTGCCTTGAGGGGCAGCCAAACTCCTGTCCTGTCATAGATCTGCCCTGTCCTAAACCCCCACCTGTCCAGCTTTAGGCCTCGTATTTAGTCTTCCGGTGGTTTTCCTGCTTTATTTTTAAAAAAGCAGGAATGCTGCGATGTTTTCCAAGCTTGTTTGCTTCTCTGTCAAGTATCCTCGTAATAAATTGCGTGGTAAATAAACTTGTTAAAGATGTTGGATAAAAATGCTTTAGGCGTGTGAGTTGCAATGAACTTTTTTTCACACCAGGATTTGGCATTTTCTGGGATTTTTTTTTTAATAGAAGTTAGTTTGAAATGGAATTTAAATATATCCAGTGTTCCTGAGTTGACTCACTCCCAGAGTCCCATTATGTAGCTTAAGTATATCTGCCCACAAAAGAAGAAAAAGAACTATTTTACATATCTGGGAGACCACAGAGTTCTGATTGTTCACACTGTGGGAGAAAAATATTCCTGAAATCGACTTAAATAGATAAAGGAATTAGAGATGCTTTTTCTCTCTGAGTGGAGACTCGAGGCAGCTGATAATCAGAAAAAAACCCAAAAGCAGCACCAAAGGGAGGGGAAGAAAAAGCTGCCTTGACATTCCCTTAAAATCCATCAATTCTGGAACATGATCCAATGGGAATAATGAGGCAAATTAGTGAGGGGATTTATATTTTCATGAGGAAAAATTAGTGAGGGGATTTATATTTTCCTTTTAAGCTTTTCCTTGAAGCCACAGAGAGCTGGAGCTGCTGCCTCATTCCCAGCCCCTCATCTGGGAATTGCCATCTCCTTTCCTGCAGGGATCCCATCCCAAAGATCCTGCGGGATCCCTTCCCCATGGGACAGTTTCATCCTGTGGATCCTCACAATTCCATGGAGGAACCCAAGGAATTTATTCCCACATACACATATATATATATATGTTATTATCCATGGTAGGAATCTCTGGAAATCTGTTTTCATGGATTAATTATGTCAATTAATAGATCAGTAAAATAATTTTTTGCATTTCCAACAGAATTTTTTTGCTTTTCTGCACATCCATTTAGCAGCAGTTCCACCAGGATATCCCTGGCAGTGCAATCCCAGGGATCATCCAGGGACATTCCAGTGAATCCAGGAGTGACTCCATCTTTTTGCCTCCTCATTGTCCTTCTGGTGGCCCAATTTGCAGCCTGGCCAAGTTTCTTTTTTTAATAGCGTTTTTAATATCATTGTTCAGGTTATAAAAATAAATCCCTTGAAATATTGTTTGGGATGAGAAAGGAAAGTCAGATCCCGTGGGGCTGCTGCACTTCCAATCACCCTTCCCAAAACTGATGGCTGGGTCTGCCCTGCTAGAGGACAAAATCCCATTCCCTGCAAGCACAGGGATTTGGGATTTGTGGGTTTTGTGGAAGAAATGGAGGAAATGGGACAAATTTCTGTGTCCTCCGCGGGCTGGGAGCTCGGCTGCCCCGGAGGCTCCGTGCTGGCACTGGAGTGGGAAATGTCTCACAGCGAAATTCCTGCAGTTTTATTGGAACTCTTGAGGCTGAGGGCACTTGCAAGGCAGCCAAGAGAAATAAAAGTCGGGATCGTGGAGCGGTTTGGGCTGGAAGGACATTCAGGATCATCCAATTCCACCTCCTTCCCATTATCCCAGGCTGCTCCAGCCTGGAATTGAACTCTTCCCAGGATGGGGCAGCTTTCCTGGAAATCCATTCCCCACCCTTACATCTCCTCCACTTTGGGGTTTGTTTGGTTTCTTTTTGTTTTTGTTTTTGTTTTTTTTTTTATTATTTTTATTTTTGAATTCCCGAATTTCTGAGCCATTTCGTTCTGATCCATCCCCACAATTCCCTGGAAAACGCCTCATTTATTAATTAATTACCCAGCACTGCTGCTGCTGCTGCTGCCAGGCCCAGCTGTCGGAGCGCCCGGCTTGGATCCAGCCCCCTCTCCAGGGATTTCTGGACAATCCCCCCCTTTGCTCCTCCTCCTCCTCCTCCTTTTGTGCGGCTCCGTTTCCTCCCCACCTGCTCCCTTTCCCAGCAGCAATGGATCCATTGTCTGGAGCCGCTCGGCTTTTCCCACAGGGATTGCAGCTCCACAGAGCTCCCTGTCAGCCTGCCCGGAACGTGCAGGAGCCAAGGAAAACAAGAAACAGGGAGAGAAAAAAAAAAAAAAAGGAAAGGAGAAAGTGATTTTGCAGGAATTTGGTGGCGCTTTGATGAGTTTGGACTCATCCAGCACCTTCCACCTGCTCATCCCATCCCTCCAACGCTTCCACTGCACCCCAGAGCTGGATTTGGGAGCTGTGGGTTTGTTTGGGATGGAGGAAAATCAGCTCAGAGCAGCAGGGACCGGGCTGGCCCTTCCCAGCTCAGCCCCGCCATCCCCCGGGATTCCCGTTCCAGCATCGTCCTGGATTTATCCCAAACAAGCTGTTGCTTTGGGGCAGAAATCCACGGGCACGGGAAAACCTGGATAGAAAATCTTTCTGGACATGGACACGCTGCTTTATGGATCTGCAGGAAAAAGGGGCCGTTTAGGGCCAGGTTTTGGGGCCTGACCCTTTGTGTCACATTCCCAGATGGAAGTGCCACCTCCCACCTGGTGCCTGTCCTAGCTGGGATGATCCATATAATATTTAAGGATATTTAAGGATATTTAGGAATATATCTGTGCCTGGACACTGATTTTTTTAACCCTTCTGCTTTGAAATGAAACCCTGGAAGATAATTTGACCTGTAGGTGTTGCCAGAAGATCCCTTGGGAGCCCAAAATTCCTGAGGGATGATCCAGGATCAACTCTGGGCTTGTGGGTCCCCTTTTGTGCTCAGGTTTGAACCTGTGTCCTGGGAAATTCTACCTTTTCTGCTCCAGATGGGAATTCCCAAAGGAATCCTGCTCTCCCTCATTCCCCCAGCCCTCATTTCCTAAGGAAGAGCCGACAGGAATCAGGAAAAACCCCCAAAACTTTAGGATCAGCACTGGAAGCTGAGATCCTCATCCTGATGCTGACTGGGAAGCCTCATTCCCAATATTCCCACTTTGCTGGGGAGAGGATTTCCCAGGAAAGCACCTCCTGCCCAGTTCAACCCCCTGGTTGTCCCAGTATCCAACTGGTGAGCACTGGTGACCTGATTGCTCCTGCCAGGAGATTTTCCAGCGTCTCCACACGGCTCCTGCTCCTGCCAGAAGTGGGACACAGCTTCCAGCAGGGCAGGAGCTGACCCAGCTCCAGAACTCATCCCCCTGGGCACTTCCAGAGGGGCCAGGGCTCATCCCACAGCCAGGGCAGGGTTATTTCCCCTTGAGATTCCCAATCCTGCCCTAAAGCAGCCCCTTTCCATAACCCTTCCCCAGGTGCAGCTTCTCCTTCCTTGAATGCAGCTGCAGGACCTCCAGAGCAGCCTCAGAGCCTCCAGGACAGCCCCAGGGCAGCTCCAGGATCCTTTTGGGAAATCTCAGTCCTCTGGAGAGCTCCAGGAACCTCCTGGGAAGTCCCATAATCTCCTGAGAAGCCCCAGGATGCCCCAGAACAGCTCCAGGAACCATCTGGGAAGGCTCAGTCTTCTGGAAAGCTCCAGGACAGTCTTGGGAATCCTCAGCACCCTCCTGGGAAGCCCCAGGATACCCCAGGACATCTCCAGGACTCTCCAGAGCAGCTCCAGGACCCTTCTGGGCAGTGCCCAGAATTCCCTGGGCAGCCCCAGGATGCTCCAGGATCCTTTTGGGAAATCTCAGTCCTCTGGAAAACTCCAGGACCCTCCTGGGCAGCCCAAGGACATCCCTGGGAAGCTCCAGGACCCTCCTGGGAAGCCCCAGCACCTCCCTTGGGCAGCTTCAGGACATTCCTGGGAAGTTCAAGAATGCCCCAGAGCAGCTCCAGGACCCTCCTGGGAAGCCTCAGTCCTCTGGAAAGCTTCAGGACCTCCCTGAGAAGTCCCAAAATCTCCTGGGAAGCCCCAGGACTTCCCAGAGCCCCGACATTCCCACCCTTTCCCTGGCTCTCCATCCCCATTCCCTCCCCCTCTCCCATGGGCATTTCCCACCCCATCCCAAGGAATGGCAGCTGGTGGCACCCACGGGGGCTGCAGATCCCGGGGTCACCCTCACAGGCTGCCCCACCTCCAGCAGGATCATCCCTGTCCCCACCCTGAGCCGAGGCTGGGAATCCTCTTAGGGCACTTGTAGCGGGATAATCGCGTTAAGCCGCCCCGTGGTGCCGGCACAAACCCAAAAGGGAAAGCAGGAGGTGATGAGGAGCCGGCAAAGCCGAGCTCCTTAAGGAATTAGGAGACATTGGAGATGGGGGAGCTCTGATGGGATCTCAGGACAAGGCTGAGCCTTTGGGGTTTGTCCATCCAGGGAGGCAATTGCCAGGAAATTGGTGCCACACAGCCCCAGCCTGGAATCTGCAGCGCCAAAGCCTTCCCAGTGTGAGGTTGGTGATCCCAGAAAAACCAAAGGGAGCAAAAAACTTCCAATGGAACTGAGAACCCCAGTCACTCCAGCCATTCCTATCATCAAAAAGCAGCTGGAAAAAAATCCCACAGGGAATCTTTTAGGGACGTTGTTTTCATTATCTCTTCCCCCCAACAATGTGTTCCCAGGGGTGGCACTTCCTCCACAAAGCTGGAAATTTCATGGAATAGCCTTCCCTGCTGGGAGAATTCCAGCTGGTTTTCCAAACTCTTCCTCACCAAGGCCCCTCTGGACAACCTCCCTCCTCCCTGAGTTTGTTTATATGCTTTGAATCCCGTTAGGAAACCATCTCCCTCCTTCAGCGCTGGTTTATCCAAGTTTCCATATTTAGTTCTTTCAGCTATTCCTGTTCCTGAACCAGCTTTCCTGCCTGGGACCTGCTGCATCCCAGTTTTTCCCTCCAGCACGGGAGGGAATTATCCCACATCCTCGCTGCACTGACGGATGCTTGCACTCACTGAGCCACCCCGATCCCAAACCTCTCCGCAGCCAGGCCCCAATCCCGGCATCGGGAATGCCCCGCGCAGCCCGAGGTGCCGCCCATGGGATGGGGAGCTGGGAATTGCTGGATTTTAGGGAGGGACAGAGTTAAAGGCGGTGAAGGAGGCTTTGCTCCTGGCACGTGGCTCCATGTCAGCCGGCAGAGGCAACGCAGGGAGAGGAGGAATTCACCACGGAGGAATTCACCGGGAGCAGGGAGACGCTGCCTAGAGGGAAATCGGTGTTCGGATCCCGGCAGCCAAGGTGAGTCCAAGGGCAGCCCTGGAACCGCCGCCTCTGCGCCCAAACCTCCTCCCTCGCCAGCATCCAGGGCACCCCGGTGTCCCCAGGGTGTCCCCACGGTGTCCCCATGGTGTCCCCACGGTGTCCCCATGGCTGCTCCGGTGGGATTCCCAAAGCCCGGCTGAGCAGGATCAGCTCTGAGGTCCCGGGGGTCTGGCTGGGGACTTTGGGGTCCATAGGGACAGAAGGGGCAGGTGGCAGCTCCAGACTCCAACTGGTGGCTGGAGGGTCCAGCTGGAAGGTTTGGAGCTCCAGCTGGGGGGGTCTGGGGTCTGGCTGGGGGCTTTGGGGTTTGTTTGATTGGTGTAGGGTCCAGTGGTTGGGTGTAGGGTCCAACTGGAGGCTCTTGGGGTCCTATTGATGGGTGTAGGGTTCAGCCTGAAGCTTTTGGGGTCCAGCTGATGGGTGTAGGGTCCAACTGGAGGCTCTTGGGGTCCCATTGATGGGTGTAGGGTCCGATTGATGGGTATGGGGTACAGCTGGAGGCTCTTGGGGTTCAACTGATGGCTGTAGGTTCTGATGGAAGGGTGCAGGCTCCATCTGGTACCGCTTGAGGTTCAATTGCTGGGTGTAGGGTCCAGCTGGTGGCTCTTGGGGTTCAATTGCTGCATTTGGGGTCCATCTGGTGGCTCTTGGGGTTCAATTGCTGCATTTGGGGTCCATCTGGTGGCTCTTGGGGTTCAATTGCTGGGTGTAGGGTCCAGCTGGTGCCTCTTGGGGTCCTATTGGTGGATGTAGGCTCTGATTGAAGGGTGCAGGCTTCATCTGGTGGTTCTTGGGGTTCAATTGCTGGGTTTAGGATCCCTCTGGTGGCTCCCAAGCTCTGCTGAGTGGATCCAGACTCCAGCTGAAGGCTGTAGGGTCCAGCTGGAGGTTTTTGGGGTCCAACTGCTGCCTGTACGACCCCCTTGAAGGCTGTAGCGTCCAACTGGATGCTCCTGGGGACCAACCGCTCCTTCCATCACCCCTTAGGATCCACCTGACGGCCGCACGGTCCCGCCGCTGCCGTTCGGGCTCCGGCCGGTTCCCCGGGGAGCCGCCGCTCGCTCTCCGCTCCGCCCGGACCGTTGGGGCCGGGCCCGGGGCTCCCCCGCCCGCCGCTCCCAGCAGCCCGCCGGGGCCGGGGGAGGAGCGGGCACGGGCGGCGGCGGCGGCGGCGGCGGCGGCGGTGGTGAGTGAGTGCCCGCGGGGTGCGGCGCTCCCGGGACAGCGGCCACAACCCCGCGGCCACCGGGCCGAGCGGGGCCGCACCCGCCCCGGAGCATCCCCGGGGAAGGTGAATGAATTCGGGGAGGGTGAATTTGGGGATGATGGTGGATTTGGGGATGATGGTGAATTCGGGGATGCGCTACCGGGGAGCAGCGGGATGCGCGCTCCGGGAGCTCCGGGAGGAGGGATGGAGGGGTGCGAGGGGTCTCGACCCCCGTGGGGACAACACCGGAATCCCCCCAGTGCCCCATGGCACCCCTAAATCATCTCTCAGGCTCCGAGCCGGGATGCGAACCCCGCAAAATCATCGCTGCGCCGAAAACGGGGGAGCTGCGGCCGCACTCCCCCGGTTCCCGAGGGGTCCCCGGGCCCGTTCCCCGGAGCCTTTCCCGGTGCGGGGCGGGCAGCGCTTCCCGGCCGGCGGCTCGGCACCGGCAGAGCCTTCCCGTGCCATCCATCATCCCGCTGAAAGCCCGTTGACGTCAAGCCCGTCCCGTGCACGCCGGTCCCAGCGCCGGGAAAAGCGGGATGGGGACCGGGAGAAGCGGGATGGGGACCGGGAGAAGCGGGGAGGGTCCTGGGTAAGGTCTGCCCCGGGGCATCGCACCGGGCTCAGCTCGTCCCCGGCTTCCCGGCTGCTCCAGCCTGGGATTTGTGCGTGGATTTGCCTCTTCCTCGGTCCAGAGCTTCCTCTGCCTTCCGTGGGGTTTGGGGCAGGTGCTGGGGTCGGTTCTGGAGGGAAAATTGTTCGGGAAGGGGTGAGGAGGAGTGAGACGATGCCCTGGGATGGGCAGAGCTCCTGTGCTGCTCCCTCGTGCCACAGCCAGGGGGACACCAAGTGGGGACAGCCCGTGGGCAGCGTGGGCATTACCCTGGCACCCCGAGGGGCTCAGGCCTGGCTGGCCACAGGGTCCCCTCTGTGCCCCAAAATGGTCCCCAGGGCCGCTGTGTGGGAGCTGGCATTGAGGGTGGCCCCCATGGGAGGTGGTGGCTGTGAGGGGCTCTGTGGTGGGCAGTGCCCATTCCTGGGGGTCTGAGGGGCTCTGTGGTGGGCAGTGCCCACCCTCAGGGGTCTGAGGGGCTCTGTGGTGGGCAGTGCCCACCCTCAGGGGTCTGAGGGGCTCTGTGGTGGGCAGTGCCCATTCCCGGGGTCTGAGGGGCTCTGTGATGGTCAGTGCCCACCCTCAGGGGTCTGAGGCGCTCTGTGATGGGCAGTGCCCACCCTCAGGGGTCTGAGGCGCTCTGTGATGGGCAGTGCCCACCCTCGGGGGTCTGAGGGGCTCTGTGATGGGCAGTGCCCACCCTCAGGGGTCTGAGGCGCTCTGTGATGGGCAGTGCCCACCCTCAAGGGTCTGAGGGGCTCTGTGGTGGGCAGTGCCCGTTCCTGGGGGTCTGAGGGGCTCTGTGATGGGCAGTGCCCACCCTCAGGGGTCTGGGACCCACGGGAAAGGGGCTTTCAAGGCTGAACCCCATCCCTGTGTGCCCAGGGAGCATCCAGGGCTGTGCTGCTCGTTTCCATTGTGAGCTGGGGGTGGGAGGCTGCGGATCCTCCGGGAGCACGGGATGGGCTTTGCTGCCGGGCACGGGAGCCTGGGGCTGTCCTTCCAGCACAGGACAGGGGAGCACCTGCCCAAACCAGCCCTGGCTGATCCTCTGGCCATTCCCAAAGCATCCCTAGCTGATCCCCCAGCTGCTCCCAAACCAGCCCTGCCTGATCCCCTGGCTGTTCCCAAACCATCCCTGTTCTCACCCCCTAGCTGCTCCCAAACTGTCCCTGCTTTCATCCCCTGGCCATTTCCAAACCATTCCTGCCTGATCACCCTTGGCCATTCCCAAACCATCCCTGGTTTCATTCCCAAACCATCCCTGGTTTCATCCCCTGGCTGCTCCCAAATCATCCCTGTGTTCATCCCCCAGCCATCCCCAAACCATCCCTGGTTTCACTCCCAAACCATCCTTGGTTTCTTTCCCAAACCATCCCTGGTTTCATCTCCTGGCTGCTCCCAAACCATCCCTGTTTTTGTCCCCCAGCCATTCCCAAACCATCCCTGGTTTCACTCCCAGACCATCCCTGGCTGATCCCCTGGCTGCTCTCAGCTCTCCTCTCCAGCCCGGTTCTCCTGTGCCCGTTTCCTCCCGCACCGGCGCCTCCCCAAGGCCACTCCCGCTGTGCTCACACCTCTCTCCCTCTGTTCCATCTCCGACCTCCCTTTGAGAGGCCAAACTCCTGCCACCTCCCACGCTCCAGCCTCTCGCTTTGTCCCCATTCCAGCCTTTTATGGGACAGGGACAGAGGGTGACATTGCAGCAGCTTGGCCCGAAATCCGGGGCTGAATCCCCCCCTTCCATCCACCCCGAGCTGCTGCCATCCCTGGAGCTCAGCTCTCCGTGGGCTCCCACTGCAGCACAGCCCTTTGGGAAGCCTCACACGGATACAAAATGCAGTTTAAGGTGATGAAAATCCCTAATTTTCCTGCTGATTAAAACTGGAGCTGTGTGACAGCAGCTCTTGGCGTCCCTGTCAAGGCACTTCAAATGTTTTGTCACCACATCTCCACGAGCAGGGAGAGAGCCTCAGTTAGGAATTATCGGGAAGGGATTGACAGCCCCGCTCCTCCCGCTGCCTGTCAGGATCAGGAGATCTTTCCTCACCCTGGGATGCTCTGCTGGGAGCCTCTCCAGGCTCCTCATCCTTTCCACAGACAAAAACACACCTGGAGATGGAAGTTTCGCCCTGGAAATTGGGAATTGTTCAGGTTTTAGTTGTTGGGTGGTGAAGCAACGCCAGAGCTTTTGGCCTTATCTTCCCACAAGTGCTCTGGGGAGCAGCACCTTGCTGGCATCATTCCATGTCCCTCATCCCATCCTCCTGCTCTTCCAGGGATGCAGGAGCTGCTGCCACCCCCAGAGAGCCACCAAAGCTCCCCCCCATGCCACAGCAAGGGGTGTTTGCCGCAGGCTCTGCCCTCTCCTGGCATCTCTCCGGCTCCCAAAACTCTTCCCAAGTTTTCTGCTGATCCCTGAAGAAGCTCGGGAATAATTGTGCAGCCTTAGCAGTTGAAGAAGCAACTTTTTCTGCAAACAAAGCTCCTCACCCCCGGCTCCTGCTGGGCTCGGGAGCCAGCTGGGATCTGCGGGATGGATGGGGCAGGGAATGTCAGATCCAGCCGGGCTGTTGGCACATCCTGCTGCTGGATGTGGATTTGGGGAGGTGGCTGGGTTTGGTGACCCATCCTGGAGCTGGTGGCTTGACCCTGGAGACCCCAGGAGCACTGGGCAGGTGCCAGCGGGCAAGGGTGGCACCTGAGGGATTTCAGGATCCGGAGCTCCTGGAAGGCACCAGGGATATTTGCCAATGTGGAATGGGGAGGACCAGGGCGATCTGCTGGGTGCTGCTGGGGGGAAATCAGATGTTCCCTGCTGGTAGGAGCAGCAGAAAGCCGGAGCTGAGAGCAGCCCTTCCCCTGGAGGAAGCAGCTCCATGAAATATTGATGGGATTCACACACAGCAGCCGAGCCGTGCGAGCTGCATTGCAGAGCTCGGAGCCGGAAAGGCAGCGGCAGCCAGAACGGGAAAAGCTCCTCTCCACATTCCCTCCGTGCCAGGGACATCAGCCCCAGCCTGGCACGGCCCTGCCAGCCCTCAGTGCCACCAGAACGAGGGGCAGCACCTGAGTGGGGCCATCCCATTGCAAACCCATCCCAGGTTTCTTGCATCCCCACGGAGCTGCCCCAGTTTTTGGGGCATCCCACTGCCCACGGTGCCAGCTCCTGTGTGTCCCCAGCCAGGTCCTGCTCCGTCCCCAGCTGCCCATGGTGGCCACAACCAGCACTGAGGTGCCACCAGAACAGATTATCCACGCTCTGGATTATCTCCAGGATGGGTTGGACCATCAGGAATGGCCGGCGCTTGCCGCAGTGTCCCCGTGGCTCCGGTGGCCAGTTGGGCTCAGTGGGCGCTGGCTGTCCCCCAGCCTGGCCCTGCCCGGTGGCTTTTGCTCCTCGGATTCCTTGATGTTGCCAAGGAAACGCTGGGATTCAGCGCAGATCTGATTTAACCGGGCGCAGACGTCACGCAGGGACACGGGGGACAGGGACAGCGTGGCCAGGGCGCAGCCTCTGCTGTCCTGCAGCCCCTTCCCCACCAGGAGGGGCTCCAGCGTGGATGGCCTGGAATTCCACACCTGTGCCACCTTCCCAGTGGAAGATGGGCACAAAGTGGGAGCAGGAGGATTCTGTGTCCCGCTGGTTCCCCATGGAGGATCCCACTGGATCCTCCTGGAGCTGTGGCATCCAGAGGTGGACACATCCTCTGGGAATGGGCATGGAAAGGGAATTGCCATGAGCAAGGTGTGTTTGGACACAGCAGGACTCAGGAAGATTCCCATGGGACATTTCTCCTGTGTCACTGCTGCCCGGAGATGCCATGCTGGGCTGTGGCTCCCAGCCTGGATCCGACTGGTGCTCCCAGTATGGATCCCACTGGTGCTCCCAGTTTGAATCCCACTGGTGCCCCCAGTCTGGGTCCCACTGGTGCTCCCAGTTTGAATCCCACTGGTGCTCCCAGTTCAGATCCCACTGGTGCTCCCAGACTGGGTCCCACTGGTGCTCCCAGTACAGATCCCACTGGTGCTCCCAGTATGGATCCCACTGGTGCCCCCAGTCCGGGTCCCATTGATGCTCCCACTCTGGATCCCACTGGTGCTCCCAGTCTGGGTCCCACTGGTGCTCCCAGTTCAGATCCCACTGGTGCTCCCAGTGTGGGTCCCCCTGGTGCTCCCAGTCTGGGTCCCATGTTCAGGAGCAGATGGAAGCATGGAGAGCATCCAGAGCAGCCCCAGCTGCTGCCAGGCTGGAGGAATGCCATCCCACAGGAGCCATAGCCAGGTCTCTGGAAGAGCTGAGCCCTTGGGGACATCCCTGGTCACTGTCACTGTCATTCCATCAGACCCTGAGCTCTCCATCCACACCATGGCCACCAGCCCTTCCCATCCCGATGGAAAACCAGTCCAGGCTCCCATCCCAGCAGTGCCCTTTGGAAATCCATCCTGAGCAGAGCCATCATGTGGGATTTGCTCCAGGACCTTCCTCCTCTTCTTCCTCCTCCCTTGCTAAACCTCACTCATCCAACAGCCGGGCCTTTTTGCAGAGGCTGCTCCTGTGGGATCCCTGAGCACAGCCCCATCCAAACTTCCCAACTTTTCCGAGGAATGGAGCACATTTGGACCCATCTTTTAATTTTAAGCTGATGCAGCAGCAGCAGCAATAACGCTGCACCTGCAGCAAATCCCAGCCAGGACAGAACTTTGCTAACCTGCCTGAGCCAGGAGAAGCTGAATTCCAGGACCTGGAGTTCCTCCCAAATTCCCAGCTCACGTGCACCCAATTATAGCCCTTGTTGGGCAATTAAAATTATACAAGCAGCTGCCTATCAAAGCTGAAGCAATTAATTAGAATGAAATACTTTCAGGGGAAATAAGCCTTGCCTTATTCCCAAATTCCTGGAGGAGCAGGTGTGTGGGAGCTGGGATGCTGCAGCTTGTCCTGGTGTGCTGTTGCCTAGACAGGGCCTTGGGGTGGCAGCTCTGGCAACCTTTTTATTCCCAAAAAAAGCTGATTTTAGGACCTACCTGCTCCAGACATCCACAGTTTTCAGTGCTCTCCCTCCAGGCTCAAGGCAGCCCCAGCCTCACAAGGACAGGAAGAATTTCCTGCCCCACTGCCAGGGTTTCCAGCCCCGTTTTTCCCTTGATGGTTTTGAGGGAGCAAACAGCTCCCAAAATCCCTCTGCCTCCTTCCCTGGCAAGGCAGCATTCCCAGCCACCCCCACCGTGCTCATTTAGCACCTTCCTCCTCCTCCTCCTCCTCCTTTCCCACCTGTGTGGGGGCACCTTCAGGGCTGCTCCCTCCTCCTCCAGAGCTTTTCCCAAGGTGCCCATTTTCCCCATCAATATTTTGCCCCTCATTCCCGTTTCTGTGGTGTATTTGGGGCCAGTTCTGCCTGCCAGCCCCAGGCTGTCCCTTCCCACACCTGCAGCCCCCCTGGCACTGCCCAGTCACCTGTGACCCCCTGCCCTGCCCCGAGCCCCACTTTTCCCATCCCTATGACATCTGTAGGGATCCAGGGGGGTCATCAGCTCCCTGAATCCCAGCCCAGGGATGCTCCCAGCACATCCCACCCCGCTGGACCACTGTGGCCCTGCTCGGGGCTGGGAGGAGAACTGGGTCAGCCGTGTAACCATGGAGATGCTGAGGGAGATGCTGAAGCAGCGCCAGCACAGCCCCGGCTCTCCAGAACCCTGGAAAGCTTCACCCGCCCTGGCACCCTCCGGATCCGGCCGGGATGGGGCTGGGAAGCTGAGCCGAGCCTCCTCCTCCTCCCCGGCGCAGGGCCGGTAAGACGCCTCCATCTCTTATTTTCTTTTCATATTTTTATTTTGGGGTGCCACCAGCGGGGAGGGGCAGAGCTCGGCCCCCGCCATCCACACGCAACAGGGATCCCGATTTTCCTGCCGCTTGCGCTCATCCATCGGGGATGCTCCAGCCATGACACGGCTCCCGGCGCTGTCCGCCGGCTCCGTGCATCCCTCGGGCTCGCCGGGGATCTCCCCGGGGCTGCCGGTGCTCGTTGTTTCCCGCAAGGACGGAGCGTGGTGGCGGTGAGCGCTGCGGGGGCTGCGGCGCTGCCCCGGGAGCTCGGCGTGGGATGGATGCGGAGTCACGGCGGATGGCTCCGAGCATCCCCGCCTTGCGATCCGGGCCGTAAATACTCGGGGGGAAGGGGAAATGGGTGTGGGAAGGGAAAGCTCTGCGGTTCCCCGAGTCCCCCCGCGCTGCCGGGAAGGGGGAGCCGGGGCAGGGGCAGAGCGGGGCTGGGGGCTCAGCAGCGGGGCTGAGGGGGCTGTGGTGGCATCGAGGGTGCTGTGGTGGCATCGAGAGTGCTGTGATGGCACCAGCGGTGCTGTGCTGGCGTCAGGGGTGCCGTGGCCATGCCAGAGATGCTGTGGCCGTGCTGAGGATGCTGTGGTGGCACCAGGGATGCTGTGACTGTGATGAGGATGCTGTGGTGACATCAAGGGTGCTGTGGCCATGCCAAGGGTGTTGTGGTGGCACTAAGGGTGCTGTGATTGTACCAAGGATGCTGTGGTGGTACCAAGGATGCTGTGGCTGTGCCAAGCATGCTGTGGTGATGCCGAGGATGCCTTGGCCATGCCGAGGGTGCTGTGGTGGCATCAGAGATGCCAAGGCCATGCCAGGGATGCTGTGACTGTGATGAGGATGCTGTGGTGGCATCAAGCGTGCTGTGGTGGCATCAGGGGTGCTGTGGTGGTACCAAGGATGCTGTAGTGGTACCAAGGATGCTGTGGCCATGCCAAGGGTGCTGTGGTGGCACCAAGGATGCTGTGGCTGTTCCAAAGATGCTGTGGTGGCACCAAGGATGCTGTAGTGGTACCAAGGGTGCTGTGGTGGCACCAAGGATGCTGTAGCTGTTCCAAGGATGCTGTGGTGGCATCAGTGATGCTGTGGCCATGCTGAAGGCACCGTGGTGGTGCTCAGGATGCTGTGGTGATACTGAGGATGCTGTGGCCATGCCAAGGACACTGTGGCCATACTGAGGATGCTGTGGTGGCACCAAGGGGGTGCTGAGGGCACTGTGGTGGTGCTGAGGATGCTGTGGCCATGCCAAGGCCGCCTCAGCCGTGACAGCCACAGTCTCCAGCACTCAAACCCAGTCTCCAGCCCAGCTCATCTCAGTACCAGGCGCCCCTGAACCCCCCACCCAGCACCCACTCTGTGCAGAAACAGATTGTGCAGAGAGATATGGAGTAAAATCACGGGCAGGGGAAAGCAAATCCTCCCTTCGGGCTGAGGAGCTGCTCAGCTTCCTTTGCAGTGGATTATCCCTGTGTGTGTTGCATTGGAAATGATCCCATTAGTGCTCTGCTCTCCTGATCTAATTTGCTCCCACCAGAGCCTGGTGCTCTCTGGGCGGCTGGAGCAGCCAGTGGGGAACAGCAACAGGAGCCCCCTGTTCTCCTGTGTGTTCTCCTGGCCCTACAGGGCTGGGTTGTCACAGGGATTTCTCACCTGGAGCGTGGAGGGGCCTGGGCTGGGCCCAGCTGAGCCCTCGTGCAGAGGGATTTGTGTTTGCTCAGGCACAGCCTAAGCCAGGGCTGCTGGTGGGGAAACTGAGGCATGGGGAAGTGTTTGGGATCCATTCCCTGTGTCAGGTGCATCCTAAGGGAAAACTCAGGGGTTGCAGCAGGTTTGGAGCCTGAGAGCGGCGGGTTGGGAAGTGTCACCCCAAAGGTCCCCAAGGCAGCAGATCAGCCCTGACCCCTCCTTGAGGAGGTGCTGGACATCAGCACAGGGCTGTGATGGGGCAGATCCAGAGCTGGGAACGCACCTGGTGCCAGTGGCTCCATCCCTCTGGAGCTGAGATATATCCCACAGTGATGGCTTTATCCAAGGGCTCCATCCCTCTGGAGCTGGGGTCATCCCACACCAGCAGGTTTATCCCAGAGGATCCATCCCTCTGGAGCTGGGATATATCTCACACTGATGGCTTTATCCAAGGGATCCAAATCTCTGGAGCTGGGATACATCCCACACTGATGGCTTTATCCAAGGGCTCCATCCCTCTGGAGCTGGGGTCATCCCACACCAGCAGGTTTATCCCAGAGGATCCATCCCTCTGGAGCTGGGATATATCTCACACTGATGGCTTTATCCAAGGGCTCCATCCCTCTGGACTGGGGCTCATCCCACACTGATGGCTTTATCCAAGGGCTCCATCCCTCTGGAGCTGGGATACATCCCACACTGATGTCTTTATCCAAGGGCTCCATCCCTCTGGACTGGGGCTCATCCCAGACCGATGGCTTTATCCCAGAGGATCCATCCCTCTGGAGCTGGGATACATCCCCCACCAACTGCTCTATCCCAGAGGATCCATCCCTCTGGAGCTGGGATACATCCCACACTGATGTCTTTATCCAAGGGCTCCCTCCCTCTGGAGCTGGGGGTCTGTGCTGAGCCCCTCCAGGCACCAGGAGTGGGGGCAAGGCCGTGGGTCAATGCCTGGGCAGAGCCAGGAGGGAAAACCTCAGCCAGGAGGGAACTAATTAATGATATTAATGACTAATCACCCACTCAGCCCTGCAATTGATAAACCCACGAGTTCAGCGGTGCTGGAGCTGATCCCACAGCTCCTGCCAGGTCTCATCCATGATTCCCATCAGGTCTCATCCAGCTGTGCCCGTGTGGAGCAGCAGAGCCCCCACCCTGCCCCATTCCCCATCCCTCTCTCCTGAAAGGGAAACATTTTTCCAGGCGCTGCCTCCATCCATTATCACAAAGTGGCTTCACTTGGCCTGCAGTTAATAATTCACCTTTCCCTGGAAGATGGATGCTCCATCCTGCTGGAGTTTAAATATTCATGGCCAAGGGAAGGCAGCAGGGCCGTGTGGGAGCTCTGCCATCCACCCCTGGTGCTCCCATGCAGGGATTCCCATCCCATCGCCGGGAGATGTGCAGATGTGGAGATGTTTGGAGAAAGGGATGTGGAGGGAAAACTTGGCTGGATGTGATTTCGGATGCCCTCAGGGGTGGATGGGGCTGTACCCAAGGGACCCCTCATCCCTGGCTGGGCAGGTTGGTGGCACTCAGAGCCTTCTGCCCATCCAGGTGTCTCCTGGATGTTGGGAGTGTCAGGGTCCTGCAGGGAGCTGAGGCAGGGCTGGATGTTCTGACCCCTTCCTGCTGCTCCCGTGGGTGGAGAAAACTCTTGGAATATACTGAAATTAAAGAAACCCACAAAGATCATCCAGTCCAACCCCTGACCCTGCAGACATCCCAAAATCCCACCCTATGTATGCCTGGGAGTGGTGTCCAAACACTCCTGGAGCTCTGGCAGCCTCGGGAATGCTCCTGAGGGAGCCTGGGGAGTTCCTTCCTGCTGCTCCCATGGGTGGGGGGAAAAAAATCTTGGAATATGCTGAGATTAAAGAAACCCACAAAGATCATCCAATTCAACCCCTGGCCCTGCACAGACACCCCAAAATCCCATCCCTGGGCATCCCTGGGAGTGGTGTTCAAGCAATCCTAGGGCTCTGGCAGCCTTGGGAATGTTCCTATTCCCTGGGGAGCTCCCAGTGGGAAAACCTTTCCCTAATTTCCACCCCTCAGCGGGTCATGCCACCTGAACTTCCTGGATTTTTTAACACCTCGATGGCACCACCCATGCCCGCGGGGACGATGCCACAAACCCCTGAACGTCCGTCCCCACCTTGTCCCCGCAGCTGATCCCGGGCAGCAGAGCCGGTGCCGGTGCCGGCGGGCGCGCTGACCATGTTCAACGGGGATGCCAGCTCCTCGTCTGCCAGGAATGTGGTGCGCAGCTCCAGCATCAGCGGCGAGATGTACAGCCTGGAGAAGAGCGCGCGAGGCAGCGCCGACTCCGTCTCCGTCACCGTCACCGCCAGCAAGAAGCGGCGCTCCAGCCTGGGCGCCAAGATGGTGGCAATCGTGGGGCTGTCCCAGTGGAGCAAGAGCACCCTGCAGCTCAACCAGACCGGTGAGAGGCCGCCCTGATCCCCCTCGTGGTGTTTGAGGTGGCCACCAGGCATGATTTGGTTGCCCGCGTGTCATGGTGGCATTGAAAAATGGCGCCTGAGAAATGGCGCCTGAAAATGACACCCCCGAAAGTGGCGCCCCAAAAATGGTGCCTGAAAATGACACTCCAAAAATTGCACCTGAAAAATGGTGTCTGAAAATGACAACCAAAAAACTACACCCAAAAATGGCACCTGAAAATGACACTCCAAAAACGGTGCCTGAAAATGACACTCCAAAAATATCACCCCAAAAATGGTGCGTGAAAATGACACTCCAAAAGTTACACCCCAAAAATGGCGCCTGAAAATGACACTCCAAAAATGACACCCCAAAAATGGTGCCTGAAAATTACACCCAAAAAACTACACCCAAAAAATGACACCACCAAAATGACACCTAAATGCCTTATAGTATAATAAGCATATAATATAATATAATATAATATAATATAATATAATATAATATAATATAATATAATATAATAATATAATATAATATAATAAATATAATATAATATAATATAATAAATATAATATAATATAATATAATATAATATAATATATATATAATAGAATATTTATTATATATTATATAATTATATTATATATTATATAATATTATATATTATAGGTATAATATAGTAGAAAATGTATCATATATATAATATATATAATAATATTATATTATAATATAATTATAATTATATAAATAAGATAATTCTAACAGCTTCAATCACTCTCCAGTTAATTTTCCCCTAAATTTTAAGGCAGTTCCAGGGAGCTGCCAGGACAGGGAAAACCCTTGTGTGGGGACAGCCCTGAACGAGCAGGACAAAGCTGGCGATGCCACCACTCACACATGGTCACACAGCAGGGCCTGGGGACAGTGCCACCCTCCTCCTGCTGCCATCTGCCACCACCGGGGACACGTGGCGGGGAGGGGGGTGGAGGAAAGGGGACATCAGGTGGTGCTGGGGCTGTGCCCACACCTGTGGCACTGCGGATTGTCCCCTCTGGCGTGGGGACAGGGATTTTGGAGGACAAGGGGATGGAGAAAGGGGACATCAGGCAGCACTGGGGCTGTGGCATTGCAGGTTGTCCCCTCTGGTATGGGGACAGGGATTTTGGAGGACAAGGGCATGGAGAAAGGGGACATCAGGAGGCTCTGATATCGTGGATTGCTGTCCCCTCTGGCATGGGGACGGGGGTTTTGGAGGCCAAGGGGACATCAGGCAGTTTTGGGGTTGTGCCCGCACCTGCAGGTTTGTGTCCCCTCTGGCACGGGGACATGGGTGCAGGGAGGGTGGAGAAAGGGGACATCAGGAGCGTTGTGGCTGTGGCATTGCTGGTTGTCCCCTCTGGTATGGGGACAGGGATTTTGGAGGACAAGGGGATGGAGAAAGGGGACATCAGGAGCGTTGTGGCTGTGGCATTGTGGGTTCCTGTCCCCTCTGGCACGGGGACAGGGGCACAGGGGGGTTCTGGAGGCCAAGGGGACATCAGGAGTGTTGTGGCTGTGGCATTGTGGGTTCCTGTCCCCTCTGGCACGGGGACTTTGGAGGCCAATGGACGGTGCCAGCTCTTGTAGGGTGAGTGGGGCAGGTCTCGGTTGCAGAGGGGACCCTCAGCCATCCAAAACTGGGACAGAGCGAGGCTGTGGCAGATGGAATGGGGACACAGGGACGTGGGGACACGGAGCCAGCCCGTGGCTCTCCTCTCCTGCCGCACCGGGCTGTGTCCGTGCAGGATCCTGTGGGAATTCATCCAGGGAACGGTGCAGAACTCCCTGGAACGATGGAAAGCCGGAAAACAGGAAGGCAGGGAAGGGCTGGGGGCAGGAGCTGGAGCTGATCCCGTCTCCAATTCCAGAGGGCGGCCCCAAAAAGCTGCGCAGCACCATCCGCAGGAGCACCGAGACCGGCATCGCCGTGGAGATGAGGACCAGGGTGACCCGGCAGGGCAGCCGGGAGTCCACGGACGGCAGCACCAACAGCAACAGCTCCGACGGCACGTAAGGAACGGGGCAGGCATCGGGGAGAGGGCGCCGGGAGCCCTCCCGGCTGAGGGATGCTCCATGAAAATCCTTTGCAGGTTCATCTTCCCCACCACGCGGCTGGGAGCGAGAGCCAGTTCAGCGATTTCCTCGACGGGCTGGGGCCGGGGCAGCTGGTGGGGCGGCAGACCCTGGCAACCCCCGATGGGTGAGCAGGGGCAGCGCCCGGGGAGCCTCCGGAGGGAGGGGAGGGGGAAGAAGCCGCGGGTTTATTCCAAGAGGCCGCGGGTTTATTCCCAAGGCTCCATCCAGCGCATCCGGGATGTTTGGGATTGCTCTGCCCCGTGCGGGGCTGTGACGGTGCTCACGGGGGATTTCGGACTGGGGAAGAGACGAGGATCTGACTCCCATGTCTCAGAAGGCTGATTTATTATTTTATGATATATATTATATTAAAATTATACTAAAAGAATAGAAGAAAGGATTTCATCAGAAGGCTGGCTAAGAATAGAAAAAGAAGGAATGATAACAAAAGCTTCTGTCTGGGACAGAGAGTCTGAGCCAGCTGGGCTGTGATTGGCCATTAATTAGAAACAACCACCTGAGACCAATCACAGATGCACCTGTTGCATTCCACAGCAGCAGATAACCATTGGTTACATTTTGTTCCTGAGGCCTCTCAGCTTCTCAGGAGGAAAAATCCTAAAGGAAAGGATTTTTCGTAAAAGATGTCTGCGGCACAGGCGAGCAGGGCTCAGGGCAGGGCATCCCTGGGAAGCAGCAGCTCTGCCTTTTCCCGAGGCTTCCTCGGCCCTGGGCTTCCTTTTCGAGCATCCTGGAGCCAACCCTCACCTTCTGTCCCTCTTTCCCCTCTGAAATCCCAAATGGGGATCAAAAGTTGCGCCCCAAGTCTGAATTCCCAGCCAGCAGCAGCAGCTGGGGACAAACCCCAAGGTGGCTCCTGATCCTGCTGGGGCTGGAGATGCTGGGAATGGGAAGAGCTGCCCGGTGTCCCCTGTGCTGTCCCCTCTGTCCCCTGTGGCACTGGGAGCTGGTCCTGAATAAATCCCAGAAGGAGGGAAGTTCAGGGAAATTCAGGGAAATTCAGGGAAGGGGAAAGGGAAAGGGAAAGGGAAAGGGAAAGGGAAAGGGAAAGGGGAAAGGGGAAGGGGAAAGGGAAGGGGAAAAGGGGAAAGGGGAAGGGGAAAAGGGGAAAGGGGAAAGGGAAAGGGGAAAGGGAAAGGGAAAGGTGTGGTTGACCCCTCAGAGTTCCCGGCCCCTGATCCCTCCTGTCCCAGCCTCTCCTTTTCTTGGGGATCACCCAGCCTGGGCAAATCCCAGCCTCATTCCCACCATGAGGGATAAAATCCCAGTGACAGGGATGGAGCTGAGGAGGGGCTCCCACCCCAATCTCCCCTCGCTCCTTCCCATCCCTGGAGCCCCCAATTCCCAACAAAGCAGGCATCCAGTGGGATGTTGGGTGCGAGGATGGGGCTGCCCAGATCCCACTGGTGGTGGGGACACGGGGCTGTGGCTGTCCCCAGGGGGAGGTGACCATCAGGCGTGTCCCCCCTTGCAGGAGATGTCCACGTGGGCATGGCTGACCGCAACGGGCAGCTCGAGGTGGACGTGATCCAGGCCAGGGGGCTCATCCCAAAGATGGGCTCCAAGTGCATCCCTGGTAGGTGGCTGTGGAGGGAGGGCGTGGGTGCCACGCTGGGATCACCCCAGGGTCCTGCTCCACGTCCCTGCTTGTCCCTGTTTCCCACGGCAGCCACCTATGTGAAGGTTTACCTGCTGGAGAACGGCGTCTGCCTGGCCAAGAAGAAGACCAAGGTGGTGAAGAAAACCTGCGACCCCTCGTACCAGCAGCCCCTGCTCTTCGAGGAGAGTCCCCAAGGCAAAGTCTGCAGGTGGGCAGGGACACCTTCCCCTGTCCCAGGCGGCTCTGAGCCCCATCCAGCCTTTCCTTGGACACTGCCAGGGGCGGCACAGCCAGAGCTTCTGTGGGCTGTGATGCCCTCCTTGGAGCTGGGATGTTCTCCTTGAGCTCTGGGTGCCTTCCTTGGGGTCTGCAATGCCGTGCCTGGGGTTGGGATGTTCTCCTCGAGGTCTAGAATGCCCTCCTTGAGGTCTGGGATGTTCTCCTCAAGGTCTGGGATGCCTTGCTTAGGGTTGGGATGCTCTCCTTGGGGTTGGGAGGTTTTCTTTGAGGTCTGGAATGATCTCCTTGAGGTTGGGATGCTCTCCTTGAGGTTGGGATGTTCTCCTTGAGGTCCAGGGTTTTTCCTGGAGGGCTGGGATGCCCTGCTTGGGGTTGGGATGCTCTCCTCGAGGTTAGGATGGCCTCTTTGGCATCTGGAACGCCCTCCTTGAGGTCTGGGATGTTCTCCTCAAGGTCTGGGATGCCCTGCTTGGGGTTGGGATGCTCTCCTCAAGGTTGGGATGCTCTCCTCGAGGTTGGGATGCTCTCCTCAAGGTTGGGATGCTCTCCTCGGGGTTGGGATGTTCTCCTCAAGGTTGGGATGCTCTCCTCGAGGTTGGGATGCTCTCCTCAAGGTTGGGATGCTCTCCTTGGAGTTGGGATGCTCTCCTCAAGGTTGGGATGCTCTCCTTGGGGTTGGGATGCTCTCCTCGAGGTTGGAATGCTCTCCTCAGGGTTGGGATGCTCTCCTCGAGGTTGGGATGCTCTCCTTGGGGTTGGGATGCTCTCCTTGGGGTTGGGATGCTCTCCTCGAGGTTGGGATGCTCTCCTCGGGGTTGGGATGCTCTCCTCGGGGTTGGGATGCTCTCCTCAGGGTTGGGATGCTCTCCTCGAGGTCAGGATGCCCTCTTTGGGATCTGGCATGCCCCGTGCCAGCACCTCCCCACCCTGACAGGGCGAGAGGAGCAATTCCAGGGATCCCCAGAGCCCTTCCTGCCGCCCCTTAGACCTCCCCAAGCCCGACCCCAGCAGGGTTTTTCCATCTGGGCAGGATTTCCCTGATACCTCCCAGCTCCATCACCCCTTCCCTGCCCGCAGGTGATCGTCTGGGGCGATTACGGGCGCATGGACCACAAGTGCTTCATGGGGATGGCCCAGATCATCCTGGAGGAGCTGGATCTCTCCAGCGCCGTCTCGGGCTGGTACAAACTCTTCCCAACCTCCTCCCTGGCCGACTCCAGCATCGGACCCCTGACCCGCCGCCTCTCCCAGTCCTCCCTGGAGAGCTCCACCAGCCCCTCCTGCCCGTAGGGGCTGGGATTGGCGAGGAGACATCCAAGGAGACCTTGCAGAACTGGTCGTGGAGAGCTGTAAATATCCTTCTTTTTTTTTTTTTTTTTTTTTGCCTTTTTTTTTAAATTTTCAATCTCCTCCCCCACAAAAAAAAAATCTGCCCTGGACGCCCTCCCTGGGAAGGGAGAGGGAGCAAGGAGTGGGTGTGAGGCAGGGGGGAAGGAGAGGTGAGAATTCCCCCGCCGAGGGCTGCGACTGCCAACGAGCCCAGACTGTTCCCAGATCTCGTCCTGGGAGCTCCCAGCTCTCTCCCAACCCTGCTGGGAGCAGCCCAGCCTGCCTGAGGACGAGGTTCCTTTCTCCTGCCTCGGGCTTGGGGTGGTTTCCTCAAGTTTGGGATGCTCTCCTCGAGGTCTGGGATGGCTTTTTTGGGACCTGGAATGCCCTTCCTGAGGTCTGGGATGGCTTTTTTGGGACCTGGAATGCCCACCTTGAGGTCTGGGATGGCATTTTTGGGACCTGGAATGCCCACCTTGAGGTCTGGGATGGCATTTTTGGGACCTGGAATGCCCACCTTGAGGTCTCCCTTTCCCTGCCTCCCAGGAAAACGTGGCTTTCCAAGGGGAGAACCCCACGGAACTCAGAACAGATCCAACTCAGCACTATTTTTTTTTTTGTTGTTTTCCAAGGAATGTAGCATCTTCTCTTATGTAGCTTTGCCACGTGCTAACAACACATTCACTGCAATACCCAAGAGAACTCCGGATGGACCGGGAACATCTGCCAGTCTCATCCCGTTTGGTCGCTTTCCCAGCACTTTTGGTGGCCATTTCCCTGCCTTTTTTTTTGAATTTTTTTTCCCCAATTTTTTGGGAATTTTTGGGGTTTTTTTGGGTTTTCCCGGGAGCATGTAGCCTGTGAGCATTGCCAAAGCAAGAGGGGACAGGGAGAGGGGCGCTGGCCTCCCCTCGGTGTCCACTGGGCTTCTCCTCGTGTCCGGCCAAAACCAGACCCGAAGGACAAACTCTGGGAATGCCCCGTGGCGGGAGGGAGAAGGCGACACAACGGAGCAGGAGCACCGGGATCCTGGTGGATCAGCTGCCTCCCAGCTCCTTCCTTCCCAGCTGGAGGGCTGGGATGCTCTCCTTGGAGCTGAGATGTCCTCCTTGGAGCTGAGATGTTCTCCTTGGAGCTGAAATGCTCTCCTTGGAGCTGAGATGTTCTCCTTGGAGCTGAGATGTCCTCCTTGGAGCTGAGATATTCTCCTTGGAGCTGGAATGTTCTCCTTGGATCTGAGATGTTCTCCTTGGAGCTGAGATGTTCTCCTCGAGGTCTGGAATGCTCTCCTTGGAGCTGAGATGTCCTCCTTGGAGCTGAGATGCTCTCCTTGGAGCTGAGATGAGATGTCCCTTTGGAGCTGAAAAGTTCTTCTTGGAGCTGAGATGTTCTCCTCGAGGTCTGGAATGCTCTCCTTGGGGTCTGGGAAGCCCCTGCTCGGGGTTGGGATGTTCTCCTTGAGGTCTGGAACACTCTCCTCCCTGAGGCTGACATTCCCTCCTCAGGGCTTGGGATACCCTTCTTGGGGTCTGGAGTATCCTCCTTGGAGCAGGATGCCATGCTTAAAGGCTGGGATTCCCTCCTCAGGAGCTGGAATTCCTTCCCTGAGGCTGGGATGAGCTTCCCAAGACCGTGGATCCCCTCCTGGAGATGCCCTCCTTGGAGCTGGGATCTCCTCCTCCTCCTCCTCCAGACCAGGCTGTCCTCCTCAAGGTGTGGGATTCCCTTCCCAGGCTCTGGGATTCCCTTCCCAAGCTCTGAGATTCCTTTCTCAAGTTCTGGGATCCCCAAGTTCTGGGATTCCCTTCCCAAGCTCTGGGATTCCCAAGTTCTGGGATTCCCTTCCCAGATTTTGGGATTCCCTTCCCAGATTTTGGGATTCCTTTCCAGGCTCTGGGATTCCTTTCCCAAGCTCTGGGATTCCCAAGCTCTGGGATTCCCAAGCTCTGGGATTCCTTTCCCGAGTTCTGGGATCTCCAAGCTCTGGGATTCCCAAGCTCTGGGATTCCCTTCCCAGATTTTGGGATTCCTTTCCCGGGCTCCAGCACGCTCCCCTCGAGGTCTGGGACACCCTTGGGGTTGGGACACCCTTCTGGAGAGCTGGGACGCCCTCCTGGATGTTCAAATTCCAAGCAGGAGCAGAATCCAAGCCCGGTTCTCTCCAGGGGGACATCTCAAGAGCAGCTCTGGAATTCGGGGGGGCAGACAGAGGAGGTCCTTAGCGGGGTGAGCGTTTTTGGGGTATTTTTTTGTTTGTTTTGTTTGTTTTTCCAAGCAGCATTTTGGTTCCCTCCGATGGGATCCAGTTCTTGTAGCAAACCCGGGAATTAACGGAAGCTTTTTTTGAAGGTGCCTATTGAAATTTGCTGAAATTACTCAGGGAGACACCACTAGAAACTCTTGGTTTCTTCATCAAATATTCCTAAATCCAATGACTGTCCTGAAGGATCAGTTCCCAAGAGAGAAGGAACAAAATCCCGACAACACCAAAAGATGAGGAGACTGGAAGAGGACAAGAGGTTCACGGGGAAATTTCATGGGGAATTTCATGGGGCTGGCTCTGACCTTCAGTCTTCACCACGAAGCACCCCACAGCACGGCTGGGGGTTTTTATAGGATTATTTCTTGGCAAAACACGGAATTCCACGACGCACAGAGCACAACAAACCCACCTGGGCTTCTCCTGGTGGCGCCGGGAATGAAGAACCAGCTCAGCCACAGCAGAACAAACCCAAACCTGAAGGAAAAGACTGTTGGGATGAAGGGATGAAGCTGTTCCCTCCACAAACCCAACCCCAAACCTGGGGCTCCATAAAACCAAACCAGGGAGTCCTCGACCCCAAATCTGGGGTCCGCAAATCCAAATCTGGGGAATCATAAATCCAGTCCCGGGGGTCCACAAACCCAAACCTGAGGGTTCACAAATCCAAGCCTTGAGGTCCACGACCCCAATTCTGGGGTTGCACAACTCCAAATCTGGGGGCCCAAAAACCCAAACTTGGTGTTCCATAACCTCAAATCTGGGGTTCCACCAACCCAAATCTGGAGGTCCACAACCCCAAACTTGGGGGTTCACAAATCCAGATCTGGGGAACCATAAATCCAAACCTGAGGGTTCATAAATCCAAACCTTGGGGTCCGCAAGCCCCAAACTGGGGTTCCACCAATGCAAATCTGGGGTTCCACCAACCCAAACCAGGGGTTTCATAACCCCAAAGTTCCACAACCCCAAATCTTGGGGTCCACCAACCCAAACCTGGGGTTCCACCAACCCAAATCTAGGGTTCCACCAACCCAGACCTGGGGTTTCATAACCCCAAAGTTCCACAACCCCAAATCTTGGGGTCCACAAATCCCCAAACTTGGGAGTCTACAAACCAGATCTGCGGGTCTACAAACCCCAACTTTGGGGTCTCCAAACCCACACTTGGGGTTCCACAGCCCCAAACCCGTGGCCAGCAGGACTCTGTGCTATGGCCAACCCACCTGGCACTGCCACAGCTTTGGTGCCACCGTGACGGGGACTCGGAGCTGCTGCTGTGACTTTGCCAATTCCAAACCACCCAGAGAGGAATTGTCTGGATCCTGCTGAGCTGGGATGGGGGAAAAGTTCATCCTTTCCCCCCGTGAAGGATGAAAGATGAAATTCCTCCTCCTCAGAGGAGCGTGGGCTGCAATTCCTGGATGGAGATCTCTTGGAATATGGGATGTCCTGAACCTCTGGTGGTTTGGGGACTAAACTCAGCGCCCTGAGGAACAAACAACGGCTCGGACTCGACGTTCCCTCCTGAGCACGGAGCAATTCCACGAGGCCAACGTGGAATCACGGCGAACAGAATTCCAAGAGGGGCTCAACCTGTGCCAGATTTTTGACTCTCCACGAGGGAAAGCATCCCAAAAGGAAAAGCTTCCTGCTCCTCCGAGCTGCTGCTCTTCCCTCTGGCTTCACCAACTCGGCTCTGGTCCCAGGCACGGGGCAGGAGCGTGGGCAGAGCAGGGAGCTGAGCAGGGACCTCGTGCTGCTGCCGTGGGCACAGCTTCCCACCCCCTCCGCATTCCCGCGTTCCCTGCTCTGTCCTGGCTGCCAGGAACGTCCCAGGAACATCCCAGGAACATCCCACGGCCCTGCCTGATGGGAGCAGGGGCGGGGGAATCAGCAGAGCGCGGCCACCAGGGCCAGGATGGCTTTCTGCTGGAAAAATCCCGGTGAAATTCCACCTGGGAATGAGGAAAACACAAAGATTTTGGCTCACAAGGATGAGTTGTGGATGACCACCATGCACTACCCAGGGCCAGCACGAGCATTCCTGGCTTTCTGCTGGAAAAATCCCGGCGAAATTCCACCTGGGAATGAGGAAAACACAAAGATTTTGGCTCACAAGGATGAGTTGTGGATGACCACCATGCACTACCCAGGGCCAGCACGAGCGTTCCTGGCTTTCTGCTGGAAAAATCCCAGTGAAATTCCACCTGGGAATGAGGAAAATTGAAAGATTTTGGCTCTTGTGAGTTGGGGGTGACAAGGACAAAGCGCAGCCCTCCGTGGGACGGGTTCCTCCTGCTCCTGGAGAAGTGGAAACACCATGAAATGACACCAAAATCCAGGAAAACGTTCCCTCCTTCCCTCCCAGTCCCCCAGGAATGTCCCACCTCAAACTGGTGTGGGAAACCCAAACTGGGGCAGAAGCCAGGACTGTGCCACGCTGGCGTTGCAACATCAGCTGCTCATTTCTCATTTCTCAACCCCCAGGAGCTCGTGTCAGATGTTTTCCTTCCTCAAACAAGGAGAAAAACACGGCCAAGACACCCAGAAATCCCAAACTGAGCCCCGTGCCAGCTCCTGAGGAAGGGAACCCCATCCCAGGATAAATTCCTGTGCTCCAAGGTTGGTTTTTTTGTTGTTTTTCTGGGGGAATATTTTCTCACAAAGGGCATTTTATTTTTTTTTTCATGTGCAATTCGATTTTGCAAAATTCCCTGGAAGGAATTTTGAGTTTGATGGTTTTCTCTATTTTCTATCGAGAAAAGAAATCCAAATCGCTGGATTTGCCAGAGATTTTTTTTAAATTTTTTCCTGGAAAGAGGAATGAATATGGAATTACATCAGTTTTGCAGCCCATTTCACACCCAGCCCCCAGCAGAGAGGAGCAGCCCCCACCTGACACTGCCAGAACTGAAATCCAAACCCCCAGCTGGAATCACGAGGATGGATTTGACAAAAAAAAAAAAAAAAAAAACCCAAAAAAACCCCTTGGAATGATGCTGGAATATCCTCTGAAAGCTGACAAAACTCACACAAAGCACAGAGAACACTCCAAGATTCCAGGCCTGAGTTATCCCTGGTTTGGAATGGACCAGATTTGCCAAAGTCCAGGGAAAATTTCCAAGAAATTGGGATCAGCCAGAATGCAGCTGCTGTTTCATCATCATCAGGGCACGCTGAAAAACCCGGGAGAGGAGGCTTGGCTGGAGTTTTCCCAAAATCCAATGGAATCCAGCACCAATTCCCTGAACCTACTGCCACAGAGCACCAGAGAGGGGGAGAAAAAATTCCCTCCACCTTTCCAGCTCTGCCAACCTTTCCTCCAGGAGCTCCCAGCTCCTGCTTCCAGCCAGAGCAGGAATTCCTCAGGAATGGGATCAGAATTCCCTCGGCTGACAGGGAATCTCTTCTGTTCACTGCCCGACACCAGAGCTTGGGAAATCCAGCCTGGATCCCACCATTCCCACCTGGACTCACAAATCCCACCCAGCAGGGCAGGAAGGATTTTTCCTCACACACACAAAAAAACTGCACCAGGGATGTTTTTCCAGGTGGAAAATTTTTCTTCCAGTTGACTCAGCTGTTTCTTTCTGCATGGATGGGAAATGCCTGGATGTGGGAAGCTCTGGATTGGTTTGGAAAACACCAGAATTGTGCAGATCGAGGAACAGTGCCCTGAACCCGACCTGGATGTGTTTTTCCTCATGGATGGGAAGAGCTCTCCCTGCTTTCCCTGGGGATTTCAGGGCTGCAGATGGATCTGGAGAATTCCCTGCAGGGTTTGCCTGCTGTGCCAAGGGCAGCAAGGCCTTTCCCAATGTTCCAACTGGGAGTCTTCCCTCTGCTCCACGGATCCCAGGCTGGTTTGGGTGGGAAAGACTTTAAAATCCATCAAATTCCAGCCCCTCAGAGGCTGCTCCAAGCCCCATCCTGGGACACTTCCATGGACAGGCCAGGATTTCTTTTTTTCATGGAGAAACCCCCTCCCAATCCTTTGCTGGTTGGTTAAAGGTGTGAAAATCACTTTTAGGAGTTGAAAAACTGCAGGAAAGACTTTTTTAGGAAAAAAAAAGAGAAAAGCATAAAAGCATCCCAAATAACAGGGTTGGAATTTTGGGGGTCACTCTGTGACCAGGGTGGGACAATCCCGCTCACCTGAGGAAGATTTTGGGTTGAAAAAGACACAGAAAAGTGTCCAAGTGTTGGTCTGGGTGACTGAGGAACCTCCACATTGTGGGACCCCCGAGCATCCCTCAGGAACACCGGGATGGACTCCAGGAATGCAGGAGAATCCAGGAGATCCCAGTGCTCCCCCAGGGCCTGGAGCTCCGGTTGTTGCTATACCTCATCCTTTCCTTTTCCTTGAATCCTACCCCCTTTTCCCACTTTTTCCATTCCTTTAGGACCCAGAGCTTGTGCACTCGGCCACATCCAGGTTTTTGTTTTGTTTGGTTTTGGTTTTTTTTGGTTTTTGTTTCTCTGTGGAATGAAAAGCAATCCATGATTGGGGTGGGCAACTCCCAACCCTGCTCCCTTTGGGATTTGAGCCCAAGGCAAGGGAATCCCGGGGTTGGAAGGATGATCCAGAGGGATCCCTGTGCCCCTTTTCCACCTTTCCTGTCCAGCAGCCCCTCCAGGGCTGCCCTGAGCCCCCCAAAACCCTCCCAGGGGTGGGCGAGGGGCTCGACGCCAAAATCCAGCGCTGCTCCCACCCCTGGGAGGGCACAAATCCCTCTCCAAAGCCCTTGGAGGGGCACAAATCCCTTTCCAATGCCCTTGGATGGGAACAAATCCTTTTTCAAAGCCTCTGGAAGGGCACAAATCCCTCTCTAAAGTCCTGGGAAGGGCACAAATCCCTTTCCAAAGCCCTTGGAGGGGCACAAAGCCCTTGGAGGGGCACAAATCCTTTTCCAAAGCCCTTGGAGGGGCACAATTCCCTCTCCAAAGCCCTTGGAGGGGCACAAATTCCTTTCCAAATCCCTCTCTAAAGTCATTGGAGGGGCACAAATCCTTTTCCATTGCCCTTGGAGGGGCACAAAGCCCTTGGAGGGGCACAAATCCTTTTCCAAAGCCCCTGGAAAGGCACAAATCCCCCTCCAAAGGCCTTGGAAGGGCACAGATCCCTTTCCAGAGCCCTTGGAAGGGCACAAATCCCTTTCCAGAGCCCTTGGAGAGGCACAAATCCTTTTCCAATGCCCTTGGAAGGGCACGAATCCCTCTCCAAAGCCCTTGGAGGGGCACAAAGCCCTTGGTGGGGCACAATTCCCTCTCCAAATCCCTTGGGAGGGCACAAATCCCACGCCAGGGAATATCCCAGAGGATTTCCCGATCCCAAGGGGGAGCCCCTGAATGTTCAGAGCACTTTGAAGTTGGTGGCCTTGTTTTCTTAAAGGGCTTTGATCTTTTCATGAAAGGAGAGAATCTTCCCCATCCCATCATCATCATCATCCTCCTCCTCCTCCCCAGCTCGGAATTCATCCCTGGAACGTTCAGGAAGATCCAGGACTCCGGAATCTGTCATTAATCCCTCGAGTTTACAGCTAAAAGGGGGAAAAGAAAGTTGGGAATTTCTCCTGGAATTCAGGTTGGCAGCAGCACCAGGGAAATAAAAAGAGAGGGGAAAACCCCTGATGGATTTTTAGGAGTGGGCAAAGTGAAGTTTGGGAGTGTTTATCCCATCCAAAAAATTCGGGATTTCCATTCCAAATGGAGGGATTTTATCCAGAATAAGGAACCTTTCAACCCAACTTCCCCCTAAAAAGTTTGAGGGGGGGGGATGAAAGGGAATTGTGGAATTTCAGACTGGTTTGGGTCCATTAAAGATAAAATAAAATGGAATAAAAGGGTGGGAATGATGAGGGATTAAAGGCAAGGAGATGCTCCCAGAGCTCTGCCAGAAATTCCAAACCCTTGGAAGCTGAGGCTGGAAGGAGGGATGGGGGTGAGAGTGCAAAACCCCACAAGGATTTGAAAATCCCTCACATTTTAGCCTCAAATCCCCCAAAATTTGCATGGAAAGGGATCACCAAGAGAGGGGGGAAGTGTCAGAGCTTAATTAACCTCGAGTTAATTGGCACTAAATGAGAAGGTGGCAGCTGAGGGGGCAGGGAGAGCCAGGGGAAGATTTTCCTTGGGTATTTCAGGGTTTCTGGGAGCTGGGATGGGAACAGATTTTAAGATTTCTGGGAGCATAATTTAACAATTTATGCTAAACTGGGTTTAATGACAGATTCCTCCCATTCCACAACTCCACCCTCCCCAAAAATCACCGGGCAGGGGGGTCCTGGAGCATCCTTGGAGCCCCAGTCCCACATCCAAGAGCAGGGGATGGGTTTGGGATGGCTACAGAAAAGTGGGAATATTTCAAAAAAACGAGCAAATGGAATTTTCTACCTGTGTCCTGTCCCGTTTTCTATGTGCGTGGTCCTTTCTTAAATGTCAAACTCTTGTATTTTTGTGGTTTCTATCTGCGGGACTGACGGCTCTGAGGGCGCACGTTGTTTTGTAAAATATTCCTGACATTTTTCCTCCTCAAAAAAAAAAAAAACCAACAAAACAAAGGGAGGAAAAGCTGAATTATTCACCTTTTAATTGGCTTTGCATGTACAGTATTGGGGCAGCAAGTGGAGATGATTAAAGCCAGCTTGAAAACTTTTTGCTTGTGCTTGAGTTGAGTTTTTCCCCCAAAATATTTTAAAAAATTCTCCCACAACCTCTCATGGATACTCTGGGAAAGAGGGGAATGGGATAAAACATATTTTATTTTTTTTTCCCTGGAAAAAGCAGGTTTGATTTGAGGAAAGAAATCCCATCATGAATAAAAGACCCCAAAACCTCCCCGGTTCCTAAATCCCCTCCAGCTTCCCAGGAAAAAATGGGGAGGGACAGGAAAAATGGGAATAGGCAGGGTTGGGTGGGATTTTGGGATGAAATTCCTCCCTGTGAGGCTGAGGAGGGGCTGGGATGGAATTCCCAGGGAAGCTGTGGCTGCTCCACCCCTGGGAGTGTCCAAAGGAGAAATCTGGGATGGGGAAAGGAGTAGGGGGTGAACGGAATGGGACCCAAACCATCCTGGAATTCTCTGATTTTCCCCTGTTCCTTCACATTTTTGGACGAGGTTTTGTTAAACCCGAGTTTAAAATGGTTGGAATAACGGAATTAAAGCTGGAATGAAATAATTTAATCCCAGCAGCTGCAGGAATTCTGCTCCACCTTCCCCCCATCCCAAAGCTGAGGGGTTTGTATATAAAAGTGTCAACTTTGGATTCTTCCAGGCCTGGCTGTGTTCCCTCAGCTCCCTGGCATTTGGGACAGAGCCCAAAACCAGAGGAATTTGGGCTGATTTTCGGGATGAAATTCCCTAAATCCCCACGCCTGGAGTGACCACCAGCACCAGAGGAGTCCACTGCAATATTTTATTTGGGAATTTACATATCCACAGGAGAGAGCAGACCACAAGTCCGACTTCTTGCTGAATTTTGAAGCAGTTTTGGGTTCTACTGGAGATGAGAAAAGAAATCTGCCTAAGATTAAAATGTCCCAAGCGAGCCAGGAAAGGGAGGAACCAGGATTTTACACAGGAACAACGACAACAAGAACGAAACAAAACAGAAAAAAAAATATATATATATGAAAAAAGTATAAATTAGGATGTCAGAATCATTTTTAAAAGCGTTAAGAAAACTTGCACAGGGCTCTGGGCCCCGGAGAATTAACTCTGGTTAAGATTGTTAAAAGTGAAATTCCATCAAATCTTAACACCAGCCAGAAAATTCACTCTGGAGTGCAAGTTTTTCACATTCCATCGGCTTTGCCCCCACTCTGGGCGAGATTCCTGCTTGCTCAGGGTGGGTGGGAGAGGGGCTTTTCCCAAGGACTTTGGTTCCAAGGAGGGTGGGAGCAGGGAGAGCTCCCCTCGAGGGAGGAGGTAGCAAGGCTTGCTTGCCCCTGGGCTCGGCTTAAATCCAGTTCCTCAGCACCAAACGAGGTTCCCCACCCCCCAAAAAAAAAAAAACAAACCCAAAAAATAAAATAAATCTAACACTGCGAGTTGAAGTGAGAAATCCCAGCTTTCTGGGCAAGATTCAGTCGAGATTTCCCAGTCCCACCTGTGCCCAGGTGCCCAGCAGGGCATCAAGTGCTACCCAGGAGCTCTGGTGGAGCTTTGTGCAGGGAGGTTTCCCCTCCCCTGTGTGCATTGACTGTGCTGAGGACGGGGCTGAGCTCGTGGCGTGGCCACCCAGCTGTCCCCGTGGCTGTGACAGTGGAAAGGCAGAAGAGATGGAGCTCAGGGATGGGAAAAAAAACCCAAAAAATAAATTCAGGTTGGGCTGGGTCCCCCCCAAAACCTGAAAGCAAAAAACCCTGAATGTCTCATGGAGCAGGTTTGGAGAACAGAACAAAGGCAGAAATGGTCACGTGCGAGCGAGGGCTCATTTCCACAGCGGGGAGCTGAGGGAGGGGTTGCTGCCCTGGGCTCCTCCTCCTCCTCCTCCTCCTCCCATGGACTGTCCATAGCCCATCATTCCGTTGGCTCCGTAGAAGTTCATGCCAGCCATCTGCTGGGTCATCTGCAAACGGGACAGGAGAGAGGTCAGGGATGGGCCCACAGCTCCCAAAACCAGCAGAGCCCTGAAGGGGAGCAGGGGGTGGCTCCCCCCAGCATGAGGGGACTTCAGGGCCCTCAGGATATCAGCAGGAATTTGCCCATGGAAAGGGTGATCAGGCCTTGGAATTGCCCAGGGAATTTTGGAGTCCCCAGGTATGGGAAGACTTCAGGGTCCTCAGGATATCAGCAGGAATTTCTCCAAGGAAAGGGTGGGCAGGCCCTGGAATTTTTCCAAAGATGTCTGGAGTCCCCAGGTACGGGAGGACTTCAGGGCAGGAATTTCCCCATGGAAAGGGTGATCAGGCCTTGGAACTACCCAGGGAGGTTTGGAGTCCTCAGGTATGGGAGGATTTCAGGGCAGGAGAGACATCAGCAGGAATTTCTCCATGGAAAGGGTGGGCAGGTCTTGGAATTGCCCAGGGAATTTTGGAGTCCCCAGGTATGGGAGGACTTCAGGGTCCTCAGGATATCAGCAGGAATTTCTCCATGGAAAAGGTGAGAAGGCCTTGGAATTTTTGCCAAGGAGGTTTGGAGTCTCCAGATATGGGAGGATTTCAGGACAGGATGGATATCAGCAGGAACTTCTCCACAAGAAAGAGCGAGCAGGTCTTGGAGCTGCCCAAGGAGGTCTGGAGTCCCCAGCTATGGGAGGATTTCAGGGCAGGAATTTCCCCATGGAAAGGGTGGGCAGGCCTTGGAATTGCCCAAGGAATTTTGGAGTCCTCACCCCTGGAGGTGTCCATGGGAGATGAGGCTGGGATTGGACTCAGCCTCAGAATTCCTCCCCAACCTGACCCACCCTGGTATCCTCAGGCTCTCCCACTCCCCCCTCCACAACCAAGCCCGGTTCACCCGATCCCACCCCAGCCACAAACACCCCTGCACATCCCCTCACTCCTCCCCTTCCCAACTCCCAGAAAAACCCTGGAAAACCCCTCTGGGAGCCTCCCCCTCACCTGGGCGAGGTTCCACTGCAGCTGCTGCGTTGGCTGGACCCCGTACACGGCCTGGGGCACGGCGGCCACCCCGGCCACATAGCCGGGCTGCTGCGTCCCCATCATCCCGTTGGGAACGCCCAGCACGCTGCCCACGTAGCCTGCTGGGATGGCCACGGGTGCCACCATGCCAGCAGCTCCAGGCTGGGCCAGCATGCCCACGGATGGGGCCATCAAGCCCCCCATCATGCTGCTGGAAGGGGGCACCCCCGGGAAGGCGGCGTAGGGAGCGGCGGGATAGCCCAGCTGGGCCGGCGCCATGAACATCGCTCCTGGGAAAAGGCAGGGAACGGGGAAAAATGGGTCAGTTCAGGGGCTGGGATGTCACAATTCCAGCCACAGCCTGGTGGGCATGTCCAGGCTGAGCTGCTCTTTGTGTTGCTCACAGTGCTCAACAAAGATGGAGAGGGAATTTGGGCAGCGGCGTGCAGGAGTGGGGTCCCAGTGCCAGAGGGTTGGGTTGGATATTGGGATGGAATTCCTCCCTCATTCCCAGGGCCAGAGGGTTGGGCTGGATATTGGGATGGAATTCCTCCCTGATTCCCAGGGCTAGAGGATAGGGTTGGATATTGGGATGGAATTCCTCCCTGATTCCCAGTGCCAGAGGATAGGGTTGGGTTGGATATTGGGATGGAATTCCTCCCTGATTCCCAGTGCCAGAGGATAGGGTTGGGTTGGATATTGGGATGGAATTCCTCCCTCATTCCCAGTGCCAGAGGACAGGTTTGTGCTGGATATTGGGATGGAATTTCTCCCTCATTCCCAGTGCCAGAGGACAGGTTTGGGTTGGATTTTGGGATGGAATTCCTCTCTGATTCCCAGTGCCAGAGGATAGGGTTGGGTTGGATATTGGGATGGAATTCCTCCCTGTGAGGGACTAGAAGGGATTTCCCAGAGAAGCTGTGGCTGCCCCATCCCTGGAAATGCCCAAGGCCAGCTTTGGAGCACCCTGGGATTGTGGAAAGTGCATGGCTGGAACAGGATGAGCTTCACATTCCCTTCCCACCCATGCCATTCTGGATTCTCAGGGATCACCCACATTCCCATTTCTCCTGGAAGTTTGTCAGCTCCCAGGACACCCCACCAGGGTTACCTTGTGCTGGCACCTGGGACGTTTGGGAGCCATACAGGGACAGGATGGAGTCTTTGGAGAGCTGCTTCTTCCCCACCTCCTCCCCTTTGCCTCCGGGCTCCGGGAACAGATTCAGATTTTCGGGAACGGAGCCGGCGCTTCCAGAGGTTGGCATGGAGCCAACAACCTGGGACAGACAGACAGACAGGATCAGGGCAAAACCCAGCATGGGGGAAAGGGGAATATCCATCCACACACAGGGACGTGCTGGGGTCATGGAAGAGGGACATTCCTCATTCTTCAACATTGAAGAGGGAGATTTCAGGATTTAATTAAGGGAAATTTAGAGGAAGCAAGGTTTAGGGGAATGGAAGAGGGAGATGTGGGAATGGAAGAGGGAGATTCTTCACTCTTCAACGTGGAGGAGGGAGATTTCAGGATTTAATTAAGAAATTTAGATGAAGCAAGGTTTAGGGGAGTGGAAGAGGGAGATTTGGGAATGGAAGAGGGAGATTCCTCATTCTTCAACGTGGAGGAGGGAGATTTCAGGATTTAATTAAGAAATTCAGATGAAGCAAGGTTTAGGGCAGACAACTGATGTGTGTTTGATGGTGAAACAGTGGCACAGCATTCCCAGATGTGGGAATGGAAGAGGGAGATTCTTCATTCTTCAGCGTGGAGGAGGGAGATTTCAGGATTTAATTAAAGGAAATTTAGATGAAGGAACATTCAGGGCAGACAGCTGATGTGTATGGTGAAACAGTGGCACAGCATTCCCAGATGTGGGAATGGAAGAGGGAGATTTCAGGATTTAGATTAAGAAATTTAGATTAAGAAATTTAGATGAAGCAAGGTTTAGGGCAGACACTGCATTCCCAGATGGATTCACCATCCCTGCAAGTGTCCAAGACCAGCTTGGAGCAGCCTGGCACAGTGCAAGATGTCCCTGCCCTTTGATGTCCCTTCCATCCCAAATGACACCGTGGTTCTACGACACAACCAGGCTTTTCCAAGCCCCAGCATTCCCAGCTCACCTTCCTGGAGGAGTCTGAGCTGGATCCCACGGATGCAAAGAGGTCCAGGTCCTTCTCCAGGCTGCTGGGCCGGCCGTTGGTGACGGGCGTTGTCACCGGAGCGTCTGCGGGGACAGAGATGTCCTGGGGGTGTCCCCAGCCTGGGGACACCTCTGTGCCACCACTGCCACCCCACCCACAGACCTGATCTCCAGCTCCCTCATCCCTCTGGAGCTGGGAAGGGCCTGGAGCAGGATTTGAAGTGCCCCTGGGTCCTGTTTGTCCCATAAAGCTCCAGCTGCTCCTGGACACCAGAGGCTCCAGCAAAAAAGGAAATATATGGAAAACTCCTCCCAAACTGAATATTCCTGCAGGATTCCTGGAATTGTTCACCTGACGGGGAAAATCGGCACTGGAACTCCTCAAATTCCCACAATTTCTACATAGTTGTAGAAATTATGTAGAAATTGTGGGAATTTGAGGAGCTCCAGCTGCTCCTGGAAAAACACAGGCTCCAGGAAAAAGGGAAACACGTGGAAAACTATTCCTAAACTGAATATTCCTGGAATTGTTCACCTGATAAGGAAAATTAGGACTGGAATTCCTCAAATTCCTACAATTTCTACATAAAGTTTCAGCTGCTCCTGCAAAACCACAGGCTCCAGGAGAAAGGAAAACACGTGGAAAACTATTCCTAAACTGAATATTTCTGGAATTGTTCACCTGATAAGGAAAATTAGGACTGGAATTCCTCAAATTCCCACAATTTCTACATTCCACAATTTTTCCTGGGACACCACAGGCTCCAGGAACACCACAGGCTCCAGGAGAAAGGGAAACACATGGAAAACTCTTCCCAAACTGAATATTCCTGCAGGATTCATGGAATTGTTCACCTGACAGGGAAAATTAGCACTGAAACCCCTCAAATTCCCACAATTTCCACACCAATTTCTCTTACCCAGGCCCAGCAAGTCCATGACTGGCTCAGATTTGGGGGAACTTTTCCTGGATTGCTGCGTTTCGTCCTTCTTCTGAGGCTGGGGGAAAAGAAACAACACAAATCTTGTGCAGCTTTTGGGTTCACTCTGAAATGGTTTTAACAAGATTTACAATGGTTTTTGACAAGATTAACCCTTAAAATCCCCTTTTTTTCCCCAGTGGATTTAAGCCAAAAATAAATTAAAATTCTCTTTGCTCTTCCAAAATGAGAATTTCAGAGTGAGTATTTCCCCGTTTTTTATCATCCCAATACTTGTCAAATCCAAGCAGGCTCTAAACCAGGGAGCAGCAGCTGCTGGAGCTGGAAAAACCAGCAGGGAAGAGCAGGATTCCAACCTGCACATCTGCTCAGTGTCTGGGGAGCAGAGCAAAACAAACTCCCAGCAGTGACTCAAAGCACCCAGGCGGTGACTGAGGCCAGAAAAATGCTCCCAGAGGAGGCTGGAATCCCTCTGCCCTGCCTCAGGGATGTCTCCATGGTTCCTCTTCCTGATCTTACCATTTTCACCTTCTCAAAGATGATGGGTTCCAGTTTTCTTTCTGACTCGTTGGTCCTTTTCCATTTGTCGTCCTTTTCTTTCTGTGAGGGGAAAAAAAAAGTCACTGACATGAGGGGAAAAGTTCTTGATTTCACCAAGAAAAAACTCAGACCTGGTGCTGTTACTGATCTAAAACCCCTCAGATCTAAAATCCCTCAGAACAATCTGATTCTGAGGTAAATTTTTGCATTTTTCCTGCTCTGAGGAAGGAATTGGATAAAATCCTTTCCAAATCTCCTCCAATCATTATCCCTGATTCACTGCCTCCCTCTTCCATCTACACAAATCAAAAATTTCCAAGAGGGAAAAAAATCAAGAATTTAAACAGTTTTGTTGTCCTTTTCCTTCTGTGAGGGAAAATATCACTGACATGAGGAGAAAAGTTCTTGATTTCACCAAGAAAAAACTCAGACCTGGTGCTGTTACTGATCTAAAACCCCTCAGATATAAAATTCCTCAGAAAAAAACTGAATTTGAGGTAAATTTTTGCATTTTTCCTGCTCTGAGGAAGGAATTGGATAAAACCCTTCCAAGACCCCCTTCAATGAGAGACATCCATCCACACAAACCAATCAGTGAGATGAAGAGGAAGGAAGAAAACAGGAATTTAAACCACCAAAAAAACTCCAACCCCCTGAGCTCTGCCCTGTCTGTGATCCTGCTTTTTTTTTCCGTGGAATATTCCCTGAATATTCCAGAATATTCCCTACAACAAAACCCACTCAGCATCTTCAAATCTCCTCAGGAATTCACTCCATGAAATTCAAGCAGCCCTGGAGAAGGGATTTCTCCTGACACAGGGAATATTTCGATATATATATTTTAATATTTTGTTTTAATCACAGTTTAAGGCCTCCAGACTCACCCTGAAGGCGTTGATGTCGATGCTTCTGTCCATATATTTCTTCTTCTCATATTTATCCCGGATAAAACTCTCCACAGCTCTACAGCAGCTGGTTAAGGACAAAGGATTCCAGAATAGAAGCCTTATTTGACAGGGAGGAACAAGGTACAGGCTGTAACTAAATTAAATCATTGTTTAAAGAGCATTTCCAGCAGTAACTTTCTTAAAATAATTTACTGCTGGATCCCAACTCAGTTTTTGCCCCTGGGTTATTTCAGGTTATTTCAGTGCTATAAAAAGGGAATTAAATCAGGATTTAAGCTCTTGCTCTGTTTTCTCCACTGTTTTTTCTTGTTTGCTCCAAGCATCCCCTCAGCACATTCAGATCACAGTGGTCACAACAGGACCCTGCACCTCAAAAAGCACCTCAGGTACCAGATTAACTCAAAAAAAAGATGGTGGAAAGGTGCTTTTGTGTGTTTTTTTCTAGGTTCACATCATTCTATCCCTGCTTACTCAGCATTCCTGCAAGGTGGGAGTTACAGCTGAAGCACTGAAAATTCCATCAGAGAATTCCCAGCCTGGTTTGGGTTGGAAGGGACCTTAAATCCCATGGGCAGGGGCACCTTCCACTATCCCAAGCTCCATCCAGCCTGGGGAACACTTCCAGGGATGGGGCAGCTGCATTTTTTTTTTGGGAAATCCATTCCAGCCTCTCCTCACCCTCACAGGGAGGAATTCCTTCCCAAAATCCCACATCTACCAAAATCCATCCCCTCCCTTGTAAATCATCTCTCTCCATCTCTCTTGCAGCTCCTTCAGGTCCTGGAAGGCCACAATTAGGTGTCCATGGAATATTCAGCACTTTGGAAAACCCAACTCTCTCATTCCCTCCAAACTTCAGCATTTTTGGGTTCACTCTGACATATCAGAGATCTGAACGAGATAAATCCCACTGGAAAAAAAAGGGATTTTAAGGGTTGTTTTCCATTCCAGTGCATTTTTTTCACATTTAAGCCAAAAAATAAAAGCAAAATTCTCCTTGCTCTTCCAAAATGAGAATTTCAGAGTGAATATTTCCCAGTTTTTCTTGTCCCAATCCAAGCAGGCTCTAAACTTGGGAGAAGCCTCCTGTGGTCACCTTGGTGTCCCAGTTCTCCACCCCAACCCCTTCATTCCCATTCCCTGCCCAAGGGAACAACTTCTCCTTCAGGGAGGTTTAACCACACAGCTCCAGGATGGAAATTTCCATGGAATTTCCACGTTTTTCCAGGAATAACAAAAAGGATGCTGGTCTGTCTGGGGCCTCCGAAAGTTCTCGGGCAGGTAGGCTTCGTAGAGACGATTGGCTTTGCCATTCCCCATCTCCTGCACGCACTGAAATCCAAAAAAACTCCTTCAAATTCTCCTTCCCCAGCATTAAAGCTCTCCCACAGCATCCCAAGAGAAATTTCTCTGACAGAGAAATCCAGGAAAGGGATCCTCCTGAAAGCCACTTTTCACCACCCCAGGGGATGCTGAGGCAGCTGCTCCAATCCCCTCCCACCCCATTTGCCAATTCTGAGCAATTTTTAATCCAAGGCAGGATAAATATCCTGTTAGCAACCCCAAATCCCTCTGGAAGCAGAGGTGGGAAGCAGGAATTGGTAATTTAACAGAGATTTGCAGCTCCTTGAGCTTTATTCTCTGCTGTTTGTCCAGCCTGGAATGATGACATTTTATTGCTCTTTTTTCCCTCCCAACCTATCCCAGCTGGAATTCTTCTCCCTCCTCAACCTCCTCCCATTTTTTTGGGCTATTCTGGCTTATTTAAAAAAAACCCCGCAGTGTGTTATCTCAGCCCTCACCTGGATCTGTTCCTGTGTCCACTGGTCGAGGTTGACAGATTTGACTCTGGATATGTGAACCCCCAGGTTCCTGTGGATCCCAGCACAGCGGATGCAGATGAACACCCCAATATTCCAGGATGCCCATCGTGGCCCTGAGAAGAGACAAGAAAGTGTTTCCCACCAATCCAACCTTTTAAAATTTTTTTTTAATTTTTTTTTTTTTTTTTTTTTTGCCTGGAGCAACTGGGAAACTGCACCAAGTGAACTGGGATTGAAGCCTTTGGATTCTCATCCAGGCTGGAAACTGGAATTCCACATCAGGAGGATGTTCTCAATCCTTATCCTTGGGAATTTATTGCCTCCCTCTTCCATCCACACAAACCAAATAGCTCCAAGAAGGAAAAAAATCAAAAATCAGGAATTTAAACAGTTTTGCTGTCATTTTCTTTCCGTGAGGGAAAAATCACTGAAATGAGGGAAAAAGTTCCTGATTTCACCAAGGAAAAGGTCCAACCTGGTGCTATGACTGATCTAAAATCCCTACAAAACAGCTGAATTTGAGGTAAAATTTGCACTTTTTCTGAGGAAGGAATTGGATAAAGTCCTTCCAAGATCTCCTCCAATCATTATCTCTGATTTATTTATCCCTCTTCCATCCACACAAATCAAACAGCTCCAAGAAGAAGAGGAAAGAAATCAGAATTTAAACAATTTTGTTGTCCTTTTCTTTCTGTGAGGGAAAAAAAAATCACTGACATGAGGGAAAAAATTCATGATTGCACCAAGAAAAAGCTCAAACCTGGTGCTGTTACTGATCTAAAACCCCTCAGATCTAAAATCCCTCCAAAACAGCTGAATTTGAGGTAAATTTTTGCATTTTTCCTGCTCTGAGGAAGGAACTGGATAAGGCCCTTCCAAGACCTCCTCCAATCATTATCCCTGGAGATTTATTGCCTCCCTCTTCCATCCACACAAGAAGAGGCAGGAAAACAGGAATTTAAACCACCCAAAAAACTCCAACCCCCTGAGCTCTGCCATGTCTGTGATCCTGCTTTTTTTTCCTGGATAACCTGGAATCAGCTCCAGAATATTCCCTACAGCAAAAAAAAAAAAAAAACACCCAGCATCTTTAAAAAATCTCCTCAGTGCTGGGCAGGAATTCCCAGCTGAGCCAGGACCAAGCACTGAGCCCAGGATTTGGCCCCAAAACCAATCCCAGCCCAAGGAATGATCAGGTCACTCCAGTTTCCACAGCTCTGATGGGCATTATTTTTTGCTTTTCCTGGGTCAAAATAAAATAAAGGCATCGATTGAGGTCAGACATTCCTGGTTTTCATGCAGGACAGCTCCAAGGTGTGGATGGGAGATCATGCCAGGGATTTAAAAAAAAAAAAAAATCCAGAAGGGAAAGATTAAGGAGCTCAGATGCACCCAGGAATCCCAGCAGGGCATACAGAGATCCACAGGAGTTCCCACCCCTCTCCCAGACCCTCAATCCTGCTGAATATTTTAGGAATATTTTAAAATTAAGCCCTTTTCTCCCAGCTCCCAGCACAAACTGGTGTCCCAGTGCGGGAGAAACTGGGAAAACACAGAATTAGGGATCAAACAGCCTCCACCAGCCCTTTTTTCCAAACATTTTTCTGGATGATGAAGAGTTATCCTGCTTTTCTTGCCACAGCTAAAATAGCAGAGCCTCGAGTTAATGAGAGGGAGGTGGGAGGGGGAAGAGGGGGAAAGTGTAATTTCAAAGCCCTAAAAAAGCAGTGCTGTATTTGAGATGCTGTTAACAGTTTAATTCCTGTTCCTGGGGAAAGCCTGGAGCATCCTGAGGGATTTGGAGCTGATAATGCACTCAGAGACCCTTCCAGAGCACAGGTATCCAACCTCTAACAGGTAACTCCAGCACCTCTTCCAGGGAATTCACTTAAAAAATGCCTTTATTAAGGTTTCTGGCCTTTCCTGCCATTATTTGCTGCTTTTTCCCTCTCCAAGAGTGGCCTTTGGGATGATATCAATTAATGGAGCTGAGAAATTCACTTCCCAGACACCTTTGCCTACACCTCAGTCCCTTTATTACCTCCTTTATTATCAAAGCAAAACCCACAACTTCAGCAGCACCTGAACATGCCCAAAAATAGGAATAAAACCTTTAGCCAGGATCCTTCCCGTGATTTCTACACGGAATTCTCTCCCAGATCCACCCCCAGGCCTCTAACGTGAGACTGCTGGCAGGATTATCATGAGATTCAAGGTTAGATTTAAAACTCCAGATAAATTTAGCCTTGATAGGACTAAAAGGATAATGGGCAGCTCCTGGAGTAATCAGCTCACTGGGTTTGTCACATGACCAGCTCAGGCCACCACAACCTCCCACTAAAACATGACTCAGGGTAGTGTCACATCCTCCTGCTGCTCCAGTGTCCCCTCAGGGGGCTGGGACAACAAGGGAACCACATCTGGAATGTGCTGCAACTCCCAATCCAAGTTCTGGGAGAGCCAAGATGGAGCAGCTTGGTTATATTAAATTAAAATGAACATTTTAGGGGTTTTTTGAACCCCTTCCAGCAATAAACTCATTATACAACCAGGGGTGAGCTGTTCCCTGGGGAGATTCCAGCTGGGATTTGGGTGTCCTTGCACAGCCAGAAGGTGCTGCAGGAAAGGTTTCAAACCTAAAGGGAACAGAGGGGTTGGTTGTCACAGATTGTGACCCCAGCAGCTCAAGGTTCTGCTCTGTGACAGGAGGGACCCCAGAGCCACACAGGGAGGAAAGCTGAATTTTCCAAAATCCTCCCTGAGCCTGCAGCCACAGCAAACCCTGGCGGGGTCAGGTCGGATCCAACACCCTCCAACAGCCCCTTCCCGACACCCAGCTTAACTAAACCAACACTTTCACCTTCAAATGCCTTCTAAAAATGCTCTTTTAAAATGTCTCATAAAGCCCTGAGGTTGTGGGAGGGGGGAAGGGTTTGGTGCAGATGTAAACAACCTCCCACTTCCCTCTTTGGAGCAGCTCACACTGGAACATCTCCCACTAAAAATCTCCCTGCAAGTGCCCAGCGACTCAGATTTTGCTTTTTAGGGCTTTTTGCAGGCATCTCCCCAGGGTTTCACAGCTCTTTTCAAGGTGACTCGACTCAAAAAAGCTCCAGGTGGCATCTCCAGATGTGACTTTCACCCCGTGCTGCTGCTTTTCACTTCCCCAAAACCCAAGCCCAGCTCAGGCTCCGCAGCAGCTTCAGTGATAAACGGGGGAAAAACGCCTGGGTTGGAGTTTAGGGGAATATTTTTCTGAGGAAAATGAGTTTATATCAATAAATAACAACAGGGCAGCTTTAATCAGCACTGCAGAGCTGCCGGGGGGAATTATCACCCCTCACAAAAAGTGGGCACACCCTGACACCCACCACAAACTGAGAACAGGGGCACCTCACCCCCCTGGCTCAGGGAATTATGGATTTATCTCCCAGAGGGTTGAGGAGAAGGCAACAGAAACATTCAGCTCCTTAAACCACTAAAAAAATTTTGTTTCTTGCAAGAATCCTTGGGTTGATGTTCTAAAATCAATTCCCCTGAGGCTGAGGGCCCTCAGAGCCACCAGGCCAAAATGGAAACCCCATTCCCACATGGAAAATTGGGAGTTTGCTCCAGTGCCAGCCTTGCCTGGCACTGCCACCACTTTTGTCTCAGCTTTATGATGATTTTATGTCTAATTTTATGATGCTAGGGATGATTTTAACATCCATGGAAAGCAAAGTCACCTGGTACCAACCCTGCTCTGAGGAAGTTCATGGAGCTTCACCTCAGACCTGCAGAAATCCCTCCTGGATTGAAGGAAAAACCAATTTGGAGTAAAAATCCCAAGATTTCCAGAGCCTGGATGCCCACTGAGCAGATTTGAGTTAGCTCAGACCCCTTGGGATGCACTCCCAGCCTGGCAGGAGGATCACAAACCCCAAAGCATCCCTTGCTCAGTGAATTTTCATTCCCAGTTTTCCTGAGCATTCCCAAAGGAGGAGGACCCAGCAGGGATTCAGTGCCCAGCCCCTGCTCCAGGGAGTTTGCTCCAGTGCCAGCCTTGCCTGGTGCTGCCACCACTTCTGTCTCAGCTTTATGATGATTTTATGTCTGATTTTATGATGCTAGGGGTGATTTTAACATCCATAGAAAGCAAAGTGAGCTGGCACCAACCCTGTTCTGAGGAAGTTCATGGAGCTTCACCTCAGACCTGCAGAAATCCTTCCTGGATTGAAGGAAACATCAATTTGGAGTAAGAATCCCAACACTTTTCAGAGCCTGGCCTGGCAGGAGGATCACAAACCCCAAAGCATCCCTTGCTCAGTGAATTTTCATTCCCAGCTTTCCTGAACATTCCCAAGGGAGGAGGATCCTGCAGGGATTCAGTGCCCAGCTCCAGGAGACAATTCCAGAGCCTGTTTTACATCCCAGCCTGTCAAAACAAACTCCACATACCAAGCTGCTCGTGCCAGCCCCAGTCTCCATCTAATGCTGCTCATTAATGCTCCAAGGGCTGCTGAATAATCTGAATGACTGAAAAGGATCCTAATTCCCTTTAAAACCCCCAGCCTAATTCCCTTTTCAACTCCCAGCCTGAGGAGCCTGCTCCAAACGAGTCACTTGCTCCAAGTTCACACCCTGGAGTGGTTTTTAATTGAGAAATCCTGAGGGGATTCACTCCTCACCCTTCACTCAAGCACCAAATTCTGGCCCAAGTTCCTGAGGGAACTTTTTTTTTGCTGTAATAACTCTGCAGAAAGTATTTAAAAATAAACCAGGAGCTGGCTGCAAAACCACAGCTCCTTGGAAAAGGAAGAGCAAGGGGGAAAAAAAAAGAGCTGCATCCATGGGCAGGATTGAGGGAGCATCAGAATGGAGAGCCTGGTGAAATATTCCCAGGGGAAATGAGCAGCTTCTTCCATGGATCCCAAAACTGTTCCATGTCTGGCTGTGGAATCATCCAGCTGAAGAAAAGGGATGTGGGGAATTCTCCCAGGAACAAGAAAATCCCTGCCAGGGGTTATCCACACCCTCAGCTTTTCAGCAGGGAAAATTTTCCTCGAGTCCCAGCTGAATAATCCTCATTTCTTTTGTGGAGTCAAAGCAGGAAAGAACTCAGGATCCAAGAGGTTCCTCTGCCTTGTGGTTTCCTTGTTCTGGAAAGAAATTGCTCAAGGATTTTCTGCCATTCAGGCTGCTCAGAGCTGGGACAAAGCCTCTCTTGCAAAACAACTTCCTCTGCTCTTTGCTGGAAATGTCTGTTCTGCTCTTCCAGGACTTGGGGGAACCTAAGGAAACCCCCAAAACCCACTTAAATGATGTTCTTGAGTTATTAACACTATTAATAACTGAGCTGAGTGTGGATCCTGCTGCAGGGATCAGGGATCCACCACGGATTTGGGATTAATCCCTGCTGCACTCCCAGATTTAGGCCCAGACTGAGGGATTTGTGCAGCTCTCAGGGGATGCTAAAGCCAAAGCCTCACTTGAACACCCACCAAAGGTGTTTGATAAAAACCTACACCTGATCAAGTAGTTTGATCACCAAAAAAACAGCTTTATACCATCCTTTGAAAGAAGAAAGGGCTGTTTGGGGGTTTTATTTTCATTTTTTTTCCCCACACAGTAATTACAGGCCTCAACCACATTTTGCAAGAAAAACAAAGGTGCTGGCTCTGATTTCTGCCAGAAAATCTTCCAGTTTAGCAAAAATATCCAATATTTGAGGGCCTTGTGGCCTTGAAGACCAAGATTTGTGTGTTTTTGGGTAAAGATGAGCAGTTTCATCACTGCTACCATTGTGTTCTTTGAAGTGCAGGTGGAGGAAATGAAAATTTCTGTGAACAGCAGGGTGGGGCTTTCCTGCTGCTGCAGAAAGGGCTGGATGTTCCTCCAGTCAATAAAAAGGTGACAGGGACAATTTCAAGCAGTTTTATCACCAGGATCCATGAAAAACAACTGGGTGACATCATCAACACCGATGGTGACACAGCTTAAAAATAAAAATATACATCAAAAAAATAAAAATCAGTCAGTTCCACAATCCATGGACTTCCTGTGGCATCATTTTTGGACCAAAACCACACATCAGCCAATGCTAGAAATTGCAGATTCCAAGGAGGCCTGAATTTCCATGAAATGCAAATAATTTAGGTGATAGGTGCACCTGTAAACAGAGCAGCAGGGTGGAAGCTCTGCCATCACTGAGTTGGCTTTTGATGCTGTAAACAGAATTTAGCTGCTTTTTAAGATGTTTTTAATTCATCACTTAGTGCTGAAAATATTTAGATTGTTTTCTAATTTAATTTGAGTTGGGGACGTTTTAGAAGCCAACAAGTCCTAAAAAAAAGCTCTGAGCAGAGGAAGGTCCTGGGTCAGTTTTTGAGGGATTGAGAATTTTTTCAGTATCTAGAGCTAAACATGATAATCATAATAATCTGAATTAATATCTTCATTATAATAATACTTATTTTCAGTATCATGAGCTAAACACCCCTTGAAATTCCTAGGGAAAGGGGCAGGAAGGAATGGCATATCTTACCAAAAATAGAGAAAAACCAATTTATTAAGGCCCAGGTAAATCCAGCCTTGCACTCACTGCTCCAAGTTCAAGACAGCTCCTCCTAAAAGCTCCAGCTTTGTCCCAGATTTCCTGGGACACAGGGAACAATCACTACCAGGGACCAACCTGAAGGAGCCCTGAGCTATTCCTGACTTTTTGCTCGGTTTCAAGACCTACTTTGCATTTTGGAGCACGAGCTCCCTTTGCACTGCAGCTGCCATTTCCTTACATAACTCCTGGCAGTTTCTATAGGAACAAACTTTACTCCAGCTGAGAATCACGTGGGTTTTTTTTTTTTTGGGGGGGGTGGGAATTTTCTTTTCCCACCTCCTCTCCTCAGGTGGGTCAGCACACAGAGAGCCCAGGTGCTGCTGCTGCTCTGGGGATTATCCCTATTTCTGGCAGATGTAGGGCCAAGTGTGACTCAGAGCTCTGCTTAAAAGGGATCTTCCTACAACTAATTCCACACTAAACCCCTGTTGGGAACACTGATGCTTTTTTCCCCTTGCTTGAGTGGGAAGTTCCAGCTCCAGGCAGGCTCAGGGTGGACAGAGCTGTGTCCTCTCCCAGTTTTACCCTGCTGAGGTGAAGGTTCCAGAGGGATAAAGTGAATTTCGGAGCATTTCCACTCCCTTTGTGCACCAGACCCGAACTGGGGAGAGCAGAAAAGCAGAATAATGGAAGATCCCAGAATATTGTGGCTGCAGCTGAGGATTCAGATGAACACACAACCCACATGGATCCCTCTGGCAAGACTCCCTTGCCTAAAGCTGAGCTTTCTCCTCATCCCAGATTTCCTAAGCTGAGCTGAGCAGTTCCAGCCCCACCACTTTGGGATTTTGCAGGCACAGGCTGCACCACTCCCCCTCCATCAGCATTGCCATCCTCATCCTCCTTCCTCCCATGCAGCTGTTCCAGCAGCTATTTAAAAAGTTCCTCTTGGAATTGCTCTGCCTGCAAAGGAAATTCAGCTGCAGCTCAAGAGGCTGCTGGAGGAGGAGGAGTTGAGTCATGCAGATTTTCAGGGAATATTTGGTTTGGATTAAGAGGAGTTAGGCTGGACTAAAGCAGCTCCCCCATAAGATAATAAAGATAATAAAAATAAAGATAATAAAATAATAAAGATAATAATATCCCCCATAGATAATAAAATAAAAGATAATAAGATAATAAAAGATAATAATATGCCCCATAAGATAATAAAGATAATAAAATAAAACCTCCTTATACCACCTACTCCACCCCAAGCTTTTCCCCCCTTCCCATCCCATATTTACCCACCTCTGGGCAGGGATTTCTCCAGTCCTGTCCCTTTTTTTTTTTCCTTTTTTGGTGAAGAATTAAACGTGGATTTATGCCGTGTTCAGCAGCACTTCTCCCACCGAATCCCTCAGGATACAAGGGATGGATTTAGGCCTGGAACCCATGGATCTCACAAGACAAAGGGATGAAGGGAAGAGCCAGACAGACCAGGGGGGAAGCACAGGGCAACCTGAAACTCCTAGGGATTTTAACATCCATAGAAAGCAAAATCACCTGGCACCAACCCTGCTCTGATGAAGTTTGTGGAGCTTCACCTCAGGCCTGCACAAATCCCTCCTGGACTGAAGGAAACACCAATTTGGAGTGAGAATGTCACATGTTTCAGAGCCTGGAACCCATGGATCTCACAAGACAAAGGGATGAAGGGAAGAGCCAGACAGAGCAGGGGGGAGCACAGGGCAACCTGAACCTCTGGGGAACCTCTGGGCTCTGCTCCCTGGGGAGCTCCCGCTCCGACGGCACCACCCCGGGATCCACGGAGCCTGCTGGATGCATGGATGGGACTGGAGAGCAGAGGGAAGAATTTGGGAGAAGGAGAGAACCAAACACAATTAGCTGGGGGTGCAGAGCAGCTGTAGGAGCAGCAATGAATCCACTCTGTGTCGCTCAATTTTTCAAATCCCGATGGAGATTTCACCTCATCCCTCCCTCCCTCAGCCATCCCAGCTCCAGGTTCTCACATTCCAAGCAGGGAATGTGCTGCTGGATGCTCAGCTCAGGCTGTGCAGCAGCTCTGTTATCTCTCAGACACACACACAGGGAGCAGCAGCACCACAGCCACCCTTGGAATGGCACCAGCAGCAAAAATCCCACCTGCCCAGCAAGGGCTGCTCTCTCCAGTGTTTTTCCAAGTGATTCCCACAGCAAAGACCTCCAAGGAGAGGATTTACAACTCTGCAGTGCCCTGGCTCAGCTCTCCCAGTTCCCCCAAACACGAGGTTGGCAACAAAAAGAGGAAGAGAGTGAAGAGATTTCACCCAATTTCCTGCAAAACAACAACTCTGAGCAGTTTTTGCAGCAGCAAAACCACCCTGGGATTTCACAGAATCTCACGCTGGCTCGGGTGGGAAGGACCTTAAAGCTCATTTAATTCACCTCTGCCATGGGCAAGGGACATTTCCCACTGTCCCAGTTTGCTCCAGTCCCTGCCCAGCTGGAAGTGCTGAGGGCCCCACCTGGAGCCATCCTGGGGCTCCTTTCCATGGGCAGAGTGGGATGTTGCAGTTATTGCAGGAGGAACATCAGGACTTCCTTGGCATCAGAGCTGGGAGAGCTCCACGTTCACCAAAAGTACCAAAACTGCCCCAAAACTGCAGCAAATCCCTGGAACTCTGGGCAGAGACAGCTCCATTCACCAAAAGTACCAACACTGACCCAAAACTGCAGCAAATCCCTGGAACTCTGGGCAGAGACAGTTTCATTCACCCAAACTGCCCCAAAACTTCAAGAATTCCCTGGAGCTCCATGCAGTGACAGCTCCTGTGACACCACATTGATCAAAAGTACCAAAACTGCAGGAATTCCTTGGAACTCTGGGCAGAAATAGCTCCATTCACCTAAAGTACCAAATCTGCCCCAAAACTGCAGCAAATCCTTGGAACTCTGGGCAGAAATAGCTCCATTCACCTAAAGTACCAAATCTGCCCCAAAACTGCAGCAAATCCTTGGAACTCTGGGCAGAGACAGCTCCATTCACCAAAACTGCCCCAGAACCACAGCAATTCCTTGGAGCTTCAGGCAGAGATAGCTCCATTCACCAAAAGTACCAAAACTGCCCCAAAAATGCACAATTCTCCCTGGAACTCCAGGTAGAGGCAGCTCCCACGGCACCACATTGATCAAAAGTACCAAAACTGCCCCAAAAATGCACAATTCTCCCTGGAACTCCGGGCAGAGACAGCTCCCACGGCACCACATTGATCAAAAGTACCAAAACTGCCCCAAAAATGCAAAGTTCTCCCTGGAACTCCAGGCAGAGGCAGCTCCCACGGCACCACATTGATCAAAAGTACCACAACTGCCCCAAAACTGCAGCAAATCCCTGGAACCCTGGGCAAAGACAACTCCCGTGGCCACTCATGGCCTGGAGGAGGAGATTTCCCACTGCCAGGAATGTCATTAGTGCAGGGGGTAATTAGTGGATCAGGTAATTAGTGCTCTCTGGATTGCTGCAATCCCTGGTCCCAGCCAGGAGCAGCTTCCAGCTTTGGAAAGGCTCAACTCCACACCAGAAGTTTGTTAAAATGATAATAATTAATTAACTGGAATCCTGACCAGGAGAAGCTCCATCACCCTGGAGCTGTGGGGTTGAATTTATTCCCATTTTGGTGGAATTTGTCCTCTCCCAGGCCTGGGAGCTGAGATAAAGGAGCTATTTCTGCCCTCCAGGAGGTGCCAAGAGATAAAGGATTGGCACAGGGGAGGAACATCCTGATCTCCACCACCACCTTCATCCCAAAGCCAGGTGTGCTCCAGGCAGGTGGGAAGGATGAAGTTATTGTGGTTTGGGGTGAAAAGAAATCGTAATTATCTAATTCTGAACGTTGTTCAAGGGGGCTGTGCAGTTTTGGAGGTCACACTGAGGTGACCAAGCCCTTTGTTTACAGATGGATTTGGCCAATCCCCTCTCCAAGTTCAATTCCAGGAGCTCTTGGGAAACAGAGGCTCAAGTCCAGATCTCCAATAGATTATGGCAGCTCATTAAAACAGGATTTTGGGCAACTTTAACTCTTTTGCTGCAAGAAAACAAAGCAGCAACCAGAGGGGACAAGGAACAGTTTTATTCCTTTGTTTTATCCTCTGGAATTCAAACATTTCCTGTCTCAGATAGACCAGGGTCATAACACACCTTGGAATCAGAAAAACATGGAATAGTTTGGGCTGGGAGGGACCTTAAAGCTCCTCCTGTCCCTTCCACTATCCCACACTGGCCTTGAACAATTCCAGGGATGGAGCAGCCTCAGATTCCTGTGCCAGGGCCTCACCACCCTCACAGGGAAAATCCAGGTGGGAAAAGAGGACAAAAATCTGAATTCCTCCAGTGGTCCATGATCCCGGGGTGAGGTCACAGCTCCCTCCCTGTGCTCACAGCATTCCAGCCCCAGGTGACAGGATGTGACTCCCCAGCTGGAATTCCCTCAATTCCACAGCGCCGGCTTTTCCCGGTCCCTCTTCTTCCCCCTTTCAGGAGAGGCGCCCTCCCACTCCGGGGTGTTTCCCGGGATTCCCACTGGGAGATTTGGGGCCGGTCCCTTCCCCATCTCCCCTCGGGAACCGCAGCTCCTCCAGCAGCTCCTCCCGGTGCGACTCGCACCAAACCCAGCGGGGCTGCGGCCAAAAATCTGGGGGTTTTCAGCCGAAAACCATCGTGTTCTTTCCCCCAACACATCCTGTTCTCTCTCTCAAACCACGGAGTCCTTTTCCCCTAAAACCACCGGGTTCTTTCCCCTAAAACCACCATGTTGTGCCCCCAAAACCACCCCGTTCTTTTCCCCAAAACCATCCCAGTCTCCCTCTCAAACCACCGAGCTCTTTTACCTAAAACCACCAGGTTCTTTCCATCAAAACCACCGGGTTATTGCCCCAAAACCCACCCTGTTCTCCCTCTGAAACCACGGAGTTCTTTCCTCTAAAACCACCGGGTTCTTTCCACTAAATCCACCCTATTCTCGCCCCAAAACCCACCCCCTTCCTGCCCCCAAACCCACTCCCTTCTCTGCCCCCAAACCCCACCGTTCTCTACTCCAAACCCACCCTGCTCTCTACCCCAAACCCACCCCACATTCTTGCTCCCAGACCCCTCCATTCTTGCCCCCAGACCCACCCCGCTCTTGCCCCCAGACCCACCCCGCTCTTTTCCTCAAAATCACCCCATTCTCCCACCCAAACCCAGCGTGTTCTTTCTCCCAAAACCATCCTATTCTCCCTCTCAAACCACGGAGTTCTTCCCCCTAAAACAACCGGGCTCTTTCCCCTAAATCCACCCTATTCCCGCCCCAAAAACCACCCTGTTCTCTGCCCCAAACCCACCCTGTTCTTGCCCCCAAACCCGCCCCGCTCTCTCCCCCAAACCCCCCCATTCTTGCCCCAAACCCGCCCCGTTCTCTCCCCCAAACCCGCCCCGCTCTCTCTCCCGAGCCCCCCGCGCTGGCTCAGCCTCTTCCCCCGCACAACCCCCGTAACCGCCGGGCCAGCACCGTTGTCTCCCCGCCACCACCGGAGCGCTCCCCTCTAATGGAAGCATCACCCCCGCCAGACCCACCCGGGGGTGTCCAACCCTCAGCGGAGCGGCCACACCGGGGAGCACCGAGCGGCGAGGCCGGTGCGGTTGGATGGGGGGGGGCACCGAGAAGGTGCATCCGGTGCGGCGCGGGCTCCGCAGGCCCCGCCGCCCATCCGCGCTACCTTTGGCCTGGCAGTCGGCGCAGAACTTGTTCTCGTCCTCGGCCAGCAGCCCGGCCAGCACCGCCTGGTAGCGCTCCACGTCCCGCACCGATTTTCCCGTCATGGCGCGGCCGGCGCTGCCCGCCCGCGGGTCACGGCCGGCCCGCCCGCTTCCTGCTTCCGCTATGGGCGGGGCTACGCCAGGGGGAGGAGCCAATCAGCGCCGGCCCCGCGCGGCGACGCCCCCTTCGCGCGCCGCCGGTTCTGGGAGCTGATTGGTTGCGACGCGCGGGCGGAAGCCAATAGGGAGGGAGAGGGCGGGGCCATAGAGGTATGAATGGGGAGGGTCACATGACGAGAGTGGGGGGACAATGGGGGGGACAGGTAGGGGAGGGGGATTTTGGGGGGGTTCAGTTGGGCTGGGTGGGGGATTTTGGAGGTTCAGAGGGGCTGGGTGGGGGATTTTGGGGGGTTCTGTGGTGCTCAGGGGTACAGAGATGCTGGGTGGGGGGTTTTGGGGGGCTCAGGTGTGCTGGGTGGAGGATTTTGGGGGGCTCAGGGTGCGAGGATGCTGGGTGGGGGTCCAGGGATTTGGGGTTTTGGAGGCTCTGATGTGCTGGATATGGGATTGGGGAGGACTCAGGGGTACAGAGGTACTGTGTGGGGTTTTGGGGGCTCAGGGATGCTGGGTGGAGGATTTGGGGGGTTTGGGGGACTCAGGGATGCTGGGTGGAGGATTTTGGGGGACCCTGGGGTGCTGTCGCTTGGGCTGGTGGGTGACCTGGCAGTGCAGGGGGCTGAGGAGAGAATTTCAGGACGGGCAGAACCCGAAAAGCCGCGATAAAACGAGCAATGGCACCGACAGGAGACAGAAATCCGCCACTGAAGCACTCTGAAAAAACAGCCGGAATTACATAATCCTCCCAAAAGTGACACTCGTGTCCCAGAAAGGGGCAGTGCTGGGACACGGGGGCAGAGCAGGAGCATCCCAGCAGCGATCCTAAAGGAGACGCTCCCAGATGCTCTTTTTTTGCCCCAAATCCCCCCGCCCCAGGTTTTGGTGGAATCGCTTCCTTGTCGGGAAGAACGATCCAGGAGCGATCCCAGTGCCAACTGGGCCGTGCTGGGATGGCCCCCTGCCCTCGGAGGAGGAAGAGGAGGAGGAGGAGGGAGAGGAGGAGGAGGAGGAGGAGGAGGAGGAGGAGGAGGAGCGAATGAATCATCCCGTGTTCCCTGGGAATGGGGGGCGGCGGCTGGCGAAGGCGGGAACTGGGAATGGGGATGGGAAATGGGAAAGGGGATGGGGATGAGGATGGGGGTGTGAGCGGGACATCCATCCCCCCAAGGTACTGCCTCTGTGACCCCCCCACCCTTTCCTTTCCTTTCCTTTTTTTCCTTTCCTTTCCTTTTCCTTTCCTTTCCTTTCCTTTCCTTTCCTTTCCTTTCCTTTCCTTTCCTTTCCTTTCTTTCCTTTCCTTTTCCTTTCCTTTCCTTTCCTTTCCTTTCCTTTCCTTTCTTTCCTTTCCTTTCCTTTTCCTTTCCTTTCCTTTCCTTTCCTTTCCTTTCCTTTCCTTTCCTTTCCTTTCCTTTCCTTTCCTTTCCCCTCGTTTCCTTTCCCCTCGTTTCCTTTCCCCTCGTTTCCTTTCCCCTCGTTTCCTTTCCCCTCGTTTCCTTTCCCCTCGTTTCCTTTCCTTTCCTTTCCTTTCCTTTCCTTTCCTTTCCTTTCTTTCCTTTCCTTTCCTTTCCTTTCCTTTTTTCCTTTCCTTTCCTTTCCTTTCCTTCCTTTCCTTCCTTTCCTTTCCTTTCCTTTCCTTTCCTTTCCTTTCCTTTCCTTTCCTTTCCTTTCCTTTCCTTAAGGAATTTCCTTTCCTTTCCTTTCCTTTCCTTTCCTTTCCTTTCCTTTCCTTTCCTTTCCTTTCCTTTCCTTTCCTTTCCTTTCCTTTCCTTTCCTTTCCTTTCCTTTCCCTTTTTTCCTTTCCTTTCCTCTCGTTTCCTTTCCTTTCCCCTCCTTTCCTTTCCTTCCCTCGTTCCTTTCCTTTCCTTTCCTTTCCTTCCTTTCCTTTCCTTTCCTTTCCTTTCCTTTTCCTTTCCTTTCCTTCCTTTCCTTTCCTTTCCTTTCCTTTTCTTTCCTTTCCTTTCCTTTCCTTTCCTTTCCTTTTCCTTTCCTTTCCTTTCCTTTCCTTTCCTTTCCTTTCCTTTCCTTTCCTTTCCTTTCCCTTTCCCTTTCCCCTTTCCCCTTTCCCCTTTCCCCTTTCCCCTTTCCCCTTTCCCCTTTCCCCTTTCCCCTTTCCCCTTTCCCCTTTCCCCTTTCCCCTTTCCCCTTTTCCCTTTCCCCTTTCCCCTTTCCCTTTCCCCTTTCCCCTTTCCCCTTTCCCCTTTCCCCTTTCCCCTTTCCCCTTTCCCCTTTCCCCTTTCCCCTTTCCCCTTTCCCCTTTCCCCTTTTCCTTCCCTTCCCTCCCCTCCTCCCCAGTGCCGCTCTGGGGACACCCCCGAGGGTGGCAGGGCAGGAATTGGGGCAGGAACCCCCCGGGAGCCTCCCTGGGGTGGCAGGAGCTGCTTCCCAGTGCCGCCCCCATGGCAGCTGCAGCCACCACGCCCGGTGGCACTGGGATGGCGTCGTGACGGGGACACCACGGGGACATCCCGGGACAGCCTGGCAGAGCAGCGGCTCCCGAGTTCATCCCTGTCCTGTCCCAGCCCCTCGTCTGTGCCAAATCCTGTCTCCATTGTGCCAAACCCTGTCACCACCATGCCAAACTGTCCCCTTGGTGCCAAACTCTGTCCCCACCATGCCAAACTCTGCCCTCCTCGTGCCAGATCCCGTCCCCATCATGCCAAATCTGGTCCCCATCGTTCCAAATTCTGTCCCCATTGTCCAAATCATGTCACCTTCGTGCCAAACCCTCTGTCCCCACCCAGCCCAAAACCGCCGCGGGCTCACCTGAGAGGGGCGGGGACCTGCCCTCATCCCTCTGCTCCATATTCATGAGCCCCTTCCTCCTCCTCCTCCTCCTCCTCCTCCTCGCCCGGCCCTCCCGGTGTCCCGGAGCGCTGCCGGCTCTCGGTGCCCGCCGCGCTCGGTGCCAGCCCGGCTCGCCATGGCCCGTGCCACCACCCTGGTGTCGCAGCTCTGGCTCCTGCTCCAAGCCTCCTGTCTCTGCCTGGCCCAGCTCGTAAGTGCCGCGCTCGATTCCCGGGCTGGAGAGGGGATGGATGGAGAAGGGGATGGAGAAGGGAATGGAGAAGGGACATTCCCAATCTCCGCTCCCTCGCAGTGCTGAGCACTTTGCGTTTATTCCCCCAGCATTTTCCCCTTGTTTTTCTCAGGAATGTCCCCCCCGGGAGGGTGGGAACAGCCACAGCCCCGAGCCGCCAGAGATCTCTCAGTGCGGATTTGGAAATTAACTCGGCCGAACCAGTTTAGTTTGATTTTCCCCCCTGGAGCAGCAGTGGGGGGCTTTGTGTTCCCCACTGGATTTTTTTCTGCTCCTGCTTTCCTGGGATGTGCTGCAGATCCGTTCTGAGCAGGGCTGGGGGGGCTCTGACACTCCTGGGGTGCTCTCAGCGCTCCGTGGGGGCTGTTGGGGGGTCCCCATGGACTCTCCAGGAGCAGGAGAAAACGGATCTGGAAAAAGGGAAGGTGAGCCCTGCAGAGGGGCAGGCAGTGGCATTCCACCTGGGAAAACTCTCCTTGTCTTATAGCTGCAAAAAAAATCAGATTTTAGAGGTTTTGGGGAATTTTTTCAAGTGGTTCCTTGTCTTATAGCTGCAAAAAAAATCAGATTTTAGAGGTTTTGGGGGAATTTTTCCATGTGGTTCCTTGTCTTATAGCTGCAAAAAAAAAATAAAAATCAGATTTTAGAGGTTTGGGAGAATTTTTCCATGTGGTTCCTTGTCTTATAGCTGCAAAAAAATCAGATTTTAGAGGTTTTGGGGGAATTTTTCCATGTGGTTCCTTGTCTTATAGCTGCAAAAAAAAAATCAGATTTTAGAGGTTTGGGGGAATTTTTCCATCTGGTTCCTTGTCTTATAGCTGCAAAAAAAAAAAATCAGATTTTAGAGGTTTTGGGGAATTTTTCCATGTGGTTCCTTGTCTTATAGCTGCAAAAAAAAAATCAGATTTTAGAGGTTTTGGGGGAATTTTTCCATGTGGTTCCTTGTCTTATAGCTGCAAAAAAATCAGATTTTAGAGGTTTGGGGGAATTTTTCCATGTGGTTCCTTGTCTTATAGCTGCAAAAAAAAAAAATCAGATTTTAGAGGTTTTGGGGAATTTTTTCAAGTGGTTCCTGAGCTGCCTGTTGGAAACCGGGGGACAACTCCTTCCTAAATCCCCCCTGGGGTCCCTGTGGGCTTGTGGGGGCAGGGGAGCGGAGCAGGGGGATGTGAGAATTTTGGGAACAAGGAACCCTTTGGAATTGGTTCCTTGGGCAGGACAAAGGTGCCATTCAGGGGAGATCCCAGGGACGGGCTCAGGGATTGATCCCAGGTGGAGCTGGGGCTCTCCTGCTGTGTACCCGAAGCAGCAGCACCTCTCACCCCTATAGATTTACATCGATTCCTTATATTTATATTAATTCCTACGTTTATTCCTTCTATTTATATTTATTTTTTGAAATGAATCCAGCTTGGGAAGCTGGAGGAGCTGCAGGAGTGCAGCCCAGCCACCGTGTGCTCCCCATTTCCAGGAACACCAGGGCTTCAGTGTGCAGGACTGGAATCTCTTCCCCCTGAACTCCCTGTTAGGATAACAGAGGTTTCTTTGCAGAGTCCTGTGCAAACCTCAAAGCCAGGAGCAGGCTCTGGGAGCTTCCCTGAATGGAGCTTTTGTCTGGAGCCTGGGAGCAGAGCCAGCCTGGCCCAGGGAGAGCTCACACAGAGGGGCTGGGGGTCCCCACCTCATCCTGGGGGTGAATCCGGCCAGTGCTGCCCAGAAATCCCACTCTGAGCTAAAAGGGGTCTTGGAAATGCTGCTGTCACCCCATGGACACCCTGATCTGTCGGGGCAGGAGCTCTGGGAGTGGCAGGGAAGGAGGGGCAGAGATGGGGTAGAAATGCTTGGAGAGCCTGCTCCATCCAGGTGGGGAAAGGGGGAGCAGAAATGGGGTAAAAATGTCATCCCATGGAGATCCTGCTCCATCAGGGCAGGAGATCCTCGGATACCAGGGGAAAAGAGAACAGAAATGGGGTAAAAATGTCATCCCATGGAGATCCCTGCTCCATCAGTGAAAAAGAGAACAGAAATGGGGTAAAAATGTCATCCCATGGAGATCCTGCTCCATCAGTGAAAAAGAGAGCAGAAATGGGGTAAAAATGTCATCCCGTGGAGATCCTGCTCCATCAGTGAAAAAGAGAGCAGAAATGGGGTAAAAATGTCATCCCATGGAGATCCTGCTCCATCAGGGCAGGAGATCCTCGGATACCAGGGGAAAAGAGAACAGAAATGGGGTAAAAATGTCATCCCATGGAGATCCCTGCTCCATCAGTGAAAAAGAGAGCAGGGATGGGGTAAAAATGTCATCCCATGGAGATCCTGCTCCACCACATCAGGAGATCCTCAGATGCCAGGGAAAGAGGGAGCAGAAATTGGATAAAAATGTCATCCCATGGAGATCCTGCTCCATCAGGGCAGGAGATCCTTGGATACCAGGGAAAGAGGGAGCAGAAATGGGGTAAAAATGTCATCCCATGGAGTTCCTGCTCCATCAGTGAAAAAGAGAGCAGGGATGGGGTAAAAATTTCATCCCATGGAGATCCTGCTCCATCAGGGCAGGAGATCCTTGGACAGCAGGGAAAGAGGGAGCAGAGATGGGGTAAAAACTCTGCCATCCCATGGAGATCCTGCTCCATCAGTGAAAAAGAGAGCAGGGATGGGTTAAAAATGTCATCCCATGGAGATCCCTGCTCCTTTGGAGCAGGAGATCCTTGGACACCAGGGAGAGAGGAAGGAGGGGTAAAAACGCTGCCATCACCCCATGGAGACCCCGCTCTGTTCCCCGTGGGCAGCAGGGCAGGAGAGGGGAGAAATGGGATAGAAACTGGGCAGGGAGTGAGGAGCTGGAGGCGCCGGTGGGAGAAATCCTGGATTTCCCCAAGGGGCAGAACTCTGAGCCCTCGGGGTGTTCTCCATCCCAGCTCCCTGGAATTGGATTCCCAGCACATTCCCCACACATCTCGGGGTCCTCCCTGACGTGGATCCCATCCCAGCTCCCTGGAATTGGATTCCCAGCACCTTCCCCACACATCTCGGGGTCCTCCCTGACGTGGATCCCATCCCTTTTCCCCACAGCGAGGGCCACCAGGAGAGCCTGGCCCACGAGGGCCCCCTGGTCCCCCAGGAGTGCCAGGAGCTGATGGCATCGATGTGAGTGAGCAGGAACCTGTGCTGGATGTGGGAGGGAGGGAGGGAGGGGACACACGGAGCACAAAAGGGACATTGTGAGTGGCACAGGGCTGGGGGTGCCTCTCTGTGCTCTTCCCACTCCTGATTTAGGGCAGACAGAGCAGCCCCAGCTCTGTTTGGTGCTGCACCCCAAATCCAGCTCCTTCCACAGCTGGGGAATTGGGGGTGGGATTGGTTTTTGGGGATGTGGTGGGGGATTGAGGCTCTGGATCCTGCACGGGTTGTGGGATGGGGGCCTGAACAGAGGGGAGCCCTGTGAGGCAGCAGAAAGTGCCCTTTCTCCAGGATGTGGTGTTATTTTAATGTTATTTATACCCAGAGCAGCCACAGTGCTTCAGAAACCCCAGAACAACCCTCACAAAATCCCACTTCACAAACCCCATCAAACCCCTCACAAACCCCCAGCAGAACCCTCACAAGATCCCACTAGAAACCCCACAAAAGCCCCCTCAGAAATCCCATCAAACCCTCACAAAACCCTAGAACAACCTTCACCAATTCCCCCTCACACACTCCCAGCTCAACCCTCACAAAACCCCAATAAAACCCTCACAAAACCCCGATAAAACCCCCACAAGCCCCAAAAAATCCCTCACAAACCCCAAAAAATCCCTCACAAACCCCAAAAAACCCTCCCAAACCCCAATAAAACCCTCACAAAACTCAAAAAAACCCTCACAACCCCAGCACAACCCTCACAAAACACCACTTCACAAACCCCAGTAAACCCCTCACAAAACCCCCAAAAATCCCTCACAAACCCCAAAAAATCCCTCACAAACGCCAAAAAACCCTCCCAAACCCCAATAAAACCCTCAAAATCCCCAATAAAACCCTCACAAACCCCAATAAAACCCTTGGAAACCCCAAAAAACCCTCCCAACCCCCAATAAAACCCTTGAAAAACCCCACTAAAACCCTCCCAAACCCCAATAAAACCCTCCCAAACTCCAATAAAACCCTTGGAGACCCCAAAAAACCCTCCCAAACCCCAATAAAACCCTTGGAACCCCCAAAAAACCCTCCCAAACCCCAATAAAACCCTTGGAAACCCCAAAAAACCCTCCCAAACCCCAATACAACCCTTGAAAACCCCCAAAAACCCTCCCAAACCCCAATAAACCCTTGGAACCCCAAAAACCCTCCCAAACCCCAATAAAACCCTCACAAACCCCCAAAAACCCTCCCAAACCCAATAAAAAACCCTTGAAAATCCCCAAAAACCCTCCCAAACCCCAATACAATCCTTGAAAACCCCCAAAAACCCTCCCAAACCCCAATAAAACCCTTGGAAACCCCAAAAACCCTCCCAAACCCCATAAAACCCTCACAAACCCCCCAAAACCCTCCCAAACCCCAATAAAACCCTCCCAAACCCCAAAAAACCCTCCCAAACTCCAATAAAACCCTTGAAAATCCCAAAAAACCCTCCCAAACCCCAATAAAACCCTTGAAAACCCCACTAAAACCCTCACAAACCCCAATAAAACCCTTGGAGACCCCAAAAACCCTCCCAAACCCCAATAAAACCCTTGGAGACCCCAAAAACCCTCCCAAACCCCAATAAAACCCTTGGAAACCCCAAAAAACCCTCCCAAACCCCAATAAAACCCTTGAAAACCCCACTAAAACCCTCCCAAACCCCAATAAAACCCTTGGAAACCCCAAAAAACCCTCCCAAACTCCAATAAAACCCTTGAAAATCCCAAAAAAACCCTCCCAAACCCCAATAAAACCCTTGAAAACCCCACTAAAACCCTCACAAACCCCAATAAAACCCTTGGAAACCCCAAAAAACCCTCCCAAACCCCAATAAAACCCTTGAAAAACCCCACTAAAACCCTCCCAAACCCCAATAAAACCCTTGAAAACCCCAAAAACCCTCCCAAACCCAACCCACTTCCCAAGCCCGGCCCCATCCTGCCCTGCCTGTGGGATCCAGCTGCTTCCTCCTGTCCCAGGGGCAGGACAGGGATTGGGGTCCCCAGGTTGGGCTCTGTGGGGTGCCCCATCCCTTTCCCACCTCTGTCCTTTCCCCAGGGTGACAAAGGCCCTGTAGGATCTGCCGGCTCCCCGGTGAGTGCCCACCCCACCCTCAGCAGCGATCCCGCTCCTTCCACGGGCCTCCTTTCCACCTGATCCCAATTTTTTCATTTTTTTTTTTCATTTTTCCAGGGTGTGAAGGGCGAGCCCGGAGCCCCTGGCCCGGATGGACCCCCAGGAAAGCCTGGCATTGATGTGAGAACTGTCCCCTGTCCCCTCCTGGTGTCCCTGTCTGTGGGGTCACAGCAAACTGGTCTGCCCCACATTAAAACGTGCCCAAATCCCTTTGGGCAGGAGCTGGAAGCACCCGGGAATCCCAAAAGAGCTCGGGAAGAGCTTTTGCCACCCTTTTCCACCTTTAGGAACATAGCAGAGCTCAGGAGGAGCTTCTGCCACTCCTGCCCACCTTGGGAATCCCAAAAGAGCTTCTGGCACCCCCTCCCAAACTGGGAATCCCAAAAGAGCTTGGGAATTGCTTCTGCCACCCCCTCCCACATTGGGAATCCCAAAAGAGCTTCTGCCACCCCCTCCCAAATTGGGAATCCCAAAAGAGCTTCTGCCACCCCCTCCCAAATTGGGAATCCCAAAAGAACTTCTGGCACCCCCTCCCAAACTGGGAATCCCAAAAGAGCTTCTGCCACTCCTGCCCACTTTAGGAATCCCAAAAGAGCTTGGGAATTGCTTCTTCCACCCTCTCCCACATTGGGAATCCCAAAAGAGCTTCTGGCTCCCCCTCCCACCTTGGGAATCCCAAAAGAGCTTCTGCCACCCCCTCCCACCTTGGGAATCCCAAAAGAGCTTGGGAATTGCTTTTCCACCCCTCCCCACCTTTGGAATCCCAGCAGAGCCCCTCTTGTTTCCTCCAGAATAAATCTGAAGCAATTCCCCACTGTCCCCACCTCCTTGGCACCCATAAGGTGGCAGCGGTGACTCTGCCACTGTCCCCTCCTTGGCACAGCCTGGCAGAGGTGGTGGCAGGAAGGGGATGGAGCTGCCACCTCCCCCTGCCTGTCCCCAGGTCCTCTGGGTGTGTGATGGGTGCCCGGGGAGCTTTGGGTGGGTTCCTGCCCCATCCCAGGGATAAAACCAGGATGAGGGGTGGGTGGAGCTGCCCACGTGTCCCTGCCAGGGCTGGATGTGCCCAGGGGGTGTGTGAGGGTCCCTGCAGGGCGTCCCTGTGCTTTGAAATTCCTGATGGATTCAACCCAGCAAGAATTCCTGGCTGGAGAGCAGGAGGAATGGGAATAACCCGAGGGGTCTCTTCCCTTGCAGGGCCTGACAGGAGCCAAAGGGGAGCCAGGACCCACTGGCAGGCCAGGAACCAAAGTGAGTGAGGGGCAGCCCTGGGCTCCTCATTCCCAAATTCCCACCTTACCAAATTCCCACCTTTCCAAATCTCCACCTTCCAGAATTTCTACCTTCCCAAGCTCTCTCATTCCCATGCTCCTGCCTTGCCAGGATCCCACCTTCCCAAATTCCCATCTTCCCAAATTCCCACCTTCCCAAATTCCCATCTTCCCAAGTTCCCACCTTCCCAAATTCCCATCTTCCCAAGTTCCCACCTTCCCAAATTCCCACCTTCCCAAGCTCCCTCAGTCCCAGGCTCCCAATTTCTCAGGCTCCCACCTTCCCAAATTTCCACCTTTTCAAGGATCCCACCTTCCCAAATTTCCAACCTTCCCATATTTCCACCTTACCAATTTCCCACCTTCCCAAATTCCCATCTTCCCAATTTTCCACCTTTCCAAGGATCCCACCTTCCCAATTTCCCACCTTTTCAAATTCCCACCTTCCCAAGCTCCCTCATTCCCAGTCTCCCACCTTCTCAATTTCCCACCTTCCCAGGCTCCCTAATTCCCAAATTTTCACCTTCCCAAATTTTCACCTTCCCAAATTCTCACCTTCCCAATTTCCCACCTTTCCAAGTTCCCACATTCCCAGGCTCCCTCCTTCCCCCAGCCCCATGCTGGGGCCATCCCCATCCCCACCAGTCTGGAAGGGATCCATGGGTGCAGGAATTCCCTTGATGGAATTTTTGGCCCTGAGGCTGCATCTGGGAAGGGGGAATTGGAGCAGCTGCCAGAGCAGATCCTCCTTTTCCAGCTCCTGACTCTCCTCTTGTGTCCTGGCAGGGCCAGCCCGGACTCCCAGGGCCACCAGGGCTCCCTGTGAGTATCTGCTGCTCCCATGGGTGGGGTGGGCACCCCCCAAGTGCCCCTTGCTCCATCCTTGGTGGTGGGGTGGGAATTGCCCTCCTTGGGGCAGGAATTCTGGAGGATTTGGGGAATTTGAACCAATTGTAATTTTTTTTTTTTTGGTCGCAGGGTCCTTCGCTGCCAGGACCCCCCGTAAGTGCCACAGTGGGGCTGGGATGGGTGGCCTGGGGTCCTGCTGGGAATTGTGCAGGAGGAGCTCAAAGCTCAGCACCTGCAGAGGGGGAGGAATCAGGATGGGACCTCTCTCATTCCATGAATTTCTCTCCTTTCTCCCTAAGGGGCTTCCAGGCCAGGTTGGACTTCCCGGGGAGATCGGAGTGCTGGGACCCAAGGTGAGGAGCCAGGAAGGGACAGGGAAGAACCTCCCCTCCTTCCACCAGGAGCTGTTTCTGCTCCCTCCGGGGCTCCTGGGATGACCCTGAAACGTGGGAATGGAGGTTCCCTTGGTGCCATCACCCTGGGCATGTCCCCATTCCTGCTGGGACATCCTGGCTCTCCACCTCCCCTCCTCATCCCAAATTCTCCTTTCCTGGCCTCCTTTCCTAGGGTGACCCTGGACCCGATGGCCCGAGGGGTCCCCCAGGCCCTCCAGGGAAACCTGTGAGTATCCCCCAGCCACGTCCAGGAGGGAGAAGCTTCCCCAAGCTCATCCTGGGGATTGAGGCTGGGATTTGGGCTCTGGCTCTCCCCTCCCACCCCACTCCTTGTTTCCTGCTCCTGATGTAAAATCCTGGAATGCTGATGGTTTCCTTCCCCGCAGGGACTCCCAGGACACCTCCAAGGCCTGGAAGGCAGCGCTGATTTCTTGGTGAGAGCTGCCATGACCTTGTCCCCTGCTGTCACCAGGGTGTTCCCCGTGTCCTCTCTCCCTCCCTCTCTTCCTGGCCTTCTCCAGGTCATTCCCAACTCATCCTTGTCCTTCCTCTCCTCCCAGTGTCCCACCAGCTGCCCCCCAGGTCCCAAAGGCCCCCAGGGACTGCAGGGACTGAAGGTAAGGAAGTCCTGGAGCTGCTCTGGAGGGGAAAAATGGGAATTGTCACCTCCAGGATGTGGTGGAGTGAAGGATCCTTCTATGGATCCCTGGAGCTCCAGGACAGGGAGGCCTGGAGGAAAGGTCCCTGTGGGTCCCCAGCCCCGTCCTGGGGGTGGCACCCTGTGCCAAAGGCCCAACACCAGCTCAGGATGTCACCTGTGGGATTCTGAAGCCCCCAGTGTTCCCATTTGGATTCTGAACCCCTTTAATGTCCCTATTGGTATTCTGAGACCCCCCCCCCCAAAATGTCCCCAGTGGGATTTTGAGGCCCCCACCTCGTTAGTGTCACCAGTAGAATTCTGAGCCTCTCATTGTCACCTGTGGTGTTCTGAAACCCCCCTCAATGTCCCTATTGGGATTCTGAACCTGTTCCATGTCCCCAGAGAGATTCTGAGGCCCCCAATGTCATCTGTGGGATTCTGAAGTCCCTCAATGTCCCTATTGGGATTCTGAGGCCCCCCAATGTCACCTATGGGGTTCTGAAGCCCCTCAATGTCCCTATTGGGATTTTGAGCCCCTCAATGTCCCCTGTGGGATTCTGAACCTGTTCCATGTCCCCAGAGAGATTCTGAGTCCCCCAATGTCATCTGTGGGATTCTGAAGTCCCTCAATGTCCCTATTGGGATTCTGAGTCCCCCCAATGTCCCCTGTGGGATTCTGAAACCCCCCTCAATGTCCCTGTTAGGATTCTGAGTCCCCCAATGTCCCCTGTGGGATTCTGAGCCCCACCAGGCACCCCAGGGTGGGATGTGGTGGTGGGGGGAGCTCTGTGGGACGTGGCCACCAGGATGGTGCCACCACCCTGCAGCTCTGCCAGGGATTTTCCTCATGGATTTCCTCTCCCCTCTCAGGGACACAGAGGCCGCCCCGGCGCCCTCGGAGAGCCTGGCAAGCAGGGAGAGCTGGTGAGTGCTCCAGCAGGATGCCCAGCAGATCCCAGATGGATCCCAGATGGATCCCAGCCGGATCCCAGCAGGATTTCAACAGGATTTCAGCCAAATCCCACCCAGATCCCAGCAGGATCTCAGCAAAATCCCAGCAGGATCTCAGCTGGATCTCATCAGATCTCAGCAGGATCCCAGCAGGATTTCAGCCAAATCCCAGATGGATCCCAGTAGGATCCCAGCTGGATCTCAACAGGATCCCAGCCAAATCCCAGCAGGATCTCAGCAGGATCTCAGCCAAATCCTACCCAGATCCCAGCAGGATCTCAGCAGGATCTCAGCCAAATCCTACCCAGATCCCAGCAGGATCCCGGCAGGATCTCAGCAGGATCTCAGCTGGATCCCAGCCAGATCCCTGCAGGATCCCCACCAGATCTCAGCAGGATCCCAACAGGATCTCAGCAGGATCCAGGTGTGGCCGTCCCTGTGGGGCTGCACCCAGGGAAGGAGTTTTGGGAAGGGAAAGGAAGAAGGGAGGAAAGAGGAGAATGGAAAACGTGGGAATGGGAGACCAGGGTGGCTTTCCCCGGGTGGCTTCCTGGGCAGGGCCACCTGTCCCCATCCCCTGCCGGGTGCCAGGTGGGGGCTGTGGTGTCCCCAGGCTGCTTTGTGTCCCCTCTCCCTCCAACATTCCCTTTTCTCTCCATTCCCAGGGCCCCAAGGGGGACGTTGGTGCCTCTGGAGAACAAGGAGTCCCAGGCCCTCCGGTAAATTCTTTATTCTTCTTTTCCCCTGTCCCCCAAATGCTGCAGGATCTGGGGGTGGCCTCTTTGTCCTTGTTCCCAGGGAGGTGACACCGGCCTGTCCCTGCTCCCAGCACTGGGACTGAAGAAAAGCCTCCATCCCATCCCTCTCCCAGCCATGGATGCCACCACCTCTCCCTCTGGAGAGCTCCATGGGCACCTGGGCTGTTCCCAGGGATAATTTGGGATAAATCCCTGCTGTCCCCTGAGTCCCCCTTGTCCCCAGGGGGAATTAAAGCCACAGGAATTCTCAGAGCACTTTGAAGATGAAAAACAATTACTGGGCTGAGCCCTCCAGGCCAGGAAAGGGCAAAACTGCTTTGAAGCCAAGAGCTCTGGCCCAGGGAAGGGGCTGCAGTTTGGGCCCGCTGGAGTTATGGAATTGACAGCTGGAAAAGCACCTGCTGGGGGGCTCTGGAATTAGGAGGGACTGGAATTCCTTGTGTTTGGATTCCCAGTGTCAGGCTTTGCTGTAATTGCTGCTTCCCCCTGGGCTGGTTTATTTCCAGCTGAATTTGTTGTGATTTTCTTCCCTGCAGGGACCTCAGGGCCTCAGGGGGTACCCTGGCATGGCAGGACCCAAAGGGGAGACGGTGAGTGTGGGTGGCATCCCCTGGCTCCGGGCTCCAGATGCCACTGAGATCATTCCCAGCATCATCCCTCCACGCTGGGCCATCTCAGGGGTGCAAGGATGGATTGGGATGGGAATTGACCTCTCCTTGCTCTCTTTCCAGGGCCCTGCTGGCTACAAGGGCATGGTCGGGAGCATTGGAGCCGCCGGGCGGCCGGTGGGTGCCCCCTCCCCATCAGCCCTGCCTGCTCTGGGGTCCCAATTCACCCTGCTCAATCCTTGTGTTCCTCTCTCCTCCAGGGCAGGGAAGGCCCCAAGGGACCACCTGGGAGCCCTGGTGACAAGGGAGAGCTGGTAGGTGACTCCCCAGTGCCAGTGTCCCCTTTTCCCCAGCTTGGCACCGTTCCCGCATGGAAAGAGCTCTGCCCCGGTGCCCTCAAGGGGAATCTTCACGTCCCAGCTCTGTCCCCCGCACCAGCAGGACACTGACACTTGTCCCCTCCTGCTCTAGGGTGGTCGTGGCATCAGGGGACCCCAGGGTGACATCGGCCCCAAGGGGGAGAATGTGAGTACAGCTGGTGGCACCTGTGCCCTGCCTGTCCCTGGCTGTGCCATTGTGTGTCCCTGTCCCCTCCAGGACACACCTGGAATGCTCCTTTCCCTCCCCACATTTTTTTGTCCCCACCGTGATCCTTGAGTCCCTTTGAGGTGTCCCATGAGTGCCTCTTGCCCCTTTTCAGGGTCTCCCAGGCATCGATGGCAAGGATGGCACCCCAGGGATCCCAGGAGTGAAGGTGAGGGAATGCCACCCGCTGGGAAAAACGGGAATGGCAAAGGGAACAATGTCCCTTGGCACGGCAACTCCTGGCCATGGGCTCAGGGGCACTGTCCCCCCTCGGGCAGGAGCCCCTTGCCCACCTGTGGGCACCCCATTCCTGGTGACACCCCCTCTGTCCCTTGCAGGGTGCCACAGGACAGGCCGGACGCCCGGGAACGCCGGGACACCGGGGACAAGCTGTGAGTGTAGGACCCCCCAGCCTGTCCCCTGAGGGGTGACAGCCCTCTGCCAGGGGTGCCACGGCCAGCACCCCACGGGGACACTGAGCTGTGCCAGGGGTGACACCCAGTGAGGACACTGAGCTGTGCCAGCGGTGACACCCTGTGCCAGGGCCAGCACCCCGTGGGGACACTGAGCTGTGCCAGGGGTGACACCCTGTCCAGGGCCAGCACCTCGAGGGGACACTGAGCTGTGCCCAGGGGTGACACCCCGAGGGGACACTGAGCTGTGACACCCCGAGGGGACACTGAGCTGTGCCCAGGGGTTGATCCCACCTTTGTTCCCTTAGGGATTGCCCGGCCAACCAGGAAGCAAAGGTGGCCCAGGTGACAAGGTGGGTGACGCCTCTGAGCATCCATCCCGCGGCTCTTGTCCCCTCCCTGTCCCTGCTGTCCCCCCCTGTCCCCTCTGACCCTCCTCTCTCTCCCTTCACAGGGTGAACCGGGTCCTCGGGGCCACCCCGGTGTCACTGGTGCCCCAGGGCAGCTTGTAAGTACCGAGATGTCGCCGTGTCCCTCCCGGGGACAGCCTCGGGGCTGAGCTCTCTCTTTTTTTTTCCTTTTTTTCCCTTTTCCTGTGAGCTAAAAGCGGAATCGGGCACTTCATTGCCACCCTGCTCCTCCCGGGACCCCCTGCTCCTGTCACCACCCTGCGGTGGCGACAAGGACAGGGCCACCCCTCCCTCGGGGAAGGACAGGGAGCACACCACGCGGTCAATCCCATCTTCTGTGGGATTTTCTCTCCCGTTTTTAGGGCGAGCCCGGACCTCGGGGCGAGCAGGGCCCGCAGGGTGTCCCCGGGCCGAAGGTGAGTTGGGGACACCGCGGGGGTGTGGCAGTGCCAGGAGGGGTGGCCCTGACTCCGCTCCTTCCCCGGCTCTCCGCAGGGTGACAGAGGCGAGCGTGGCCTCGTGGGACCTCCCGGGGAGCAGGGCAGAGCGGTGAGTTGTCCCCAAAGCCAGTGAGTTGTCCCCAAAGCAGGGCTGGGACACGGGAGATGCTCTGAATTGTCCCCAGCGTCGGTGAGTTGTCCCCAAAGCCGGGCTAGGACATGGGGAATGCTCTGAATTGTCCCCAAAACCGGTGAATTGTCCCCAGAGTTGGGCTGGGACATGGGAGATGCTCCGAGTTGTCCCCAAAGCTGAGCTGGGACACGGGGGATGCTCTGAGTTGTCCCTAAAGCCAGTGAATTGTCCCCACAGCTGGGCTGGGAGATGAGGGATGCTCTGAGCTGACCCTAAATCCAGTGAGTTGTCCCCAAAGCTGCTCTGGGACATGGGGAATGCTCTGAGTTGTCCCCAAAGCCAGTCTGGGACATGGGGGATGCTCTGAGATGTCCCCAGCGAGGGGCTGGGACATGGGACAGGCTCTCAGTTGTCCCCAAAGCCACTCTGGGACATGGGGAATGCTCTGAGTTGCCCCCAAAGCCACTCTGGGACATGGGAGATGCTCTGAGTTGTCCCCAAAGCCTCTCTGGGGCACGGGGGATGCTCTGAGTTGTCCCCAAAGCTGGGCTGGGACATGGGGGACGCTCAGCCCCGGGATGGGGGATTGCAAGCCTGGATTTGGGATCAGTGGGACACAGCCAGACCTCCCCCTTTGATGCCAGGGTCAGTCCCATGCCTGCCCTGCTGCTGAGGGATTAGGGAATAGCTCCGGGATTAATGGGACCCCAGCTGGGACAGGAATTTCCTCCCATCCCAGGAGAGCCCAGCCCCTCTCCAGAGCTTTCCTGCACTGGAAAAACAGCCAAAAACCTGAATTTTGGTGCTTTTCCTGGGGACAGGAATCCATCCCTGGAAGATCACTGCTCTGAGCATGGATTCTCCATGGTTTTGTGCCCTGTGTCCCCTCAGAGCTGGGATTTAGGGAAGGTTGGGATGCTGGGACCAGCTGGAAGATGAGGAGCTGCCCTTGCACCTCCATGCCTTGGGGACAATTCCCTGCTGGGTAATCTTCCCATTGTCTCCTCTCACTCATTTTCCCATATTCCTTGGATTTCCAGGGGCCAAAGGGTGAGCAGGGCCCACCAGGCATCCCAGGACCCCAAGGCTTGCCTGGAGTCAAAGGAGACAAGGTGACAGCTCTGGGGACAGCAGGGTGGCCTCTCGGGGACTCTGCTCTGAGCTGGGCTGATCCCACTTTTTCCTTTTCCCAGGGCTCTCCAGGGAAAACCGGCCCCAAAGGCAGCACTGTGAGTACATCCCAGGCTGGGATTAACAGAGCTGGGTTTAACAGAGCTGGGTTTAACACTGGTCTAGGCACCTTCTCCATGCATTCCCCCCCTCATCCCAGAGAGGGAATGTTTCTTTTGGGAATGTTCCTTTCTCTCTTTGCCTTTCCTTTAGGGAGATCCAGGTGTCCACGGCCTGGCAGGGCTCAAGGGAGAGAAGGTGGGTGCTTCCAGAACATTCCTGGGAATGTTGGGGGATCCCTTCCCTGCCTGGCATTAAATCCCAGCTCCAGCCCTAAATCCCTGCTGTCTCATCATCTTTCCTCTGTCCTCTGTTCCCAGGGGGAGTCAGGAGAGCCAGGACCCAAGGGACAGGTGAGTGATGGGGGGTGACCAAAGGGACCCCACAATGTGGGAGGATTTGTGGGATCCTCAGCTGGATCCTCCTGGCTGAGGTGTTGGGGGAATATTTTCTTTGGAGAGGGGAGCCAGTGACCACAGTCAGCCCTGGATTCAGGCTCAGCTTCTCTTTGGGGTTAAACCCTGGATTCAAGCTCAGATCTGGGCTCAGCACTGGATTCAGGCTCAGCCCCATTTTGGGATCCAGCCCTAGATTCAAGTTCGGCCCCAATTTTTGGGATCCAAACTTGGATTCAGCCCCGGCCCCATTTGGGATCCAGCCCCGGGTTCAGCCCCAGCCCCATTTGGGATCCAGCCCCAATTTTTGGGATCCAGCCCCGGGCTCAGCCCCAGCCCCATTTGGGATCCAGCCCTGCCCGTGGTTTTTGGGACATTTTGGGCTCTCGGGGTGCAGCCCCCGTGCTCAGCACAGGCTGAGCCCCTCATGCCCCTCTCTCTCCATCCCTCCTCAGCAAGGCATCCAGGGAGACCTCGGCTTTCCCGGCCCCTCGGGGGATGCAGGAGCACCGGGAATTCGGGGCTATCCCGGCCCGCCCGGCCCGCGGGGGCTGGTGGGGGAGCGCGGAGTGCCGGGAATGCCGGGCCCGAGGGGCATGGCCGTGAGTACCCCGATCCCACAAACATCCTCACCCTCCCTGCTCGGCAGGAATTGCCTCTCCTTCCCACCCAGTTCCTCTGGGAATGAGCTGCTGTTCCACCCAGGAGCTGGGATCCCGCTTTCCTGGCAGGAATTCTGTCTTTCCCATGGTGTATGGCATCCAAAAACTGTCCCTATGTAAAGCAGCCAGCAGCAGGGATTTGCAGGGTTGGGATTTTTCCCGAAAAACCTCATTTTGGACTCCAATGCCATGAGTGGGATGCACGGAGCGAGCTGAGCATGGAGCACTTGCCCTGGGGCAGAACGGGGAAGAGCAGGGTGGGAAGGTGACCTGGGATGCAGTGGGGGTGGATGGGGATTGGGATTTGGGCTGGGAAGGGCTCTGGGAGGGGACAGAAGGAGCGAAATTCCCTTCCTGGCAGGGCCGGGATGCTGGGGACCAGCACATCGTGGACGTGGTGCTGAAGATGCTGCAAGGTGAGGGTGGAGTGGGGCCACCACATCCCATGGACCCCATGGATCCCTTCCCATGGATCCCATCCCATGGATCCCATGGATCCTACCCCATGAATCCGATGGATCCCACCCCATGGATCCCATGGATCCCACCCTATGGATCCCACCCGGTGGATCTCACTCCATGGATCCCATGGATCCCACCCTATGGATCCCACCCGGTGGATCCCATCCTGGCCTCTCTCTGCCCCACAGAGCAGCTGGCAGAGGTGGCTGTGAGTGCCAAGAGAGCCGCCCTGGGCGGGGTCGGGGCCATGGGACCCCCCGGTCCCCCCGGCCCCCCAGGGCCACCCGGTGAGCAGGGTCCCCACGGCCCCATGGGACCCCGAGGTGTCCCTGGGATCCTGGGAGCTGCTGGGCAGATCGGCAATGTCGGACCCAAAGGTGGGTGGTGGTGGCACGGTGCCAGGTGCAAACCCTCCTGGGGTGGCACTGCCACGCTTGTCCCCATCCCTGATGGCCCATCCGGGGTTTCCATGGAGTCCTTCCCTCCTTTTTGTACCCACAGGGAAGAGAGGAGAGAAGGGAGAGCGGGGAGAGGTTGGCCGTGGCCACCCGGGAATGCCGGGTCCTCCAGGGATCCCAGGTGAGACCAGGTGTCCCCAGGTGTCACCTTGTCACCTTGGGGTGATGAGCCCAGCAGCGGCCGGGGACCTTCTGATCCATCCCACAAAAACTGACCAGGTTCATCCTGTAAATCTGCTCAGGTTTATTCCAAAAGTTGCACAGGTTCATCCCATAGATGTGCCCAGGGTCATCCCATAAATGTGCCCAGGTTCATTCCACTAAAACTGCCCAGGTTCATCCTGTAAATCTGCTCAGCTTTATTCCACAAAACCTGCCCAGGATCCTCCCACGAAACGGGCCCAAGTTCATCCCATAAAACCTGCACAAACTCATCCCACAAAACCTGCCGAGGTTCATCCTGTAAATTTTCCCAGATTCATCTCACAAATCTCCCACCTGGCTCATCCTTCCCTTCCTTCTTTCTCATCTCTGCCACCTCTTTCCTTCTCTCTGAAATTGCTCTGCCCACATCCCCAAACCTCTCCAGCAACATTCCCAAACACGCCAATCCCTAATTCTCAGGGAAAAATCCCTACTATTTCTCAGGGGAAAAAAAATCCCCATTATTTCTGAGGGAAACCCCCCTATTTCTGTGGGAAAACCCCCTATTTCTCAGGGAAAATCCCTATTTCTTAGGGAAAAATCCCTATTATTTCTCAGGGAAAAAAAAATCCCTATTATTTCTGAGGGAAAACCCCCTATTTCTGAGGGAAAACCCCCTATTTCTCAGGGGAAAATCTCTATTTCTGAGGGGAAATCCCTATTTCTGAGGGGAAACCCCTATTTCTCGGGGAAAATACCTATTATTTCTGAGGGGAAAAATCCCTATTTCTGAGGGAAAATCTCTATTTCTCAGGGGAAACCCTAACCCTAACCCTATTTCTGAGGGAAAAACTCCTATTTCTGAGGGAAAACCCCCTATTTCTGAGGGAAAAAATTCCTACATCTCAGGGAAAATCCCTATTTCTGAGGGGAAACCCCTATTTCTCAGGGGAAACCCCTATTTCTCGGGGAAAATACCTATTATTTCTGAGGGGAAAAATCCCTATTTCTGAGGGAAAATCTCTATTTCTCAGGGGAAACCCTAACCCTAACCCTATTTCTGAGGGAAAAACTCCTAATTCTGAGGGAAAAAACCCTATTTCTGAGGGAAAAACTCCTAATTCTGAGGGAAAAACCCCTATTTCTGAGGGAAAAAATTCCTACATCTCAGGGAAAATCCCTATTTCTCAGGGAAAAAATCCGTATTTTTGAGGGAAAACCCCTATTTCTGAGGGGAAAACCCCTATTTCTCAGTGGAAACCCAGCACCCCACCCACCGCACCCCATTGCCTTTCCAGGTCTCCCGGGCATCCCCGGCCACGCTCTGGACGGCAAGGCGGGCGAGCGGGGCCAGCCGGGCTCCCCGGGCGAGGCGGGCCGGCCGGGCCTGCCGGGGCCCGCGGGCCTGCCGGGCTTCTGCGAGCCCGCCGCCTGCCTGGCAGCCTCGGCCTACGCCGCCGCCCGCCTCACGGAGCCGGGCAGCGTCAAGGGCCCCTCGTTCTGAGCGATTCCCCGTGAAAATCCCTTCCCAAAGTGACCACAACACTGCAATCCCGCGGGGAGCAGCTTCCAGGCTCTCCCGGCTCTGGAGTGAGGGAAAACACAGCCCTAAAATTGTTAATTTTGGGACCTGATTTTCTTTGACACAGTTTTGGCAGTATAAAAGAATCTTGGAGTGGGTATAAATTTTATTTAGGGTTTCTCTGGTGCTGCCCCCCATTCTGAGCAATTCCCTCATGAAAATCCCTTCCAAAAGTGACCAGAACACTGCCAAGAAGTGGCCTCACATTCCCGGTTCTGGGGTGAGGGTGGACACAGGGAGAACGCAGCCCTAAAATGTTAATTTTCGGACCTGATTTTCTTTGACACAGTTCTGGCAGCATAAATTTTATTTGAATACTCTTTAGGGTTTCTCTGTGCTGCCCCCTGTTCTGAGCAATTCCCTCATGAAAATCCCTTCCCAAAGCGACCACAACACTGCGAGAAGCTGCCGCACTTTCCCGGTTCTGGCGTGAGGGTGGACAGCAGGGAAAACACAGCCCTAAAATGTTAATTTCGGGAATAACCCCAAGTTTGGAACCTGATTTTCTTTGACACAGTTCTGGCCACATAAAAAATCTTAGAGTGGGTATAAATTTTATTTTACGGGGAGAAGCTTCCGCGCTCTCCCGGAAGAAGCGGCTGCACTTTCCCGGTTCTGGGGTGAGGATGAAGGCAAGGGAAACCACAGCCTTAATTTGTTAATTTTGGGACTGATTTTCTTTTACACAGTTGTGGCAGCATTAAAAAAAAAAAAAAATCTTAGAGTGGGCATAAATTTTATTTCGGGTTCCTGTGTGCTGCCCCCTGTTCTGAGCAATTCCCTAATGAAAATCCCTTCCCAAAGTGACCACAACATTGCAGTCCCATGGGGAGCAGCTTCCAGGCTTTCCCGGCTCTGGGATGAGGGAAAACACAGCCCTAAAATGTTAATTTTGGGACCTGATATTTTTTTTGTTACACAGTTCTGGCAGCATAAATTTTATTTAAATACACTTTACGGTTCCTCTGTGCTGCCAGAATCTGTAAAGGGATCTTTATATAAACCAGAATCAGGGCCTCTAATACTGTTTCCATCCATGGGGTTTCAAATCTGCTCTGTGCACCATTTCCCCCCCTAAAAAAAAAATTGGAATAAATTTTATAATTCCCTGTGGTGTTTGAAGGAGCTGGTGGAAATTCCATTTTTATCCTTCTCTTTTCTTTCTTTAAATTGGAATTTTTAAAGCCCCCCTGCAAACCAAAATCATGGTTTGATTATTTAAGAGAATTCGCAGCTCAAACTTGGTCACTCCCAGAGCTGTAAATCTTTGTAAAATAGGGATATTTTATAATTGTAATGAGGAAAACAATAACTTTTGGAAAAACTGGACAATAAAACCAAGCTGGATTCTTAATAACTGGAATGATGTGTGGATTTCATTGGATCAAAGCAAGGCCGTGGTGGGGGGTGCAGAATTTTGAGGGTTGAAGTTGGGGATTGGGATGATTAACTTTTCTTTGAGCTAGGTTTGATGAGCTCTCAGAGAATTTATTACATTTGAGATAGTTTTGTTACTCTGAATGGCATAAAGTTAGTAGGATGGCTTCTGAGGTAGTGCTGGAAACAGAAAAGTTTTAATAAAAGGTAAAATAAAGTTTTTTCAGAGAAAAACTGAGCTAAGGGTAAGAGGTTTTTCGTCTTACTAAAACACTTTATAAAAGCAATTTTTCCTTTGTTCTCTTCTTTTTCTAGAGAATTATTTAGGTTAGACTTTTTAGTCTCTGTCTAATTAGGCAGCCCTAAGTTTAAAGCAAAGCCTCAAAAGTTTTATAAGATGTCTTTTTACCAAATTAAAGAGAAAAATTAAGCTTTTTTTCTTTTTTAAAGAGACAAAAAATAATTTAGTCACTCCATCAACAAAACCCACATTCCTACAGTTAGGGAAAGGGATAAAGTCCTTCATCCCATGAGGAAGCAGCTGGGATGCCATTCCAGAGAGATTGAAACCCAAATCTGGAGATGGAACAGCTGGGAAACATCCAACCCTGTCCCAAATCCCAAAAATCCCTTTGGGGAGAGGGGAGGGGAGATTCATCTCGATCCTTTTCCCTGGAATTCCCCTTGAATTCCTGTTGAATTCCCGTTGAATTCCCATTTTCCAACCCCTCCGGGGAATCCCCCTCCAGCTGTGCCGTACATCTGGGGCACTTCCCAGCTCTTCCTGCTTTTCTCCCCACGAGAGGGAGCTGCCAGCCCGTGGAATTGGCTCTTCCAGCCTGGGATATTCCCGATAAACGCGGATTTCCTTCAGGAAGGGGCTGGAGCATCCCCCGGGATCGGGCTGAGGGGGGAAAAGGGGAAATTCCCTTCCTTTGACCCCTTCCCACTTTTGGGATGGACATGGAAGGGCTGGAAGGGGCTGGGAGTTGAGTTTTGGTCCTGAAGCAGGGAAAAACCATTTCCAGGAGGGATCAGGGGCTGAGTTCGGGTCCTGGAACAGGGAAAAACCACTTCCAGGTGGGATCAGGGTTGAGTTTTTGTCTTGGAACAGAGAAAAAGCCACTTCCAGGATGGATCAGGGCTGAGTTTTGGTCCTGGAGCAGGAAAAAGGCGCTTCCAGGTGGGATCAGGGCTGGATTTTGGTCCTGGAGCAGAAAAAAGGCACTTCCAGGTGGGATCAGGGCTGGGTTTTGGTCCTGGAGCAGGAAAAAGGCGCTTCCAGGTGGGATCAGGGCTGGGTTTTGGTCCTGGGCCAGGGAAGAGCCACTTCCAGGTGGGATCAGGGCCTGAGCAGGGAAAAGCCACTTCCCAGGACAAAGCAGGAAAAGCTCTGCTGTGGCTGTGGAGCATCCTGGGCGTCCAGGAGGATCCAGAAATCCTTGGGAGCTCCTCAGTCCTGCACTCAGCACAGCCCGGGATGGGATGGGATGGGATGGGATGGGATGGGATGGGATGGGATGGGATGGGATGGGATGGGATGGGATGGGATGGGATGAGCTCCAGCACATCCAGGGATGCTGCTCCAGCTGATCCCACACCTTCCAGAGCCAGCACAGCTTCCCAAAAATCGCTGAGGGCAGCAGTGAGGGAGCTCTGCCTTGGCAAGGAGCAGCTCTGACCTTCCTGATCCATCCTGGCAGGCACCGGGAATCCAGAGCCTGGCAAAGCCGGCGTCTGGGAAGACTAAAAAGCTCCGGAATTAATTAAAATTCCGGGAAGCAGCTGTCTGGAGCTCCTGCCTCTCTTTCTCCCACCTGCTCGTGCCTCATGGATTCTCCTGGGAGCCAGCCCAGTCCTTGTCACCTCAGCTGATCCCTGCTCCCAGACATCCAAACCTCAAGATCCAAAACTTGGCCAGGCAGGGCTTCTTTTCCAAGCAAAACCAGGTGGAATCTTTCCAAATGATTCCAAGGGCTTTAGGAATCTGCTCCCCGGGAATACAGGGGGAGGAGGGCAGCGTCCTGCCTGCCTTCGGTGGGGTGGGAAAGGCAAAGGGGAAGAAGGGAAAGGGAATCGAGGAATCCCTTTGGGATTGCACCAGTTCCTCTTCCAGACCTGAGACCTTCCGCGGGAGCTTTCCTTTGTTTCCCAGCCCCTTGGGAAGCTGTGGGAAAAGAGGAAAGGAAGAATTGGGATAAATGATAGCCTGGAATAATTAAATTAAATGGGCAGGGACGCCTTCCATTATCCCAAGTTGTTCCAACCTGGCCATGGACACTTCCAGGGATGAGGCAACCACAGCTCCCCTGAAATATCAATCCCAGCTCCTTCCCACCCTCCCAGGGTGGAGTTTTTTTCCAAAATCCCATCCAAAGCATCCTTTTCCCCAAAAGGCACCGTGTCCCCCTCGGTTATGCACCTGAAATCCCACCACGGGACGGGGACGTTCCCGTGGCCATGAATAATTCAGGAATATCAGGAAAGTTTCCCGGAGCTGATGAGCCCAAATCACCTGGAGGAGGTGAAGATGAGCTAATCACCGTTTGTTCTCTCTCGATAGCTGATTAACTGCTAATTAGAATATTAAACAAGGACTTAAATACGTAAATGAACTTCTGAGGATGGAGTTCGTTACTGGAGGTGCCATAAAATTCCTGATTTTTATTCTTGGATTATTGTTTGATGGGGTTTTGGGGTTTTTTTGTGGTTTTTTTTTTTTTTTTTTTTTTTTTTTTTGTTTTTGGGGTTTTTTTTTGCCTCCTTAAGAAAGGGATTTGTTTTTGAAGTGTTTTGTTCTGCTGGAATGTTGTAGGATTTGGGATAAATGAATCCCAAACTCCATCAAAACACCAGGAATGGCACTCCCAGCTCCACAAGCAGGATGCACAAAGTTCAGGAAACTTCTCCAGGAAAAAAAGGGCAAATTTTGGATGCTCTGCCCAAAATAGCTCCAAGATTCCTGCAGGATGAGAAGAGGGAATGGGGAGTCACAGGGAATTCACTTCCACCCATTTCCATGGAATTGGCTGCGGGAATGAGGCCAGGAATCCCTGAGAGCCCAAATTAAAGGTGGGAAGGGCAGGATTGGCCTGGCAGAGACAAGGGGGGGACAAAGGGGACAGGGGTGTCACCCACAGGGGTGGCACCCAGGCAGAAAACAGGGATGGAAAGCATGGAAATAATGGAATTGTGATGGTTGGAAAAGACCTCCAGAATCACCAAATCCAACATTCCCACATCCATCCTGCCACGGAGCCCACGGACAGGGATGCTGCTGATGGGATGAGGGCTGGGAAAACCCTTGGGGACGTGGCTGGAATGTTGGATCCCCTCCCTCTGGACCCAAACCTGACCCCGACCCCAGCCCTGGTCCCAGATCCCATCCCAGGGATCCCTGCAGGACAATTCCTGGCACAACCCTCCCTGTATGGGAAGCAGGGAACAGCTGCCTCCTGTCTGTAAATGAAATAATATTAATTAGGCCTCTTCATGAGGGTTTGTTGTGGCATTAATTAACCCCCAGGCCTTGGCAGAGGCTGGGGGGTGGGGTTCAGCCCCAGCACTTCCGAGGAATTCCCAAAACCCCAATTCCCAAGATTCCTGTTGTGATTTTCCCTGCCTTACCCTCAAATCCTGGCAGCTGTCCCTGCTCCTGGGTCACCTCCCCGGGCTGCCAAAATTTGGGATGTGATATCCTTAAACTTCTCTCTGCTGCCAACACCATTTTGTTCCCATCTGTTTTCCAAGGGTTTTTCCAAAGGAGCTCAGCCCAGCCCGGCTTGGCAGCACCATCCTGCCCTAAAACCATTCCTTGGGAGCAGCAGAGAATTCCAGAGGGATTTGGGATGGAAGGGACCTTAAGGACCATCCTGCCATGGATGCCAGGTTTTTCCATCCTGGCCTTGGACACTTCCAGCCACAAGTTGTGCTTGGGAATCCTGCATCCAGTTGTGTCCAATTCCAAGGGTTTTGGCCACCCAGAGTGGGAATTCCCAAGAAGAATTGGGAATTTTGCTGATTATGGCAGCCCCTCCCAGCGAATCCCACATCCAGGAATTCCAGGGCAAAGCTACTCCAGGTTCAAGCAGCTCCATTAGCGTCACCCTGAGCTCTTTTTTTTTTGTGCCTGAACATGGATTTTAAACAATTTTTCCCATTTTTTTGGTCGGATTTCCTGGCAGATTTCCAAAGGAACGCTCCAGGACAGCACCTGCAATCCCAAAGCTGTCCCAAAGTGCCCAGTGTTGGCTCCAGTGATGTTTTCCAGGCACTGAGAAGTGGTGAAAACAGGGAAAAAATCAATAGTTACAATCCCAGCGGCTCGGTTCTGCTGATGAGCCGTGTTCTCCCTGCTGAAAAACCCGGGAATTGCGAAGAAAAGGGAAAAAAATGGGGAAAAAATGGGGATAAAAGGGGGAAGAAAAGGGGGGGAAGAAAAGGGGGAAGAAAAGGGGGGGGGAAGGGAAAAAAAAGGAGAAAGAAAAAAAGGGGGGAAAAAGAGAAAAAAAAGGGGAAAGGGGTAAAAAAGGGAGCAGAGAACTCCCCCAGGTGCCGTTCCCTTTTAACCTCCCACACCCTGAATTCCCTTGGGAAGATCCAACCACTCCCTTCCAGTTTGGAAGCTGAATTTAATCACCCTTTAATGGGAGAGAGGCCAAGGCTTCCCAAGGATTTGTTCCACAATCATCTGGAATCGCTGCTGGAAAGGGCAAATGGAGCAATAATTCCTGGATGTGGAATTATTCTTATTATTCCTGACACCCCCTTATCCCTCCATCCTCAGGCTGAGTTAAGGTGATCTTTAAAGTGACATTTAATTAAAGAGATATTTAATTTATAGTTTATTTTATAAATCCCAGGTGGGAGAAGGCAATGATTCCATTTTTTCCATCCCTCCTGCACTTCCACTCTCCTCACGGGAATTTCCCACTTGTTTTTTTACTGGAGCTTGGAATATTCCAGGCTGGCAGATGGAAGGAATTGGAACTCAGGGGGGATTCATTTTCAAAGGAGAAAATCCTAATTAAAAATATATTCCAGATTTTATTTTTTGGTTTTTTTGGATGAGCCAACTCCTGCCATCAGGGCAGGGATCCCGCCAAGGAATCCCATGGGATATTCCTGAAGAAATCCTCAGTTTCCCTGATGGTCCTTTCCTGTTTTTTCCCCCCAAAAGATTCCCAGTGGATGCTCCAGCTCCTTCCAGCTCACCCAGTTTTATTCCCCCCAAAAATGCCCTGGGGATGCTCCAGCTCCTGTCCTGCTGCTCTCTCCATGGATTTTTCCCCTGCTGGATGTTTCCCTGTTTTTTTTCCCCCAAAATATTTCCAGTGGAAGCTCCAGCTCTCCCAGTTTCCCTGCTGGTCTCTCCCTCAATCAGCAGCCAATGGAAGATCTGGGGGGATTTTTGGGATCTTTCCTTCCAGAGAATGCTGGCAGAGGGGTTGGGAAAACTTTGGAAAAGCCCCAAATCCCAGTTTTGGAGGAGATTCCAGGGCTGGAACTTGGTGGCAAAAAGGCTTGGGAAATGAGGAATTCTCTCCTAAGAACACCCAAAAGCTGAGCCTCGGTCAGGGATTAAACCCCAAATACGGAGGGAAATTTTGGGAATTGGAAGCAGGAAGAATCCTGGAATGGTTTGGGTTGGAAGGAACCTTAAGGATGATCCCATTCTACCCAAAATTCCATGGCCAGGGACAGCTCCCACCATCCCAAGCTGCTCCAAGCTTGGACATTCACAGCCCCAGCTCCTCTGGGAAGCTCCAGAAGCGTTTGGATCCTCTTCCCTTCCCGTGAATCCATGGAAATCCAGCAGGATCCTTTCTGCTGCCCCAAAATCCCAAGGAACGCCCTGCCCCAGGCTCATCCCGTCCCAAAAAACCCTCAGCTCCCTCCCCTGCCTTATTTTGGATAAACCAAAGGAAGGGACAAATCCAAAGATGGGACAAATCCAAGGATGAAGCATCTGGGAGCAGGAAAAGCCAAACAAAAGGCAAGGGAGCATCAAATCCACACGGGAGCAGCCTCAGGACATCAAAGAACCCTCCAGGGCCTTTTTCATCCCAAATTTCCTCGATCTCGAGTTAAATCCTGTCAATCACCAGGCAAGGCGAGAGAGGAGGCGTTAATTAAAACCTCATTAAGGCAAACTGGGGCTCCTGGAGCAGGAATGCAGGGGTTGGGAAGCGGGAGGGTCCCGTTCTCCTTTCCCATGGGATATCGCTGATAAAATCCGGCTGGAAAAGCCGAATCCATTCATCCAAATCCACCCAATTTGCTCGGATTTTCCCCCTTCCTGAAACTGGGATGTGCTGGAAAAGTTGGGAATCTCAATCCTTGCACGAGTGGTGTGTGCACATCCTGAAAATCCCGGGATAAACCTTTTGGAATTCACACATACCCCCCAAAAAACCCCAACCAATAACCCAAAAAAACACCCAAAAAAAACCCCCCAAAAAAACCCATAAAAACCCAAACAAACAAACAAAAAAACCCCAAAACAAAACAAAATACACCCCCAAAAAACCCAAAGAAAGAAAAGAAAAGAAAGCACCAGGGGGCTGTAAGAAAAAGCAATGCAAAAATCGAGATTTTTTATTATTTGGAAGTCCAAAATCGAAAATAGCTTTGAAATTCCGCAGGGAACGCCGGGAACACACAGAAAAGCCTCATATACAGAGACAGATAAATTAACTGGGAATTCTGCAGACAAGCCAGGGGCATGGAGAGATTCCATATGTACATTTTTATGGAAACCATTTATACACTTTATTACATTTACAAAAAAAAAGCTGATTTTTTTTTCCCACTACTTTTTTTTTTTGTTCTTGTTTTTCCCTACGATAATGAAAAAAAAAATTACATTTTGTTTTTTTAATTTATTTTTTAGCTGTACAAACTTTTAATTAATAAAAATATATCTCTGTACAAAAGAGGGATTTGAGCTTTTTTTGTGTTTTTTAATAATTTTTCTCATTTTTTCCCTTTTTTTTCTTTTTTTTTCCCTTTTTTCTTCATTTTTTTCCCTTTTATTTTCCTTTTTTTTCCCCTTTTTCCCCTTTTTTTTTTTTTTACCATATGCAAGTCCTCTGGGCACAAGGATGGAGAATGGCATGGAGCAGATCTCAGCCAGCTTGCAAAAAAATGGGATAAACCCCTTTTCCCACTTCCTTGGCTCCCTGGGCAACAGCAGGAAAAGGGAATTCATGGATCCAAAGCAGCAAATTCCATTAAAGTCAAGCTCCCTCTTCTCCCTGCTTGGGTGGTTTTAAATATTTTGGATTTATTTTGCACTCCTGACCATGGGTTTCTCCTGGTTTTTCCATGGAATGAGTGGGAGCCAAGTGTGGGAAGCATCACCTGGAGCAGCCAGGGGAAGATTCCCTGGAATTTGGAGAAGAACCTGGAAAGTTCCAAGCTCTGCTTCCAGGGATTGTTGGAATTTTGGGCCCTGGAATTGGGACTGGGACGTGGCAGAGCAGGGGTTTGGGTTGGGCTCTGGGGTTTTTAGGGATAATTGAGCTTGGAAAAGATCAGGAGAGCCCAGCTGGAGGCAGGGTGGGATCCAAGGAGTCCAAGGGGTTCTCCCAGCCTTGTTCCAGCCCTGGGAGGATGGAGAGGGGACAAAGGAAGAGGGGAATATTCCCTTGGAGTCCCGCTGGGACTGACACCATCCCAATCCACCTGCCCATGGAATTTCACCCTGGGATCCTCCCCAAATCCATGTGGGAACATTTCCCTGACCCCTGCCCGTGCTGGATCAGGGCTCAGGATCCAGCTCCCACTTCCCAGGGAGAAATCAGAGCACCTTGGTGGGATTTTTGGGAGCAGAAGTGGCATTTTGGGGAGCACAGGTGGCATTTTTTGGCAGGCTGGGGATTCTGCTCCCTGTGGGAGAGCCAGGAGTAACAAAAATAAAATATTGATGTATTTACACCCAGAAAATCAAGAATAAACCAACAAAAATTCCCAAATTATCCCAGGCAGAGCTTCAGGGAGGAGAAAATCCATGCTGGAATGGGAGCATGGATGGAAACCCCCATTCCAGAGCGTTCATCCTGATTTTTCCTTGGAGCCTCCTGGACTCAGTGACCCGGGCATGGCACTTCTGCCTCCCCTGATTCTAAAAAATGTGACTCCAAGCAAACTTTGGATCACAAGGATCCAGAGCCTTCCCCGCTCCCACAAAATCCCAGGAAACCTCAGTGCCCCTGGGAAATAACGGGAGCAGCTTGTGATGGGAATTAAAACTCCTCTGGCATTGCCCTTTGGAGGATCAGTCTGGAAAGGGCAAAGGATTTGGGAAGCTTTTGGGGGAATTAGTGTTGAGTTCTTTTCAGAGAGGATTTTTGTCCCTTTGGATATTCCTGTCCCTTCAGGAATCATCTGGCAGTGAATTCCTGATCAGGGATTTGGGCCCAGCTCAAATCAGGGGGAACATCCTGGCAGGAAAAACCCAGCCAGGAATGCCCAAAGGAAAATCAAACACAGGGAAGCTTTTGGGAAGGTCCCACTCGGGAACTCTTCCTGGGGTAGAAAACCCAACAAAGAAATAACCCAGAGACCCAAATGCAGAAAACCCAAATCCTCATCCTATCCCATCCAGGTGGTATCCATCAATCCAGCCAGGAATGCCCAAAGGAAAATCAAACACAGGGAAGAGGGGAAAAGCTGTCCAAGTTTGGCTGGAAAGCTCCCATTTGAAAACCCTTCCTCTGCTCAAGCCCTGGGGTAGAAAATCCAACCAAGAAGTGACCCAGAACACCAAATACAGAAACCCCAAATCCTCATCTTGTCCCATCCAGGTGTTTTCTGTAAATCCAGCCAGGAATGCCCAAAGGAAAACCAAACACAGGGAAGAGGGGAAAAGCTTCCCAAGGTTTGGAAAGCTCCCATTTGAAAATCCTTCCTCTGCTCAAGCCCTGGTGTAGAAAATCCAACCAAAAAATAACCCAGAAACCCAAAGCCAGACACACAAATCCTCATCCTGTCCCATCCAGGTGTTTTCCACAGAATCCAGCACCTTGTGCACAACCTCTTCGTCGCCCAAGCTCTTCCCAAAGTTTGGGAAGCTCCTTCCAGGAGCAGCTGGGGAAAGCCTTCCCACCACCAGGCCTTCCCGAGGTCCGGGAGCGGGGCCGGAGCAGAACCTTTGGCTTGGAGATCCAGCAGGACGGAGGTTGGAGGTGGATCCAGCAGCCCCTCGGGAATTCCAGGGAGGTGCAGCAGCTTCCCCACGGCCTCGGCGGGGGTGGGAGCAGGGAGGTGGGGAGGGGATGGATGGATAGTGAGGTGGGACAGTCATCCACACTGGACACCGGCCACGGGAATCTGGGGAAGCAAGGAGTTGGTCATGGCACATGGGGGTTCTGGGGAAGTGGCTTTGGTGTCCTAAAATTGGAGCATTCCAGATGGAATACTGCCTGCATTCCATGATCCCATGAGAACCCTTCCAACTCCCTGTCCTCCATGATCCCAAACCCTTCAAACTCCCTGTACTCCATGATCCAACTCCCCACACTCCATGATTCCAAACCCTTCCACCTCCCCACACACTCCATGATCCCAAACCCTTTTAACTCCCCACACTCCATGATCCCAAATCCTTCCAGCTCCCCACACACTCCATGATCCCCAAGAGAACCCTTCCAGCTCCATGCATTCCATGATCCCATGAAGATTCCCATGAGAACCCTTCCAACTCCCCACACACTCCACGACCCCAAACCCTTCCAACTCCCCACACACTCCACGACCCCAAACCCTTCCAACCCAACCTACCCCATGACCCCAAACCCTTCCAGCTCCCCCCCCACTCACGACCCCAAACCCTTCCAGCTCCCCACACACTCCACGACCCCAAACCCTTCCAGCTCCCCACTTACCCCATGACCCAAACCCTTCCAGCTCCCCACACACTCCACGACCCCAAACCCTTCCAACCCCACTTACCCCACGACCCCAAACCCTTCCAGCTCCCCACACACCATGATCCCGTGAGAACCCTTCCAGCTCCATGCATTCCATGATCCCATGAAGATTCCCATGAGAACCCATCCAACTCCCCACGTTCCAAGATCCAAGAGAATCCTTCCAACTCCCCACACACTCCATGACCCCAAACCCTTCCAACCCCACTTACCCCATGACCCAAACCCTTCCAGCTCCCCACTTACCCCATGACCCCAAACCCTTCCAGCTCCCCACACACTCCATGACCCCAAACCCTTCCAGCTCCCCACACACTCCACGACCCCAAACCCTTCCAGCTCTCCATACATTCCACGACCCCAAACCCCTCCAGCTCCCCAATTACCCCATGACCCCAAACCCTTCCAGCTCCCCACTTACCCCATGACCCCAAACCCTTCCACCCCCACACACTCCCACGACCCCAAACCTTCCAGCTCCCCACTTACCCCATGACCCCAAACCCTTCCAGCTCCCCACACACTCCATGATCCCGTGAGAACCCTTCCAGCTCCATGCATTCCATGATCCCATGAAGATTCCCATGAGAACCCTTCCAACTCCCCACGTTCCAAGATCCCAAGAGAACCCTTCCAACTCCCCACTTACCACCATGACCCCAAACCCTTCCAGCTCCCCACTTACACCATGACCCCAAACCTTCCACTCCCACACAAGCCCACATCCCGGAGGGCACGCCGGTGGCTGTGGGGCGCCCGTGTCCCACTCACCGCGCGGGGCCGGCGCTATACGGCCGTGCACACCGTGCTCACTGTGAACTCGGCCTCGCCTGCCATGATGTCTGAGGGCTGCAGGTTCCTGTCGTACATGGGGTTCTCAAAGGTGCCCCTCACGTTGGTGCTCTCGTGGCCGGCGTAGCCGTTGAACGGGACTTTGGGTCTCCTCCTGTGGGATGGGGGACAAAAGCCACACGGGTGATGTCACTACAGGACACGAAACACAGGACGCTGTTTTCAAGGTGAAAAAAAAAGGGAAGTTTAATCTTCTGACTCTAAAATTTATAGGCTTCTAAAAGTGGCAGTGGGTTGGAGGGTGAAAGTGCCACCTCTGCAATGACACTGGACAAACCAACAGTCCAGCAAATTTCTCCTCCTCCATAAAAGAATGCAAAACAAAAAGTTATTTACAGAAAGCATGTGAGAAAGTTTGTCACAAGAATATAAACATCAGAAGGCTTAGAAAATCTTAAAAAATCAAGATGACAGGGTGACAGCCCTGAGGGAGGGCACTGACAGGGGAAACCCATGGGGATGGGGCAGGAAAATCCACCCAGGGGTTTGCAGCATTGATCAGGAGCAAAACTGAATTTACACCACATTCAAAGCCATGGGGAGGGGGGAGAATTTGCTTTTAATCCTCCTAAATGTGGCCACAAATCCCGTTAGTGGCCAGAAAAACCCTCTTTGCTCTCCTCTGCCAAACCCTTGTCCTTTATTTTCCCACCTCCTGAATTAAACCAGCCCTAAAAGGGGGATTTTAAGCCCAGCTCACTGTTGTTCCTCTCAAATCCCTAAATTTCTTTCACCTTTTGGAATTATTCCCACAATTTCCCAAACCCTCTTTGTTGCTGTCCCATCTCCTGAATTAAACCAGCTCTAAAGGTGGAATTTTAAGCCCAGCTCACTGATGTTCCTCTCAAAACCCTAAATTTCTTTCACCTTTTGGTATTCTTGCCCCAAACCCGTGTTTGCAGAGATAAAGCACAAATTTTGCAATAACCTCCCAAACCCTCTGTTTTTACCCCACCCTGAATAAAACCAGCCCTAAAGGAGGGGATTTTAAGCCCAGCTCATTGATACTTCTCTCAAATCCCTGAATTTCTTTCAGCTTTTGGGATTCTTGCCCCAAACCCACCTGTGTTTGTAGAGATAAAGCACAAACCCTGCAATAATCAGGGCGATGAAAGGCACAAGGATGGCGGCTGCCACGGAGCTGCTGTTGGATGCAAAGTGGTGGCCTATGGATTCAGGATCATTTTCCATCATGCTGATGTCTGGAACACAGCAGAAAGGAACACATTTCCCACATTTCCCAACCCCTGCTGGGGGAAAAGGGCTTGGCTCAAAGTACAGGTGGCACCAGCAGCAAAATGAGTGAAGTGGTGCTGGAAAATGGAATTTAAAAATGGATGTGCAAGGATGGAGATCAAGCCTATTAGGTCTCATAATTTATTTACGTCTGCAATTAAATAGAGATATAAATTGATTTATTTTGCCAAAAAAGTCCAACTTGGATGCATGAAGTTGGGCTTTAAGGAGACTCTGAAATGCTGCAATAACGAGCATCCATAAAGGTGACGAGATTCCAGCAATCCTGAGGGATTAAAGAGCTCAAACCATGCTTTAAGTGGTATTTAGGAGCTTAAACTTTGGGGGGTTTAAGCTCCCAAGAGCCTCTGTGATTTCTGATGGAGACACTTGCTGTGGTGGGAATGGGATTTGGGCTTGGCAGGGATCTGGGAATTTGGAAGAGAAAAGTCCAAGTGTTGTTTGTGCTTCCCAACTCTCCCTGCTTTGGACAGCAGCCTGGTTATGCCTCTTTTTGTTCCCAAATTATAAATTTTATTCTTGTGCTGTTTGTTTTGTGCTGTTTGTCTCCCACAAACCTCACACCGAGCTCAGCAGAACTCGGAAAGCGCGGAAAATTCAAGCCAGGGGTTGGAGAAAAATTCCCTGCCTGGAAACCATAACCAGAGCAAAATATTTGCAGCCTCTGGAAGCTGTAATATGGAGCTTCTGGAATCGAGGGGAAAAGTGCAAATCCAAGGAATTTTACCAAGCCTCTGGAGGCCAAACTGCCCGAAGCCTTTGCCACGCACAAAGCCCTGGTACACGAAGGTGCCACTCGAGGACTCCAATGAGACCTGTGGAGAGTGGAAATCAATGGATTTATCCAACTTTTCCCTGGATTTAACACCCAGCTCATCCCAGCACCTTCCAAGTGCATTAATTTGATGCAATTCCCCAGAAAATCCTGGCATTTTTTAAGGAGTTTCACCGCCCAACAGCTGAAAATTCTCCTGTCTTGAACGAAGGGAAGCTAAAAAAAAACTCTGGTTTGTGATAAACTGAAGAGGACATTGCTGATTCCAGAGGGAGAGGGAAAAAGTGGCCATGGGTCAGCTGAATCCACATTTTTTCCAAGCTCCATTAGATCCCTAAAGGGCTTGGGAAACTCTCAGACATAGGCACAGGGTGAAGAGTTGGCTCCAGTAGGGAAAACAAGATGTTGAGCAGATATAAAACATCCACAGGGAACGAATCCCGTTGGTTTCTCCTCCAGCATTATCTGGGAGATGATGGATTCCAAACCCCAGGACAATAAAACCAACCCCAGCTGCAGCAGGAGCTGTCACCTGCTGGGGAAGTGCCACATGTCCCCTGCCAGCTCTGGGAATTATCCCTCAGCTCCAGGGAAGGGAAATCCAGGCTGGGACAGCCAAGGGAGGGTGGATTTTGTTCACTCACGTGTCCATCCAGGGCCCATTTGTCATTCCTGAACTTGTTGGCAAAGATCTCCAGCGGCCCCATGATCTGGTACACCTGGAGCAGCAGGTGCACGTCTTCCTTCTTGTAAATCCCTGTTAAAAAAAGGGATTTTGCCAGCTCTGGGTCACTCTGGTTGGAAATAACTGAGTGGGAGGGCAGAGAAATCATGTCAGGATTTGAGTGGATACCAGCCCTGGCACTGGGATGCACTGGGAAACACAGCCCAGGATATTGAAGGTATTTTCCACATGGGAAAGGACTCGACTCAGTATTTAATTAATATTCAGGTTCTGCTGATCAATTAATATTCAGATTCTGGATCAGGAAGAGCCTGGTGCTCCAGGAGGGCAGGGACATGGAGCACTCACGGAATCATGAGCTGGAAGGGACCCCCAAGGATCATCAAAGTCCAGCTCACATAATTTCATGTTTTTTGCCCAAAAGCTCTGAGTTCTATCTTGGCCACCTCCAGGGATGGGCACTCCAAACCTCCCTGGGCAGTTCCAAGGTGAGTTCCATGGAGAAATAGTCCCTAATATCCAACCTGGCCCAGACTGAGGCTGTCTCATCCTGGAAGCAGAGCCTGACCCCTCTCCTGTCAGGGAGCTGTGGGGAGCCCTCTGAGCCCCATCAGGAGTTCTCCAAACCCTTTTCCAACTCCCTTCCCTTCTCTGGACACACTCCAGCCCCTCAATGTCTCTCTGGCCATGAGTGACCAGAACTGGACACAGCCCAAGAGGTGTCCCAGTGTCGCAGACAGGAAGAGAAATGACAAAAGAAAGGCCTCATAAAATCAGGCCTAAATTAATAGCTGCGAGTTCCCGTGAGAAAACAATCTTGGTATGAAAGATTCATTAACACAAAAATCTGTTCCTAGAGTGAAAAATAAGTGCACCAGTGTAAACAATAAGATCTGTCTCATGAGAATCAGTAGAAAAATATATGTAAACTAACTAAAAATACCAAAGTTTGACAAACATGCGAAATACCATGTACTGACCCATAAATTAAATGTGAATGTACTGTCCACCAGTAAGATTTGACACAGTACCTTCTGATAATCCCATAAAACATGACCTATCCAATCCAGAATTGGCTTTTATCACAACATGCCAGCAGTGCCAGCACAGGGACAGTCCCTGGCCTGGCGGTGACAATGCCAACCCCTCCCAAAGGCCCCGTTCTCGTGTCCCTCACCTGACACCTGGAGCTCCACCCCGCTGTGGTCGATCAAGGTGGCGTTGACCTTGCTGGTGGCAGGGTCAAAGCTGGTGACAGAGAGCATGGCTGGCTGCTTCTTCCCCATGTACTCGTAGGAGCCTTTCCACAGGGAATTCCTTGCAAACACATCCGCAGGCACTGGAATTACAGCAGTGGGAGATGTAAAAAAAAAACCAAAAACCCAGCAGTGTTTCCATTTTATCAGGGAAGAAAAAAAAAAAAAAACAGAGCAGGATTTCTGTCTTTCTTTGAATTCACTGACAATAATTAGATTGTTTTTAAAATTTAATGTTTCAAAAATATTTTGTGTTTTAAGTATCTTCAATCCCACCTGCTCTGTGCCATCACCATGGGGAATAAAGCCAAAAACATTGATTTAATTGGCTGTTGTGACCAAAAAAACACAAGGAAAGTTTTAAAAACAAACCAACCCTCAAAATAATTTATTAGGAAAAGTTCAAATAAACTTCAGGAAATAAACTTATTAGGAAAACTTCAAATAAAAAAGGATAAATGTACAAAATCCTGGAAAGGCTGGAATGCTGTGGGGAGGGCAGTGGGTGCTGATGTCCAGGTCCTGTAAGGATCCTGTTTGTTCTCCAGGGAATAGGATGGGGCATGTGGCAGCTTCCAGAGTGTGAAAAATGCACATATTTTATGATTGGCTTTTCACAAATATTAACATAAATATTCTATGTGTTGTGTTGGAAAGTGATGCTGTATTAATTCTCTTAAGTAGTGTGTTAAATATAGTTTTAGGTTATAACAAAATGTTAAAATAGAAACTGTGCTATATAGGATACTTTTTTAAAGAAAGGACTTGCAGCCAGAGAGCAGCCACAGGACACCTGAATCTTTCAGAGAAACAGAATTTATTGCCCTCTTATCAGAAGAAATGAAATTCTTCTCATCTCAAAGGCGCTGTTAGGATTCAGATGAAGAAACTGAGGATGACCAGACAGAATCCTGTACTTGAATGGAATTTATGCATCATGTATGAGGTGTATGAATATGCAACAGGCTGTTGCTTTTAAGGGTTAATCCTCCGTTAATGTGGGTCCTTTTTTGGTACCTGGAGTCCATAACTCTTTGTTTCTATTGTCTCATATTGTCCTAATCCAAATTCTCCAAATCATTATTACTCTAATTGCATTACTATTTTTATAACCGTTTATTACTATTAAACTTTAAAATTTTAAAACCAAGTGACTGGCATTTTTCACACCAAGGAAGGGATTCAGGAGGGGGACTGGAGGGGGATCAGGGCTGTGTCCATGGGGAGGAGCCCCATGAGCCTCACCTGAGGCCTTGGCGAGCGGCGGCTCCCGCGCGGTGCCCACGGGCCTCCCGCTGGGCCGGACATCGGCTGGGACAGGGCACAAAGCACAGATGGTCAGTATTGCATTGCATTGCATTGTATTGTATTGTATTGTATTGTATTGCATTGTATTGTATTGTATTGTATTGTATTGTATTGTATTGTATTGTATTGTATTGTATTGTATTGTATTGTATTGTATTGTATTGTATTGCATTGTATTGTATTGTATTGGGTTGTATTGTATTGTATTGTGTTGTACTGTATTGTGTTGTATTGCGTTGTATTGCGTTGTATTGCGTTTGTATTGCAGTATTGCACTGTATTGCATTGTATTGTATTGTATTGTATTGTATTGTATTGTATTGTGTTGTGTTGTATTGGGTTGTATTGGGTTGTATTGGGTTGTGTTGTATTGCGTTGCATTGTGTTGCATTGTATTGCATTGTACTGTATTGTATTGTATTGCATTGCATTGTATTGTATTATATTGCATTGCACTGTATTGCATTGCATTGCATTGTATTGCGTTGTATTGCATTGCATTGTATTGCATTGTATTGCATTGCATTGCATTGCATTGCATTGTATTGCATTGCATTGCATTATATTGCATTGCATTGCATTGCATTGTATTGCATTGTATTGCATTGCATTGCATTGCATTGCATTGCATTGCATTGTATTGTATTGTATTTTATTGTGGGGTCTGGCACTGCCCACCCACAGTTCCTGAGGCTGGGAAAGCCCTCCAAGGTCACAGAGCCCAGGCTGTGCCCGATGCCCACCTCGTCACCCAGCCCAGAGCACTGAGTGCCATGTCCAGGCTTTACCTGGGAGCTCCAAACCTCTCTGGGCAGCCCCTGCCAAGGCCTGACCACCCTTTCTGTGCAGAAATTTTCCCTAAAATCTGACCCCAAACTGCCCTGGCCCAGCCTGAGGCCGTTCCCTCTGCTCCTGTCCCTGTTCCCTGGAGCAGAGCCTGATCCCCCGGCTGTCCCCTCCTGTCAGGAGCTGTGCAGAGCCACAAGGTCCCCCCTGAACCTCCTTTTTTCCAGGCTGAGCCCTCTGAGCTCCAGCAGGAGTTTCCCAGCTCTGTTCCTTTCCCTGGACACTCTCCAGCCCCTCCATGTCCCAAATGGAGGAGCCCAGAACTGGACACAGCGCTCAGGGTGTCCCTCACCAGTGCCCAGGACAGGGGACAATCCCTTCCCTGCTCCTGCTGGTCCATCCCTGATCAGCTCATGTCCAGTGGTGTCCCTCAGCACCCTCAGGTCCCTCTCTGCTTTTCAGCCACTGTCCCCAGCCTGTCCTGCCTTTTCCTCTGCTCCAATCCCAAGTGTCCAGAGTGACTGATCCTGCTCCAGGAGAGCCACAGGGCTCCATTTCCATGGATCAGAATGTGTTCCTCATCCAAGACTCTGTGGCAGGTAAAATGTGGGGGAGATAAACGATTTTTGTCCTGTGCAGGTGCTTCTAGACCCAAAACCTCCCCAGAAGATCCCCAGGTGGCTCTTTGGAGGTGGCACCTGAGTGCTGGGTCACAGGTTGGACTTGATGACCTCAAAACTTTTCCAACCAAGTTTTGGGATTCTGCTGTGGAGACCAATGACGGAAACCCTCCCATCAAGTGAAAATCAGGCTGGGCCATCCCACAAGTTTTAAGGGAACAAAATCATGGCTGGAAACACCTCCCCCTCCTTCCCTGGAGTTCTGACACCAAAACTGAATCTTGGGTTTATCTGCAGGTTGAAAACCACCTCTGAAGGACCTCAAGGCCCAGGATCTCAACAACCTGAGAGCCTGGGGAGGGTCTCAGAGCCCAGCTGGTGCTGCCAGCCCCTCACCCAGGCAGATGGGGGGTTTCCCTGTCCAGCTGCCATCGGCTTTGCAGGTGCGGTGCTCGGAGCCCCCGGTGAGGTAGAAGCCGCTCTGGCAGGAGTAGATCAAGGTGTAGCCCAGGGAGGGCAGGTCCAGGGCACCCACGTTGGCATGGGATGGGGTCTCGGGCTGCTTGCAGTGGTGGGCTGGAGGGGACAGGGAGAACAGGTGAGAGAAACCACCCAGGTGGGCATGGGGAGGGTGAAAAATGACACCGTGACAGCAACAGGGGAACCCTCCTGGCAGAGTTTCTACACCACAGCTCACAGGGATTTTTCCCAGTTGGAAGAGCTTCCCATGCTGGGTTTCTCTTCCTGGCTAAAGCTGAGCCAGACTCCAGCTGATGAGCCTAAAATCAGGATTGGCCACCCCCATTTTTAAGGGAAAAAGACAAAACCAAAAGATGCTGAAGCACCTCTGAGCCCAGAACTGAGTGCCAAGTGTGGGTGCAGACTAAAAACTGCCTTGCAATTCCCAATTGTCCCTAAAATCCAACACATCTCCTGCAAGGATCCTTTTCCAGAGCCTGGATGAGAGCCCCAGCTCCCTGTGGCATTCCCAGGACTCACGGACGCAGTCGGCTGGACGCCGCTCCAGGTCAGGTTGGGCAGGCAGGTCCTGGTGGTGGAGCCCTGCAGGAGATATCCCTTCTGGCACCTGAAGAACAGGATGCTCCCACCTGTCCCAACAGGAGACAATCACTCAGCTTCCCAGGGATTCCCAGACCTTCATTCCATCCCCTTGTCACACCTCACCCCTCACAGGAGCAGCTCCACTCCCAGCTGAGCAAAAATCCCACTCACGGTGTCTTCAAATTAATTAAACCTAAAATTAATGAATTAAACCCCAAGATTAAGGTAACTAATTAGCAGGAAAATGGAAGGATCCACTCTGGCATCCACTGTCCCAGCAGGGAATGGGTGGGAATGGAGCCCCCCAAGGGAGTCACTGTGGGATTTTTGTCCCCATTCCAATGATTTCCTGCTGGATGAGAGATGGGATCAGCAATAGCACCTGCAGGATTTGGCCTGAAAATTAATGAGAATTAATGTGAGTAGCAGCAACTATTAATTAGCACTGTAATTAATTTCAGATACAATGCACTGCCTAATTAATGCTGTGCAAACCCACTCGGAGGGCTAAAGGAGCACGTTGGGGTGTCCTGCTCCCAGGAGGAGACAGGAATCCATGGAAGGACACATGAATCCATAGGATAGGACATGAATCCATAGGATGGGACATGAATCCATGGGATGGGACATGAATCCATAGGATAGCACAAGAATCCATGAAAGGGGACATGAACTCATGGGAGGACACAATAATCCATGGAAAGATGCACGAATCCATGGAAGAAGGACATGAATCCATGGGAGGAGACATTAATGCATCAGGGGAGACATGAATTCATGGGATAACATGTGAATTCATGGGAGAACACAGAAATTCATGGGATAACATGTGAATCAATGGGATAACATGTGAATTCATGAGAGGAGGCATTAACTCATGGAAGGACACAAGGAAAAAGTAATACATGGGAGGAACATTAATCCATGGAAGGACACAGGAATCCATGGGAGGACACGTGAATCCATGGAATAACACAGGAATCCATGGGAGGACACGTGAATCCATAGGATAACACAGGAATCCATGGGAGGACACGTGAATCCATAGGATAACACAGGAATCCATGGGAGGACACGTGAATCCATAGGATAACACAGGAATCCATGGGAGGACACGTGAATCCATAGGATAACACAGGAATCCATGGGAGGACACGTGAATCCAGGCCAAGGACCAAGCAGGGCTGGCTCTGTGGCACACCCCTGTTCCATGGCCATACCTGGTATCCCTGGGAATTGTTCTGCATCCCAAAAAGAGGCACTCCAGGATCTGCACACGTCGTGAGGCTGGGATCTGTTAAAAACAGGGAAGGGATTTATGGGAGGGCTCAGAGCCCTCCAGGCACGCGGGTCCTGCTGCAGCTCTGGAGCACGAGCGGGATTTGGCTCCAAAGGAACACACAGTGACAAGGAAAACACATGGATCTTCTTGCTCCTCAAATCCCTGCCTGCTGCAGCAGAAAGCAACCAGAGGCACCTCATTCCTCAGGAGAAAACCTGGGAACAAACACCTGGGATCAGGAGAGCCCTTCCTGACACGCACACCGTGCCCTCTGCTCCCAGGGACCAGCCCAGCTCCAAGCACTGCCACAGGAATAGCTAATGTAAAACCTGCTGTAAAGGGGAGGGGGCGTGGCCAGGCAGTCAGTAGGCGTGGCCTCGGATGGAGGGGGCGTGGCCTGACAGCGACTGGGCGTGGCTCGATTGGGAAGGGGCGTGGCCTGACACCGAGTGGGCGTGGCCTCGGGGGATAAGGGGCGTGGCCCGGCAGCGAGCGGGCGTGGCCTCAGGGGAAGGGGCGTGGCCTGACACCGAGTGGGCGTGGCCTGATAAGGGAGGGGACGTGGCTAATAGGTGAGGGGCGTGCCTGACAGCGAGTGGGCGTGGCCTAATAGGGGAGGGGCGTGGCCTGACACCAAGTGGGCGTGGCCTCGGTGAAGGGGGCGTGGCCTGACACGAGTGGGCGTGGCCTCGGGGAAGGGGGCGTGGGCCCAATAGGTGAGGGGCGTGGCCTGACAGCGAGTGGGCGTGGCCTAATAGGAGAGGGGCGTGGCCTGACACCAAGTGAGCGTGGCCCGGGGAAGGGGGCGGGCCTGACAGCGAGTGGGCGTGGCCCAAGTGGAAGTGGGCGGGCCTGACACCGAGGGGGCGTTGGCCTCGGGGGAGGGGGCGTGGCCTGACACCGAGTGGGCGTGGCCTAATCGGGGAGGGGGCGTGGCCTGACACCGAGTGGGCGTGGCCTCGGGGTGGAAGGGGCGTGGCCTGACACCGAGTGGGCGTGGCCTAATCGGGGAGGGGGCGTGGCCTCGGGGGAAGGGGGGCCTGACACCGAGGTGGGCGTGGCCTCGGGGAAGGGGGCGTGGCCTGACACCGAGTGGGCGTGGCCTAACAGCGAGTGGGCGTGGCCTCGGGGAAGGGGGTGTGGCTGACACCGTGTGGGCGTGGCCTAATCGGGGAGGGGGCGTGGCCTCGGGGGAAGGGGCGTGGCCTGACACCAAGTGGGCGTGGCCTGACACCGAGTGGGCGTGGCCTCGGGGAAGGGGGCGTGGCCTGACAGCGAGTGGGCGTGGCCCAGGGGAAGGGGCGTGGCCTGACACCGAGTGGGCGTGGCCTAATCGGGGAGGGGCGTGGCCTGACACCGACTGGGCGTGGCCTAATCGGGGAGGGGCGTGGCTCGGGGAAGGGGCGTGGCCTAATCGGGGAGGGGGCGGGCCTGACACGAGTGGGCGTGGTCTAATAGGTGAGGGGCGTGGCCTGACACCGAGTGGGCGTGGCCTAATCGAGGGAGGGGCGTGGCCTGACACCGAGTGGGCGTGGCCTCGGGGAAGGGGGTGGCGGGCTGACACCGGTGGGCGTGGCCTAATCGGGGAGGGGGCGTGGCCTGACACCGACTGGGCGTGGCCTAATCGGGAGGGGCGTGGCCTCGGGGGAGGGGCGGGCCTAATCGGGGGAGGGGGCGTGGCCTGACACCGAGGTGGGCGTGGCTAATAGGTGAGGGGCGTGCCTGACAGCGAGTGGGCGTGGCCTAATAGGGGAGGGGGCGTGGCCTGATACCGAGTGGGCGTGGCCTAATCGGGGAGGATGTGGTCTCGGGGGAAGGGGCGTGGCCTGATACCGAGTGGGCGTGGCCTAATCGGGGAGGGGCGTGGCCTGACACCGAGGGGGCGTGGCCCAATCGGGGAGGGGGCGTGGCCTGACATCGAGTGGGCGTGGCCTAATGGGGGGCATGGCCTCAGGAAGGGCGTGCTGCTACCGAGTGGGCGTGGTCTAATAGGGGAGGGGGTGTGGCCTCGGGGGAAGGGGGCGTTGCCTATAGGGAAGGAGCGTGGCCTGACACCGAGTGGGCGTGGCCTAATAGGGGAGGGCGTGGCCCGGGGAAGGGGGCGTGGCTTGGCAGCGAGTGGGTCGGGCCTCAATGGGGGGGGGGGGGCATGGCCTGGCAGCGAGTGGGACCCACGGCCCCTCCCCTTTGAGGCCCCGCCCACTCGCCGCCTGGCCACGCCTCCTCCCTTTAAAGTCCACGCCCACTCGCTGGGAAGCTGGGAAGCTTCAGCTTCTCCATGTTTTACTCCTCTGGATGGAATGTGGCCCAGAGACTGTTTATCCCAAAATGTGAATTGTTTTTAATTAATGGCCAATCACAGCCGGCTGTGTCGGACTCTCTGAGTCTGTCATGGGTTTTTTTATTCATTCTTGTCAAGCCTTCTGTTGTCTCTCTTTCTTTAGTATAGTTTTAGTATAGCATATGATATGATATAATTTTATTTAATATACAAATATAAATACATATTTATATTAATATCTATTATTTCTATTTATTAAATAATAATATCATTATGTATTTATATTAATATATAAATAAAATACAAATATAAATATATTTAATATAATATATAATTAATATATTTAATATTATATAATTTTATAATATAAATATAAATTTATAAATATATAAATATATATATAAATATATAAAATATATATAAATATATATATAAATATATAGATTATAAATATAAATATAAATATAAATATAAATATAAATATAAATATAAATATAAATATAAATATAAATATAAATATAAATATATATAAATCAGCCTTCTGAGAACTTGGGAGTCAATTCTCACCTCTCACCTTGTCTTGGGGACTCCCACAACACCACAACAAAGCACCAGGGTCACCCCACCCTCCTCCCTGCCCTCTGCTCCCACCCTGACCTCCAAGGACCCCCAAGGGCTTGGGAGTGGAAGTGAAATGAGCCCCCAAACCCTTCAGCTGTGCCCCCCTTACCGATGCAGCTGGGCTGGGTCCCGCTCCAGGTGCCGTCGGACTGGCAGAACCTCCGCGCCGACCCCACGAGCACCAGCGGGGCCAGGCAGGAGAAGGACACGGACGAGCGGTAGGTGAAGCCTCTGTCCTCCCTCCTGCCCTGGGCTGGGGTCCCCGGGTCCCCACAGAACACGGCTGCAATGGCAAAGGGACAAGGAGGTGGCCACAGAGCCCTCAGGAATGTCACATCCCAACCAGGGCCATCCCAGCCCATCCAGCTCCATGATTAGCTCGGGAATCAGGGGTGGCTGAAGGTGTTGCTGGCTGCATGCCTTGTAGCTATCTCGTTTCGGCAATGGTTGTTAATTAACTTCCACCTTCTCCCCTGGATTTGCCTTTTTCCCCCCCGCTCTTTTTTCTCCCCTAATTGCACGGTGTCACTTTGTTCCTTGGCTCTGTAGCACACGGAAAGCTCACTAATTATCCCAGATCCTGGGAAAGGTGTGAGGAACAGCGAGGGGTTTGTGGGATTTAATATGAAAATGGATATTTGTGCAGCTGGAAAAGGGACTCAGAGCTGCCTTTAGCATCAGGAGATGCTAATTCCCTTTTTTAATTCCCTTTTTTTTTGGTGTTTGTTGTTGTATCAAACCCACCCAGCCTTCACAAAACATTCCCAACTTCTGCTGCAACATAGTGCCCTTTCCTAAAGGATTTTTTTGGCAGTTCCAGGAATCCTGATTGCAGAAGATTGGGTCACTGAGGTCAAACACCCAAGTTTTGAGGATGTTTTGTAGGCAGGAACATGGAAAATGCCCGGATTCATCCCAAATGTGGCATCACCCCTCTGTCACAGGGGTAGAGTGACCACCTGTGTCCCTGCCTGCACCTCACAGATGCCAAACCAAGGTTCCCAAAAAACCTAAGCCATGAGGGAGCTGGGAGAGCAGCCAGACTTTGGTTCCAGACTCCTGAAGCATCCCCACGGCACCAAAAATCCCCACTCCAGCTGCTGGAAAACTCCGGTCAGGAAGCACAGCAAGATCCCTCTAAACCCTGAGCTGCTCAGTGACACAGAGCTTGGAAAAAAAACTTGGGAAAAGCCCCAAAAAGCTGGATTTGAAGCAGAATCCTGGTGGAGAAGAGGGAAGGTGCCTACTCACGGAAGCACTGGGGGATCTCCCCGCTCCAGGAGCCGTTGCCCTCGCAGGTGAGCACGGCGGGCAGGGACAGCTGGTAACCCTCCAGGCAGGCGTAGCTGACGCTGGAACCCCAGCTGAAATCTGATCCCACCACCTTCCCGTTTGGGAATGGCCTGGGGAGCTCTGCAGGTGATGGCTGGAGGAGGAGGAAAAAGAAGGAGAAGGAGGAGAAGGAGAAAGAGGAGGAAATGGAAGAGAAGGAGGAAAAGGAGGAAAAGGGGGAAAAGGAGAAGTAGAAGAAGAAGAGAGAGGAAGAGGAGGAAGAGGAGAAGAAGGAGGAAAAGGAGGAAGTGAAGGAGAAGGAATAGGAAAAGGAAAAAAGGAAAGGGAAAAGGAAAAGGAAAAGCAGAGTCAGGTCTCTCTACTTCTTAATGATTTCAATTCACAAGCAAATTCCATGTAGGAGCAAAGTCACCTCCTGCTCTCCAAGAGCATCTCCCAGGATTGGCACCAAGTGGGGTCAAACCCTTCAAAGTTTGGAGTTCAATCCCAAATCCTGAAATATCCCGTGGGAAGGGATCCATGAGGATTATCCAAGCCCTGGCCCTGCACAGACACCCCAAAATCCCACCCTGTGCATCCCTGAGAGCGTTGTCCAAACATTCCTTGAGATCCTGGGGCTGTGCCCATTCCCTGGGGAGCTTGCTCAGTGCCCCACCACCCTCTGGGGGAAGAACTTTTTCCTCAACATCTCCACAAATCCGATTTTGAAGTCAGTGCTCGTTCTCAGCTGAAGGTAAAAATCTGCCCTGACGCGGTGTGAAAGCTCATCCCAGATTTCCCCAAAGATTCACACATTTTGGACAACCTGGCTGAGGCTCAGACAAGCAGTTGAAGCCACAACCTGTCGGGTTTTCACCCACTCTGGGGTGTTTGGAGATGACATTTTTGCAGCACTCTGCTCTTCAGCTCAGAGGAGCTAAACCTGTGCCTCCAAATGAGACTCCTGGCCACATTCGGGATCATTTCTGCAGCATTTGCTCAGTGCAGAGGATGAAAAAGGAGAGGAAGAATTGCTCTTTACAGCCTCTGAAGGAGCTGGAGTGCATTTGAGGGTTTTTGTGTGGCCTGTTTTTATATCAGCTCCGTGACAGGTGAATTTTCCAGATTTTTAAAGGAATGCAGCGATGCTGCCACACATTTTATCTGCGCTGGGGGGTGAGGAAAACAGATCCAGCCTGCCCAGCCACTGCTTTCCTATTTCCCTTTTCTATCTCTGAACCACAGGAGCCATCTCAGAATAATGAAAAGACTTGCAGGGAACATTTTTCAGATGTTTCTGGGTGATGCCAGCACAGCGTCTGCTGGAAAAACACAATATTTCATCTGAGCTTGATCCGAGTTTTTGTGCAAAATCACTTTACTCCCTGGGCTTTGAAGGAGAGGAGCAACTCCTTCCCTCCCTGCCAGGCACAGATTGATAGCCCTGAACACAGCAAGGTGCTGCTGCTTCCCTGACAAACGCCAAACTTTGGGTGGAATGAGGGAGCTGAGGAACGCCCAAGCCAGGCTTTCCAGGGAAACGCTGGTGGCCTCCAAAACTTGTGTCCTGCAACACCTGCAGGGTTCCTACCCTTGCAGACAGGTTTGGTGCCGTTCCAGGTGCGGTCCTTGGTGCAGGTGAGGGCAGCTGCTCTGTCTGACTCCATCATGAAGCCGGGAGTGCACTGGAACACCACGGATTTGTTGTAGGTGAAGTCACTGCCCAGCCTCAGCCCGTTGGCCGGCACACCAGGGTCTCCACAGTTGATCACTGCCAAGGAAGGGGAAAAGGAGAATTTTTGGCAGCTGGAACCATGCTTTGGATGGTCCTGAGTGGTTTATTCCAGGTGGGATTTAACCAGTTAAATGTGGAGCAGGTTTGTAGCACAAGCTGGAGCTTAATGGCTCATTAAGACCTTGAAAGGAGCTGGATTAACACTCATTAACATTAAAGCAAACCCGGGTCAAACCTGGGTGAAGGGAAGGCAGTTTGCCCACAGCACTCCCCACTTTGCCCAGTCACTGCCTCTGATGTAAATCCACCTTTGTCACCACCCCATTCCCAGCCCTGAGGTCACATCCCTGCCCCAGCTCAGCCAACACCCGCTCCCAAAATTATCCCAGAGCTCCCTCCATCCAGCTGGAAAACACAATCCCAGAGCAAGATTTTTACATTAGGTCCCAGCAGAATTCCCAGGCTGAGCTGCTGGTGGTGCCAGAGTTTCTCAGGGTGGCACTCGTGTGTTGGTGCTTTAGGGTTTGAGCTTTCCTATTTTCCAACTATTTGTAATCCTGGAATTCTTTAGTGTAGAATTCTAAATTCCACACACAGTGTGAGCTGCTGCTTTCCCATTTTGGGCAGACACAACAATTCCTCTGCAGGCCTGGCAATCAAGGACACCTCACTGCCTCAGACCCTGAGAGATGGAAACAAAAGTGAGTTGGGGGCAGCAAACTTGGGGCCAATGACTTCATTACCTGAAGCTGTAATTGGAATTGATTAACCCCCAATATGCAAATGGCCCAAAACTATAAAAGTGTGAAACCCATGACCCACTGTCCATTTTTTGGGTTTAGCCCCTGGGGGGCTTTGTCTGCCCTAAATGTACCTGAAGGCCCTTCAATAAACAGAACTGATTTTCATTCCTTTAACTTTGTCTGGCCTCTGTTTTTAGGTAGCCCCAAAAGGCACCATGTGGGCACAGCTGGGCCTGGCAGCTCATCCTGTGGCAGGATTCCATCCCAGTGGTGCCTGCTGAAGGCTGAGCTAGAACAGAGGCTGGACAGAGTTAAAAAATAAAGCAGAGATTTATTAAAGGCCTCAATGGATCCACCTTGGGCAGCACAAGAGCCCAGCCAGGGCTGCACCCAAGATGAACCAAACTGGTCACAAAAATGGACAACTGGTTACAAGGTCTCACATTTTTATAAGTTCTGCTCCATTTGCATATTGGGGTTAATTGTCCAATTATGAACTCCCATCCTTCTTGTTTTTCTCTCTCCAGCCCACGTTGTTTCTGCTCTTGGGGCTGAGATTTGGATCATTTGTCCTTGGTGCCCAGCTGGAGCAGGAATTGTTTTGTCTCCCTGCTCTGTGCACAGAGCTCACCCTCCCTGATATGAAGCCCAGACCCACTCACTAAAACAGCACAGAACCTCAAAAATATAAAAGTTAAAACCTGAGGTGCCACCAGTGCTCACCAGTGCACTCGGGGCTGGTCCCAGTCCAGGTGCCATTGACGGTGCAGTGCCTGCTCAGCACCCCAGTGGAGTAATAACCCTCCCTGCACTGGTAGATGATGGAGCTGGAGAACACCAGGCCGTCGTTGAAGATCACCCTGGCGTTGCTGGGCGTCCCGGGGTTCCCACAGGAAATCACTGCCAGGGGAAACGGGGAAATGAAATTAAAATCACCCAGAAACCACAAACCAACCCCCAGGACTCCGAGGGGTTCCTCCCACTGCCTGTCCTCAGTAAAGGCAAGTTCTGGGACATGAGAACACTTCTGGGGACACCAGAGCCATGCTGGGACATGAGAACACTTCTGGGGACACAGAGCCATGCTGGGACATGAGACACTTCTGGGGACACCAGAGCCATTCTGGGGACACCAGAGCAGTCCTGGGAATATCAGAGGAATTCTAGGGACATCAGGGCAATCCTGGGGACACTGGAGCAGTTCTGGGGATGCTGGAGGCATTCTGGAGACACCAGGGCAGCTCTGGGGACATCAGAGAAATTCTGGGGACACTGGGGCAGCTCTGGGGACACTGGGGCAGCTCTGGGGACACCGAGGCAGCTCTGGGGATATCAGAGCAATTCTGGGGACACCGGGTCAGTCCTGGGGACGCCAGAATAGCTCCGGGGACACCAGAACATCTCCGGGGACACCAGAGAAATTCTGGAGACACTGAGGCAGTTCTGGGAACACTGGGGCAGTCCTAGGGACACAAGGGCAGCTCTGGGGATACCAGAATAACTCTGGGGACACCGAGGCAGCTCTGGGGACACCGGGGCAGCTCTGGGGACACTGGGGCAACTCTGGGGACACCGAGGCAGCTCTGGGGACACCAGAACAGCCCTGGGGACACCAGAAGAGCCCCCGTGGCCCAGCAGTACCTTCGCACTCGGGCTGCGTGCCGCTCCAGGAGCCGTTGGAGTGGCAGATCCTCTCGGAGGAGCCCCGCAGGGAGTAGCCGGGCTCGCAGCTGAACCTCACCACGCTGCCCGCGTCGAAGGCGTCCCCCAGCCCGATCCCATGGGAAGGGATCCCGGGGTCACCGCACACGCCCTGGCTGCCCCCTGCCAGGAGAGCACAGAGTCACCAGAGCCACCAGGGATGGTGGCTCCTGTCCCTTGTCCCCCTCATTGGGAATCCACTCCCAGCAGAGCAGTGGAATTCCAGATTAAACGTTCCCCGGTTTCCTGAGCCTCCCTGGTTTTGAGCTGGATGCAAACATGGCCACAATTCCTGAATCCCAAGCATCAGCCCCAGGGATGTTTCCCCTCCATGAAGGAATTCCCACGTGCTCCAAGCCAGCCCTGAGCAGCTGGCACTCGGGGAACAAGGACGGGTTGGAGCATGGGAGGAAGGGAAAAGAGAAAAGGGAAAAGGGAAAAGGGAAAAGGGAAAAGGGAAAAGGGAAAAGGGAAAAGGGAAAAGGGAAAAGGGAAAAGGGAAGGGTTGGGGACATCCAGGGAAGGGAGGTGCCTCCTCCTCAAGGCACAAGGAGTAGGTGATGATGGGTGGGAGGTGATGACCACGAATGGGTGACCATGAACGGGTGACCATGGCCAGCTGACCATGAATGGGTGACCTTGGATGGGTGACCATGAACGGGTGACCATAAATGGATGACCATGGCCAGCTGACTGTGGCTGGGTGACCATGGCTGGGCGACCATGGCTGGGTGACCATGAACGGGTGACCACAAATGGGTGACCATGAATGGGTGACCACGAATGGGTGACCATGGCCAGCTGACGGTGTCTGGGTGACCATGAACAGGTGACCAAGAACAGGTGACCAAGAATGGGTGACCAAGAACGGGTGACCGTGACTAGGTGACCATGGCTGGGTGACCATGAACGGGTGACCAAGAACGGGTGACCATGGATGGATGACCATGGATGGATGACCAAGAACGGGTGACTGTGACTAGGTGACCATGGCTGGGTGACCATGGCTGGGTGACCATGAACGGGTGACCATGGATGGGTGACCATGGACGGGTGACCACGAACGAGTGACCACGAACGGGTGACCACGAACGGGTGACCATAAATGGATGACCATGGCCAGCTGACCATGGCTAGGTGACCGTGAACAGGTGACCACGAACAGGTGACCACGGCCAGCTGCGGTGTCTGTGTGCCCCCCAGTGCCCTTCCCAAGGCCCCTCACCCGAGCAGTGCGGCAGGGAGCCGCTCCAGCGCCCGTCCAGCTGGCACATCCTCGTGGCATTGCCCACCAGCGTGCGCCGGCCCAGGCAGCTGTACCTGACCACGGAGCCCACCGTGTGCTTGTCCCCGAGATCTGCGCGTGGGGGGGACCCGGGGTGGCCGCACGACACCACTGCAACAGAGACACAGCTTCAGCCCCCGGGGGTTCAGGATTCTGCCTTGGGGGGACCTTAAATGTCAGTTAATTCCAACCCTTTCCATGGGCAGGGATGCTTTTCCCTAACCCTGGTTGCTCCAAGCCCCGTCCAGCCTGGCCTTGGACACTTCCAGCTGCTCTGGGTACCTGTGCCAAGGCTTCTCCACCCTCACAGGGAAGTTCAACACATGGGAAACAAAAACATGGGATAATCTCCTTTTTTATTTAACTTTTAACCCACAGAATCAGTGGTAAAACTGACCTGGGTTTTCAAATGCCAACAAATCCTCCAAATCCCAACATTTTATGAGAGCTAAAATGGAGGAAGGAGATCCCTTGTACTCAAGGGGGCTGAGGGAGCCTGGGGTTGGGGTTTTAACAGGAATTCCCGCCTGGCTCTGGGAACATGGATCATCACTCACCAACTCCCCAGGATCCATGCAAGGGGTGAGGACAGGACAAAAGGAAAGGAAAATGTGCCCAAAACTGCTCGGTAGGATTTGGTGTGGAGGGATAAATGTGGAAAAAACAAAAGGAACAATCCCAGCTTTGGAACAGCTCAAGCCAATTGGAATTTCTGGAGTTCTGAGGCCATTCCCAAGGGAAGGGAATGGGATTGAAGCTGGTTTAGTGCCCAAAGGGACAAACTGGTCATGCTGGGGTGGGGCTGCTCCTGCCTGCACCTCCCTAAGGCAGCTAAAATCCACTCTGGATCCCAAATTCCCAGTGTAAGACTGGGACTCACTCACTCAAGTGAGCTCTCACTCAGGTGTAACCTCACTCAGGTGAGTTTCCACTCAGGTGAGCCCTCCCTGTGCTCCAGAGCTGCTCCTGCCCTCTCCACCTGCACTATCCCAGCTGGATCCTGTCCTCAACCCCCAAAACCCATTGGGGATTCCACCTGGAACCCTCTAAATCCATCGGGATCCACCCGTCCTTACACAGAGAACCCCCTGCAGCAGGATCCTCTCCTCAAACCCCAAAACCCACCAAGATTCCACCTGCAATTCCCAAATCCATTGGGATCCACTTGTCCCTACACCTGGAATACCCCCAAGCGGGAACCTCTCCTCAAACCCCAAAACCCATCGGGATTCCACCTGGAACCCCCCAAATCCATCAGGATCTGCCTGTCCCTACACAGAGAACCCCCTCCAGCAGGATCCTCTCCGCAAACTCTAAAACCCACCAGGATTCCACCTGGAATCCCCCAAATTCATCGGGATCTACCTGTCCTTACACAGAGAATGCCTCTAGCAGTATCCTCTTCTCAAACCCCAAAACTGATTGGGATTCCACCCAGAATCCCCAAAATCCATCGGGATCTACCTGTCCCTACACAGAGAATGCCCCTTTCCCTCAAACCCCAAAATCCATTAGGATTCCACCTGGAACCCCTCAAATCCATTGGGATCCACCTGTCCCTACACAGAGAACCCCCTCCAGCAGAATCCTTTCCTCAAACCCCAAAACCCCTTCCCTGGGAAACTCCTGAACGCGCTGGGATCATTCCCAGGTGGGATTTTTTGGGGGAGACGGATTTTCCCTCACGAATCCTGCTAACCCCCATGAGATGGGCTGGACAGGGAGGGTTGGGGCCACTTACAAAGGCACTGGGGGAGGGCTCTGTCCCACGTGCCATCGCCCTGGCACGTCAGGACGTGCGTTCCCAACAGATAAAATCCGTGGATGCACTGATAGGACACGGTGGTGCCGAAGCTGAACCTGTGGGGGCCGCTCGGCTGCACTTGCCGGACGCTGTTTTCCAGGTGCCCGGGGTCAGAACAGTTCACAACTGCAAACAAACAACAGAACAACACCCAAAAAATAATGGGAAGCGAAGGAGGGTGAGGCAGAAAATGTGGGGTTCTCCAAAAAAAAAAAAAAAAAAAAAGGTGGGAAGTTGAAGATTTTATGCTGATTTAAGATTTTTTTTCTTCCCCCGCCTCTGAGATTTTTGAGGGTGGGAGTGGAAAAATTTCTTGTGAAAAGGGAGGTAAGAAGGGAGTCCAGGCAATCCTGCAGGCTCTCACCCAGCAGGCAGAGGCTGGATCTCCAAACTGGGATTGAGATTATCCAGCTGGGAATAACTGATCCCAAACTGGGATTTTTTGGGAATACTTGATAATCCAGCATGGCCAGAGATCCTGGATTAGGGGAATGCAGAGGGAGGGAGGGAGTGCAGGAGAGGAGGGGATTTGGGAAGTGAACCTGAGTGCTGATCCCATGGGAAAAAGGGAAAAGGGCTCTGCACAAAGCTGTGGGAAGATATTTCCTGGGAAGATAAACGAGGAGGGTGGGAGAGGTGATTTGGGGGGGAGCAGAGGAGAGATCCTGATTTTCCATGGACATGGATTGTGTCCACCAGGGTGTGTTTGTAGGGCTGTGCCTGCCTTTAACACCCTCTGACCCCAAATTTGGGTCTGATCCCAAATTTGATCTGATCTGTGCCTGCCTTTAACACCCTCTGACCCCAAATTTGGGTCTGATCCCAAATTTCCTTTTCCAACACACTCCAACTCCTTGGAGAACGCAGCGAGGTGAGAGAATCCCATGGGATTTACAGCATCCCTGGCATCTCCAACCACATCTCCAGGGTGGTTTCCAGGGATTTCTGGCTTGGGATCATGGAGAAATCCCCAAGAAGCCCAGACTGACCTCGGCAGGAGGGCAGGGTGCTGCTCCACTGGCCATTGGCCAGGCACTGGGATTGGGAAGCTCCCTCCAGGCGGAAGCCAGGGTTGCACTGGAATTTGGCCACGTCATTGAGGTTGAACTGGGAGCCCTGGGTGAGGCCATTGGGGGGGTTGCCAGGGTGGCCACAGGTGATGGCTGCAAGGACAAAATGGAAATTTGATTTATTCCTGGAGAAAAGTGGATTACTCATAGGAAAAAGTTCTAGAGGTAGGAGAGCATAAAAAACCCCAAATCAATCCCAAAATCCAAAGATCTGGGGCCTCTCTGTTGAGATACAGGATGACATTGAAAAAAGGGATTTTTTTTAGGTTTTCCTGGCACCAGGAACTCCCTGCATCCAGGAATTCCCTGCATCCCTCTCCAGGCAGCTGAGTGCCAGGATCCCACTGATTTACACCACCTATCCCTCTCCAAAAATCCCAGCTCCTGCTCTTAATCCCACACCACCCCGTGTAGATGCCATGGGACAGAGAGAGACAAATGGCAAGCGTTTCCCACGGCGGCCTGTGAGAAATTTTAAGAAACTAGAAAGACGTGATAACCTGTTGACTATAAACAACTTGCAAGCAGTGTTTTTCTACTTTATTTTTCTGTTCCTCTCAAAGACAGCGCGTGAGAAAATATTTCTGTTAGTCAGCCAACAGAACAGAATCTATCGTACCGCTCTAGAAAAAACGCGCAGCTCTTTTGAATGAAGCCTTCTTCGCCTTTTCCACAATCCTGCCTCTCGCCCGTTCCTGGCAAACGAGTGACAACCCCAGGCATCCCAAACTCTGGCTGTCCCCTCCCTTTCTGCCTGTCCCCCCAGGGCGAAGGAATGACAAGTACTTACGCACACAGACAGGCGTTTTCCCCGACCAGCGGTGGTCCTGCTGGCAGATGCGCACGGACATGCCGATGAGGCGGAAGCCGGGCTGGCACTGGTACACCACGCTGCCACGGTAGTTGTAGTTCTCGCCGTTGATCTGCCCGTTCACAATGGGGCTGGGCACGCCACAGTGCCCGGCTGGAGGGGGGAGAACAGCAGCAATCAGCCGGGGAGCCCAGCAAAGGCGTCCCCAAAAGGCATCGCCGGGATCTCTGCGGGATCGGGGTGAAGAGAAACCCAGACTGGGTTGGCGTGGAAGGGAATGCAAGGGTTGTTCACAGGGACACCTCTACCATGGCAGGTCACCCTGTCCAACCTCTCCTCGGACTCTTCCAGGGATGGGGCAGCCCCAGCTTGTCTGGGCATGGATGGGGTTCACAATGCCCAGACTGGTTTGGGTTGGAAGGGATCGTAAGGGTTGTTCACAGGGACACCTTCCACCATGCCATGTCCAACCTCTCCTTGGACACCTCCAGGGATGGGGCAGCCACAACTTCTCTGGGCGTAGATGGGGTTCACAGTGCCCAGACTGGGTTGAGTTGGAAGGGAATGCAAGGGTTGTCCATGCCAGGTCACCCTGTCCAACCTCTCCTTGGACTCTTCCAGGGATGGGGCAGCCACAGCTTCTCTGGGCATGGATGGCATTTGGAGATGCCCAGACCAGTTTGGGTTGAAAGAGAATGCAAGGATTGTCCACGGGGACACCTTCCACCATCCCTGGTCACTCCAAGCCCTGTCCAACCTCTCCTTGGACACTTCCAGCTGTGCATGGGGCAGCCACAGCTTCTCTGGGCATGGATGGCGTTTGGAGATGCCCAGACCAGTTTGGGTTGGAAGAGAATGCAAGGATTGTCCACGGGGACACCTTCCACCATCCCCGGTCACTCCAAGCCCTGTCCAACCTCTCCTTGGACACTTCCAGCTGTGCATGGGGCAGCCACAGCTTCTCTGGGCATGGATGGGTTTGGAGATGCCCAGACTGGTTTGGGTTGGAAGAGAATGTTAGGGCTGTCCACAGGGACACCTTCCACCATGGCTGGAAAGGAATGTAAGGGTTGTTCACAGGGACACCTTCCACCATGCCAGGTCACCTGTCCAACCTCTCCTTGGACTCTTCCAGGGATGGGGCAGCCCCAGCTTCTCTGGGCACGGATGGGGTTCATGATGCCCAGACTGGGTTGGGTTGGTCCACAGGGACACCTTCCACCATGCCATGTCCAACCTCTCCTTGGACACCTCCAGGGATGGGGCAGCCCCAGCTTCTGTGGCCAATCCATACCATGCTGTTTATAGGGTAGAATCCACCCCAATATCCATCCAAACCCATCCTCTTTCATCTCCAGGCTGTTAAGACTCACTTGTCATAAACAAACATCTCCACCCCAAAACTCTCCCCACACCTCACACCTCTTCAGGGTGCAGGAATCCAACTCTGCCTCCCTTTTACACCCCCTCCAAACCCCACAGGGTGGGTATCAGTCCCTAAACCCCCCGTTCCCTCCCGAGGAGCCTTTCCCACACCCATGGGTGCCCCAGGAGCTCCCCGAGGGGTACCTACCCAGGCACCTGACCTCAGCCCCGCTCCAGAGCCCGTTGGCCATGCACTCCCTGACCCGGGAGCCCACCAGGGTGTAGCCAGTGTTGCAGGAGAAGATGGCAGTGGCCCCGTAGCTGGTGAGGGTCCCGATCTTGTTCCCGTTGGGAGGGGTGGGCAGGTCCCCACAGGAGATAACTAGGACAGATCCCAAAGGATAAGTGAGAGAACAGTCTGGGTTTTGAAGGAATTCATCCAGGCACGGCACCAGGAGTTGCTGCTGGAGTGGGAAAGTCCATTAAATAATTCCAGGGATTGTGATAATTCCAGAGCCATGTCAGACAAGGTGACAAAAATAAGAGCTGTTAATATTTATGCTTCAGGACACAGGGGAAGCACTAAAGACAGGCTGGGAAGGAACCAAAGGATTTTTTCACACCAGAACTTCCTCACACAGGAATATTTTTCTGTCATTAAGCCTGATTCCCATAAACCCCACAGAATCATGGAATGGGGTGGGTTGGAAGGGACATTAAAGGCCATGAGTGGGGACATCTCCCACTAGGCCAAGTTGCTCCAAGCCCTGTCCAGGCCTGACCTTGGAATGGCACAAAGTTCCTAATTAAAAGTGACACCCAGCTTTCCCCTACAAGCCGAAATCCCAAGATCTGCAGATCCCAGCTGGGTTTGTGGGACGCAGAAGCCTCTGCAAACCCAACTCTCCCTCAGAACTCTTGATTTTATCTTCATTTCCTCTGCCTTCAAGCTCTGCCAACCCTCCAGAGCTCCCGCTGGGTGCTCCTGACCTCGGGGCACTGCCAAGATCCTGTCACTTGGATTTAGGTGGCAATAAGGCTGAGGGAACAAAAGGAGGTCAGGCTCCTGCTCCCGGATCCAGAGGAAGAGCTGGCAGGGGGAAAAGTACATCTGTCACCCACACCAGCAGTCACAGCTCCACAAACAAAGGCAGGCAGCAGGGAAGGAGAGGCTTTGCTGCCTCTGTCTGCACTTGGAGAGAAAAACCCTCCACCTCTGACAAAAGGAGAGATGCAAAGCACAGCAGTGGTGTCAGAACAACTGAGAGCTGCCGGCGTGCCCCGTTGGGTTTGATTTGCAGGTGACACTGTTACCCTTGTAAACCTGGTGTTTGTGTGAGAGCTGAGGCTTGACAGCAGAATTCTTTATTTTTCCTCCTTAGAAGCCCTGACTTCAGAGCAGCTGTGGCAGAGAAGCTGCTGGGACCCCACAGCAACAGCTGAGCTGAAGGGCTTGAGATCCCAGGGAAGTGCTGGGATTAGACCAGGAATCACATCCAGAAGTCTCCCTGCATCCTTCCAGCAGCTCTGCTGTCTCTGCCAGGAGTAATTAAGTTCTACCCCACAGCAGGGACACCTTCCATGATCCCAGATTGCTCCAACATGGCCTGGGACACTTCCAGGGATGAGGTGGGTTGGAAGGGATGGAGCAGCCACAGCTCCTCTGGGAAATCCATCCCAGCCCCGTCCTGCCCTCCCAGGGATGGATTTCCTCCCGAAATCTGCACCAAACCATCCCATCTGTACCCAGAGGTGTGGTCACCCACCAGCACCATCCTGAAACCCCCGAGTTTTGGGATTTGCTGACCCTAAACACAAAACCAGCCCTGGGAAATCCATCCCAGCCCCTTCCTGCCCTCCTAGGGATGGATTTCCTCCCAAAATCTGTACCAACCCATCCCACCCTGTACCCAAAGGTACGGTCACCCACCAGCACCATCCTGAAACCCCCGAGGCTGGGATTTGCTGAGCCCAATCACAAAACCAGCCCCTGGTGATGCTGCCCTGTGAAATCCACCCCAGGATGGATTTCCTCCCAAAATCTGCACCAAGCCATCCCATCCTGTACCCAAAGGGCACCATCTCCTTGGTTATCCACGGTCACCCACCAGCACCACCCTGAAACCCCTGAGGTTGGCATTTACTGAGCCCAAACACAAACCCAGCCCCTGGTGATTTCCTCCCAAAATTTGCACCAATTTCCTCCCCAAAATCTGCACCAACCCATCCCACCCTGTACCCAAAGCTAGGATCACCCACCAGCACCATCCCTAATCCCCCAAGGTTGGCATTTACCGACCCCAGGCACAACCCCAGCCCCCGGTGCCACCCTGGGGTGCCCCTGCTCTTACTTTTACAGGTGGGCACGGGCTGCCCGATGCTCCAGGTGCCGTTGGCCTGGCAGCGGATGACCCTCTGGCCCGTGTAGTAGTAGCCAGGGTCACAGATGAGCATCAGCTGGGCGTTGTAGTGGTACTGCACCTCGTAGGTGAGGCGCCAGCGGCCGTGCTCCACCGCGATGCTGCCCACGTCAGGGCACGTCACAGCTGGGAGGGGAAACGGCACACGGAAAATGGCACACGGAAAACGGCACACGGAAAATGGCACAGGGAAAACGGCACACGGAAAATGGCACACGGAAAATGGCACACGGAAAATGGCACACGGAAAATGGCACACAGAGCCATTTCCTCCCATGTTTTGGGAGGAAATCCATCCCTGGAAGGGCAGAGAGGCGCTGGGATGGATTCCTCCCAAAATCTGCACCAACCCATCCCATCCTGCACCCAGAGTTTCGATCACCCACCAGCACCATCCTGAAAGCCCCGAGATTGGCATTTGCTGAGCCCAATCACAAAACCAGCCACTGGTAATTTCTTCCCCAAAATCTGCACCAATTTCCTCCCCAAAATCTGCACCAACCCATCCCATTCTATACCCAAAGGGCACCATCTCCTTGGTTATCCATGGTCACCCACCAGCACCATCCTGAAACCCTCAGGGCTGGCATTTGCTGAGCCCAAACACAAACCCAGCCCTGTGTAATCCATCCCAGCCCCTCCCTGCCCTCACAGAGCTGGCACACAGAAAATGGCACACAGAGTTGGTTCAGTGAGGTTTTAACCCCCCCAAAATAAGTCCCAGTGTGGTGGGTTTTTAACGAGGGGTGTGTCACTGACATATTTTATGAAAAATCCTTTTTCTCCTGAGAAGCTGAGAGGCCTCAGAAATGAAATGTAACCAATGGTTATCTGCTGCTGTGGAATGAAACAGGTGCATCCGTGATTGGTCTCATGTGATTGTTTCTAATTAATGGCCAATCACAGTCCAGCTGTCTCGGACTCTCTGGTGAGTCCCAAGATTTTATTATCAATCCATTCTATTCCTTGCTAACCTTCTGATGAAATCCTTTCTTCTATTCTTTTAGTATAGTTTTAGTATATCATTTTCTTTTAATATAATATATATCATAAAATAATAAATCAGCCTTCTGAAACACGGAGTCAGATCCTCGTCTCTTCCCTTGACCTGGGAACCCTGTGAACACAACCACAAGGGCTGTAGTCCCTGGTGGGGCTATGGTTGAGAGCTGCAAGGAAAACTTTGGGGATAATGTTGGAAGTGGTGATGATGCCTGAAATCTGAAGAGAAAAACCCCTTGCAGTGGTGTTAAAATCATAAAATGCGAAATCAAGGACACCTCATTGTCTCAGGCCCTGAGAAATGGAAACAAAAGTGGGTTTGGGGGAGCAAACTTGGGGTAAATGACTTCGTTAGCTGAAATTAATTGGGAGATTAACCCCCAATATGCAAATGGATCAAACTTATAAAAACGTGAAACCTGTGACCCATCATCCATTTTGGGTGCAGCCCCTGGGGGGCTTCATCTGCCCTAAATGTACCTGAAAGCCCTTCAATAAATACAACCGCTTTTAATTCTCTTAATTTTGCCTGACCTGTGTTTTTTAGGCAGCCCCAAAAGGCATCTCTGCCGTCTGGGCAGCCCCAGTCCCCCCTCACCCAGGCACAGAGGAGGCTGGTTCCCGTTGCTCCACACTCCCTCCTGCAGGCACTCGGCGCTGGGCTCGGCTCCTGGCTGCAGCTGGAATCCTTGGTTGCACTGGTACACGGCCTTGGTGCCCACTGTGTACTCCTTCCCAAAGACAACCCCGTTCCTTGGGGCTCTGGGAATGCCACAGGAGAGAGCTGGGAAGAGAAAACACACCAAAAAAAAAAAAAAAAAAATCAGGGAGCTGCTGGTTTTATCCCAAACCGCAATTGCGGATCCCAAACTTTCCTACTGGGAGTGCCCACCCTTCATAAAGGATTGTCAGGGCCTCTCGCTGGTCAGAGAGGGTCTCTCCCCATGCAAGGCCCAGCTTTTATCCCATTCCTGCCCCAGCATGGAGCAGGATCCCAGAGCAGCTGGCAGGTGAATTCTGAGAGGTGTCAGCAGCTCCAGAGGCAGGATCAGACCCATCCCTGGTGGCACTGATGGTGACAGGAGTGTCACTGCAGCGAGCTCAGGGCTGGCCAATCCCTCTCCAAGGCCTGCTGTCTAGACAGGCTGCCAGGCTGAATACCAATGGCTCTCCCAGGGAAAAGAAAGCAACTGGAAAATCCAACCTTTTCCCTGCTGCTCTTTTCCAGCTCCCAATCATCCCCTTCCCTCTTTGCCATCTATTCCCAAAGCCTTGCAGACAAGGATCACCCTCAGCGCTCCGAGCTTGTTCTCAACACCCAATTACCCAATTCCAATATGGATTTTTTTCCCCCTGCTTTTCCAGGGACTCTCAGAACTCGATCCCAACGTGTCCCTGCTCTCACCTTGGCACAGGGGGATGGCTTCCCTCCAGTGGAAGTGGCCCTGGGGGTGCTGGGTGCAGGTGGTGGTGCTGTGTCCCACCAGGCGGTAGCCGGCGTCGCAGCCGAAGCGCACGGAGCTGCCGGGGCGCAGCCCGGAGTGGCTCAGGATCATCCCGTGGGCTGGGGGCTGAGGGAGGCTGCAGTAGGGAGCTGGCAAGGAGGGCAGGGAAAAGCAAATGAGTCAGCAGCAGGGTCATTCCCTTCCCACTCCCGGGAATTACACTGAGCTTCCCCAAAAATCCCAAAACAAAAATCGGCGATGGATAAACGCGGAGTGGAAGCGGGGATGGAGTGCAGGGCTCTGGTCTGAGCTTCACCCAGCTCCAGGAATAAGGAGTTGTTTCTGGTAATTAAATATTCCTTCATTCATTTTCTGAGCAAAGCCTGGACAGACTTTTCCAGTGCCTGGCCACCACCTCATCCAGAAACCTTTCCCAATATCCAGTCCCCGGCATCAATGACTCCACATCAGGCTTCTGATTCTGAAGAGTGGTTGGGAAATGAGCCAAAGCTCCAAGGTTTCTCCCTGGAATTTCTCCTGACTGTGATCCCACAGTCCTGGTCCTGATTGTTACAGAGTGGCTGAGAGTGAGCCAAAGCTCCAAGGTTTCTCCTGGACAGACCCTGCCTTTCCCAACCTCCCCAGCTTGGAACACGCCTGGCTTTGTGCCTCCCCTGCCTTGGCAGCTCCTGCCCTGTCAGCTGGATCTCTGCAGGAATCCCATGGATTCTCCTAGCTGTGGAGCTGCTCCTGCTGCTGGCAGAGGCAGCTGGGACTCACCAGAGTAGCGGATTTTGAAGCCTTTCCTGTTGTAGGCATGGTCGGAGGACCAGCGCAGGAAGACGCTGTTCCCGCTGCTGGTGACGGTCAGAGGGGCTGAGTAATTCCCACTGAGGGACAGCAGCAGGGGGCTCTGCCCTGAGGGACCTGCCAGGAACAGGGGACAGGGAAAAGGGACAAGTCACAGTGTGGCATTCACATTTTCTGCAAAAATCCCTTCGCCCAGGGAAGCTGAAAAGTCTCACAGAAAAAGGAAAATAATTTTATCTCATTCGCTTCTCCTCTGTTTTGCTCATGTGGAATGTGTTTGGAGATTGTTTACCCACAGGTGATTGTTTTATTGGTTTCTGCTGTGAGTTGTTTTCACTCTTTGGCCAATCAGGGCCAAGCTGTCAGGATTCTGGGAAAGAGTCACGAGTTTTCATTATTATCTTTTTAGCCTTCTGTAAGTATCCTTTCTGTATTCTTTAGTTAGTACAGTATAGCATTCTTTAATACATTATAGTGTCATAAAATAATAAATTAGCCTTCTGAGAACATGGAGTCAGATTCATCATTCCTTCCTGCCATGGGGGCACCCCACAAATACAACATCACAGCAGCCATGGAGCTCAGTGGGGCTCAGTGTCCCTGCAGGAGGAACAAGCACAGGGAGATTTCCCTGAGGAAAGGCAGCTCCCAGCTCTCTGTGGAGTTCCAGGGCTCACATCCTGCTCCTGGGATCCAGGAGCAAAGCAGATCACAGGAAAAGCAGGAATTTGCTCAGGTCCTCATGGTGACCCCAGGAGCACCAGCACAGCCCCTGTGCCTGTCTGTTTATCCTGAGAAGCCCCTCTCCATTCCCAAGAACTCCAGGGGCTGGAGAATCTGCTCCCTGTGGCCTTCAGGGATGAGAATTCCCACTTTCCCAACCCATCCCCTGCAGCAATCTCTGCTGCCATCCCCCTCCCAGGAGTTTCCCAACTGTCGTAGACATCTTTTATGAAAAATCCTTTCCTTAGGATTTTTCCTCCTGAGAAGCTGAGAGGCCTCAGGAACAAAATGTAAACAATGGTTATCTGCTGCTGTGGAATGCAACAGCTGGATCTGTGATTGGTCTCATGTGGTTGTTTCTAATTAATGGCCAATCACAGTCCAGCTGGCTCGGACTCTCTGTCTGAGACACAAACCTTTGTTATCATTCCATTCCTTCTCTATTCCTTGCTAACCTTCTGATGAAATCCTTTCTTCTATTCTTTTAGTATAGTTTTAATATAATATATATCATAAAATAATAAATCAGCCCTCTGAAACATGGAGTCAGATCCTCGTCTCTTCCCTCATCCTGGGACCCCTGTGAACACCACCACACCCAACTCCTGCCCCTTGGAAAAATCCTTCAGATCCACCCCAAAAAAATAAAATCTTAGCTGTTTCCTTATGCCAGGAATCAGTGAGGAGCTTTCCGGAAGGCCAGCAGGAGGTTCCAGGTGGGAAGCTGGCCCTGGAATGCTCCTTCCCCCTTGACTGGTTGGGATTATGGAACCCCAGGAAGGTTTGGGATGGGAGGCAGGGCAGAGGGGGGAATCTCTCACCATCAAAGATTTCAAACTCATCGAACTGCTTCTCGCTGAGGAAGTACTCGATGGTGAGGGAGATGTTGTAGCCTGGCTCCACCTTCACCACCCAGGAGCAGGTCTGGAAGTGGGGGTAACTCCCCAGGAAGCTCTGGCTCAGGATCACCCCGGTGGAATCCGTCATCAGCTGGTTCATGGGGCAGTGCACTGGGGATGGAGATGGACATTCAGTGGAAATGAAGGTGAAATGAACATTTTTCAGAGGAAGGATGGAAGCACAAGGTCTGTCCTGATGAGCCAGCCCAAGGCAGAGCACGACCCCTGCACTCCTTGATCCCTGGGGCTCAAAGAATCCCAAAATCCCACAAATCCCAACAACTGTCACACTCCAAGAAAGGAGGAGCAAAGCCAACAAACCATTCGCAATGCCTTGATCCCTGGGGCTCAGAGAATCCCAAAATGGGATCCCAAACTGGGACATGAGAACTCCAATTCCTGCTCAGGGCGGGTCTCACTCCCTCCTCCCAAAATCCCCAAAATCCCAACAATTGTCACATTAAAAAAAGGAGCAAAAAGCAGCAAAGCCAACAAACCATTCCCAATGCCTTGACCTCTCCCAAAATGAGCAGCACCACAACCAGAACTCTCCTGAGGCACAAAAACCTCTCCAGGAATATCTAAAAACAGCTCATCCCATGGAATTGTTAACAGGGACATGAGAACACCAATTCCTGCTCAGGGAGGGTCTCACTCCCTCCTCTCGAAAATCCCACACTCCTGGAAATGGGAAAACGAACTCCAAGGATGAAAAACATGCCAAAAAAACTCCCCCCAGCTCCTTGCCTGAGCAGGGAAATGCGGGATTTAGGGATTTTTTACCTTCACAGGTGGGTGGGGGTCCCTCAAACTGCAGGTGGGTGCCCAGTTTGCAGGTGAGGATTTCGTTCCCGATCAGGGTGAAGCCGGGGAGGCACCGGTACCTGACGATGTCACCTGGGAAGGGATGGAAAACAGGGATGGGAGGGGGAAATGCAATAAAAAAAAGGGGAATGAGGATGAGGAGGACGGGGGGAAGGTGTTACCAATGTTGAACTCCTCGTTTTCTGTGATGATCTCGGCGTTGGGAACCATGGTGGGAGGCTGGCAGCGGAAAAGCTGGAAAGCTGCGAAAGCAAGGGAGGAGCAGCACATCCTGAAGGCAGCCACGATGGAAGCAGGGAAATTCCTCCCTCCCCACCAGGAAAATCTTCCTTCTACACCAGGAAATTCCTCCCTCCCCACCAGGAAAATCCTCCTTCTACACCAGGAAATTCCTCCCTCCCCACCAGGAAAATCCTCCCTTTCCAAAAGGAAATTTCTCCCTCTCTACAAGGAAAATCCTCCCTTTCCACCAGGAAAATCCTCCCTCTCCACTAGGAAATTCCTCCTTCTCCACTAGGAAATTCCTCCCTCTCCATTAGGAAATTCCTCCTTCTCCATTAGGAAATTCCTCCCTCTCCATTAGGAAATTCCTCCCTCTCCACCAGGAAACAGAATTGGCCAAATCCAACCAGATCTTTCCCCTCCCAAATCCCACAGAGACGAAGGCAGGAATTTGTATCCTGATGTTTCTTCCACCCCAACAGGAAGATTTTGGGTGTTCCTGGACAATGTTTTTCCTTTGGGAATGTCACCAGCACTTTTTGGGATGCTGAAAAAGGATCTTGGTGGACTCAGTGGAATTTAGCCACCCACCCAGGCTGCTCCAGTACCTCATAAATGAAAATATTATCCAGGGAATCCCATCCCTTGGACAGGGATCTCAAAATTCACTGATTTTTATTTTTTTAAAACTTGGAATTAGTGATTTTTTTTCCACAAAGAATTCCAAGAGTGAGAATGTTTCCAGCTGCAAATCCTTGGAGTTCTCAGAGCGACTTGAGCAAAGTCCAAGTGAAAAAGGTGAAAAAGGGCAAAATTTGCAAAACTTTGTGGAAAAAAAAACTGAGCTGGAAAACTTCCTGTAAAAAGGTGAACTGAAAAACTCTGTGGGGAAAAAAAATTGGTTTGAAAAATTTTGTGGAAAAAAAACTGGACTGGACAACTTCATGGAAAACCTGGGATGAAAAACTTCCTGGAAAAAATTGAGCTGAGAAACTTCCTGGAAAAAAATTGGTTTGATAAACTTTGTGGAAAAAAACTGAGCTGAAAAACTTCCTAGTAAAAAAACTGGTTTGAAAAACTTTGTGGAAAAAACTGGGCTGAAAAACCTCCTGGAAAAAACTTGGTTTGAAAAATTTTGTGCAAAAAAACTGGGCTGAAAAAACCTCCTGACGAAACCCGGCCTGAAAAACTTCATTAAAAAATCTGGGCTGAACACCTCTGTGGAAAACCTGGGGCAAAAATGTATTTTTTTTGCATTTTCCCAGACCTATTTCCCAATATTCCCAACATTTCCCCCCAGGGAAGCAGCAGCTCAGACCATAGAAGTAGATGGCGAAGATGCCTCCGTTGGCGCCGTCGCTGTGGAATTTCAGCAGGACCTGGTTGGAGGAGCTCTGGGCAGATTTCTTGGCTGAGTTGCCTGTGAACACCCCCAGCTGGGGGGCTGTTTGCTGGGGCCCATCCCTGATGGCAGGAACACAAGGAAAAGTCATTTTTCCAAGGATTTAAGCCTAGGAACCCAACCTAGGCTTTCCTTTCCCTTTCCCACATCCACACTTCAGACCCCCCGCTCCAGTTTAACCCCTACAACCTCTCCTGGCTCCCAGCTGGCAATCAGAAACGCAAATTTCGCTTTTAACCTCAAAAACCGAGGAATTAGGACCTGTTTCCCAAAGGAATTTCACTCCCTGTTTGCCCACCCAAACACGGATTCTGAATATCCCCTCCAGAATACCAGGGGATGTTCTGAAGGTCAGACTTTGAGTGCTACAAGCTCAAAATTTGGTCACAAACCCTTTAATCAGAGCTCCCCTGGCTGCCTGAACTTGATAATCTCCATTATTAATAAATAATGGAGATTATCCATTAGAAATAATAAAAAATATTTTTATTTATTCATATTAAAAGAAAGCTCAAAAATTTTTTAATTTCTCTTCTCCAAAACACCAGGAAGCTCCCAGCCTGCAAAGGGGATCCCAGGGGTCCCATTCCCAGTTGCTGCTATTTCAAAGCCAGGAGTATTTCCCAAAATGAGTCCTTGGAGTGACTCCTGACCCCCTGCACCCACCAGACAGTGATGAAGTCGTTGTAGGGCTCTGTCTGCAGCAGGGTGAAGTTCAGGTGGATCCCATATCCCACGGGCACTGTCAGGAGCCAGGTGCAATCCTGGGAATTTGGGTACTGGTTGGGGAAGCCAGGAGAGTAAACTGTCCCATTCTGGGCTGTGACATTGCCCCCACAAGGCACTGCAGGGGAGCAGAGAGAAACACAAGCCCAGTGAGGAAATATCCCCTAAACATCCTTATGTTCCATTTTTATTCCTTTTTTTGGTATAAAGGTAACAATTCTGCATACAGAAAAATCCAGATCTTGGCCTAACTTGCCTAAAAAATTCCCCTCTGCTGCAAGCACAGAGCCAGCACTGAAAGAGCAGCTGAGGATTCAGCTCTTTGTGCTTTGTGTTCTCTGGGGTTCAAGGACTTACAAGAGGGCAAATATCACCTCTCCCCCTCCTTGCACAGCTCCTGCAGAGCCAGTGCTGGGATAAAGGTCAGTGCTCCTGGGAAATGGGCTGGGAAATCTTCAATAAGCAGGTCTGAACTTCTTAAAGGTTCACCTGAAACGCTTCTGGAAGTAAATCCCACAGAATTCTGGCCAGCAGCCTGAGGGGTGAAAGGCTGAAACAGCCATGAGGGGGTTGGAAATGAGAATTTGGATGAGTTTGGGTGCTTGGAATGTAAATCTTCGGCCTGCTCAGTCCTCTGAGCACAGTTTTCAGAAAAAAAAAAGCCACCTTGGAAGATTCCTGAGGATCTCCCACCTGGAGAGATCCTGGAGATTTTGGAGATGCCCAAGAAGGAGACAGACAGGGACACACACAGAGTCCTCAGAGCTGCCAGGCTCTTTTATGAGCAACTATTTTTATTTATCAGAGCTAGATCAATGGAAGCTGGATGTTGTTGAGGGAATAAAGCAGCAAGGAATTATCACTCCAAGGCCCCTGGACTGTGGCACACAGAAAGAACAGCTCCAGCAGGGAGGTGAGAGACACAGATTCTCCTCACCCACATCCCAAGACTCAAACCCCTTGAAACACCCCAAATATTCACCAAAATACCTCATGGAGACCACAATTCCCTCCAAGAGCTCATTCCCAGCCACACCTTTGCTCCCAGAGCGAGCCCAGCCCATCCCAAGGAGCTGAAGTGCCGTGCCCAGGTGAGCCCAGGCCATACCTTCACACCTGGGCAGGGGGTGGTCCCAGTTCCTGTTGGTGCCGTGCTGGCAGGTGAGCACGGGGTGCCCGATGAGCTGGTAGCCAGGCAGGCACTCGAAGGAGATGGACTGGCCAACGTTGTAGCCAGCTCCTCTCACCACCCCGTTGGCAAAGGGCTCCGGGTCGGGGCATTCCTGCAGCTCGTAGGCTGGGGAAACGCAACGGGAATTTGTGTTTGTGTTTTATTTCCAGGGAAAAAGGGACAGGGTAAGGAGCTGTGCCAGGGGAGGGGCAGCATGGAGGTCAGGAGGAATTTCACCATGGAAGGGGTTGGAAGGGGTGCCCAGGGAGGTTTGGAGTCAACAACCATGGAGTTAACTCAGCAACGATGGAGTTAACTCAGCAACCACGGAATTAACTCAACAACCATGGAGTTAACTCAACAACCACAGAGTTAACCCAATAATCACGGAATTAACTCAACAACCAAGGAATTAACTCAACAACCATGGAATTAACTCAACAACCACGGAATTAACTCAACAACCATGGAGTTACCTCAACAACCACAGAGTTAACTCAACAACCACAGAGTTAACTCAACAACCGCCACCCCCGGGGCAGGACTGTCCCTGCTGACCTTGGTACTCCAGCTTGAAGCCGGGTTTGTTCTGGGAGTGGTCGCTGTGGAAGTAGACGGTGGTCTCGTGGGAGGTGGAGAGCAGGGAGCCGGGCAGCTCGGCGCCGCTGAAGCGCCCGATGACGCTGCTGGTGTCGTAGGGCCCGTTCCGGATCTCCACAAAGTCGTGGTTGGGCTCCGTGGAGAAGTTCAGGAACTGGATGTGAGCACCTGGAGAAGGGGGAGGAGGAGTTGGGGCTCTAAAATTGCAGCTGAGATTTTGCACCGGCACCAGCTCCAACACCAGCACCAATCCCAGCTCCAATCCCAATCCCAAACCCAGCTCCAACAGCAGCACCAACATCAGCACTAACCCCAGCTCCAATACCAGCACCAACCCCAACATGAGCACAAACCCCAGCTTTAAACCCAACTCCAACCCCAGCACCAACACCAGCACTAACCCCAACCCCAACATCAGCTCCAACCCCAACATCAGCACCAACCCTGGCTCCAATCCCAATACCAAACCAGCTCCAATCCCAGCACCAACATCAGCACTAACCCCAGCTCCAACCCCAGCTCCAATTCCAACACCAAACCCAGCTCCAACCCCCAGCACCAACCCCAACATCAGCATCAATCCCAGCTCCAATCCCAATACCAAACCCAGCTCCAACACCAGCATCAACATCATCACTGATCCCACCTCCAACCCCAACATCAGCACCAACATTGGCCACAACCCCAGCTTTAAACCCAGCTCCAACCCTAATTCAGCACCAACCCCAGCTCTAACCCTCGTTCCAATCCTGATACCAACCCCAATTCCAACCCCAACATCAACACCAACCCCAGCTTTAAACCCAGCTCCAACCCCAGCTCCAACCCCAGCACTGCCCACGTGCAGAGCCCAGGACAGCCTGGGCACTCAGCAGGACTTTAACTGCCCTGAGGACACAGAGTGCCTTCAAACTGCCTCAGAGGAGCTTTGGAGTGGAGCTTAGGAGGGCATTCCTCCCTGGGAGGGTGGGGAGTCCTGGCTCAGGTGCCCAGAGAAGCTGTGGCTGCCCCTGGATCCCTGCGAGTGTCCCAGACCACGTTGGATGGGGCTTGGAGCACTTTGGGATAGTTTCCCTTGGCAGGGGGTGGAATGAGATGATCTTGAGGTTCTTCCCAACCCAAACCAGCCAGGGATTCTCTGATTTTTCAGCCTCTCTTCTGTGACAGCACCAACCCAAACCCAGCTCTCTCACCAAACCCCACAGGCAGCAGGATCCTCCACGTGCAGTCCAGGTTGCTGGGGTAATTTCCTGGGAATCCTGGGCTCAGGAGCACTCCTTCCATCTCTTCTGCTGTTCCTCCACACTGGGCTGGAAAAACAACAGGGTTCATGGTCAGGATCCAGTCACAGGATCCTTTCCAGGATCCCTGAGGGCTCTGTCTGGGTGAGGGCCATGGGAAATCAAGGAATGAAAGACTCAGGTGAGAAAAAGGAACCAGCACCAAGTTTCCAGGTACTGCAGGGCCACATCAGGAATGGATGTGTCTTTCTCCTGCCCTTTGGAGATGAAGACTGAGCCCAGGGATCCAGTTTGGGCCACCACAGAGGGAGAGCCAGATCTGAGCAGCGACAGAGGGGATGGACACCTGCTCTGCCCACAGACATTGCATCAAACCAGGCACCAGCACCTGACTGACACCTTCACCAGCTCAAAAAACAACTCTGAAGAAGCTGAGTGATGCTGTTCTGACCCCAGTTACAGCCTCTTCTTTCCCCTGCCAATCTCTGGGCAGTCTGTCACTGATAAATCCAGCGCAGAGTGTTTGCTCAGCCGACTGCCAGCCACGACAGCCCAAAAATATGTTTACAAAAGGCATCACATGAAATTTAAGCACTGGCAGCACCTTCTCATGCTTATCTGGATGACCTCCACCTGGTCCCAGCAGCAGCAGCACCAGCTGGATCCAGCCAGGTGATCTCCTAACTCACTGTGACAGCCAGGCACAGGCTCTTTGTCCAGTATCTCATTACCCCAGACCTGCTCCTAACGAGGTTTCTCCCAGAAGATTTCTCTTTCTTTTTCCACCTAATGGCTCTTTAATAGAACTGCTGCTGAATTATTTAGAAGCCCAGCAGCTGGAGGAAGCAGACCAGGAGAAAATCAGCCCAGTTGCAAACTGTGCTTGGAGCAGGAGCTCTGGTGGACACGGGACAGAGCCCCAGGAGTGTCACACCCGCAAAGGTGACAGTCACTCCTCCAGGAGTGGCTCCAGATGTGTTTCTGCCTCTCTGCAGCTGCCTGACCTTTCCCAGGGAGGGGGAAGGACAGGCACAGCCAAAATCCTGCTGGGTTAGGAGGCTGGTGCTGATTCAAAGAACCAAACTTGTGGGTTGCCAGCTTTTGGGATCCTCCTCCATGCTGGCATCTCCCAGCTGAGCCCAAGGACTTCTGCTTCCATTCAGAGCAGCTCCCAAGGGAATGGGCCCTTTAGCTCAGTCATTCTCCTGGAAATATCTCTCCATTTATTCCTGGCCTGCAGATCATCAGATAAAAGAACTGTTGGCTCTTATAATTACTTTAAAGCCAAATGATGTAAGCTGGAACAGCAGGAGCCCAAAATAACTGTTAACTAAAGCTATTAAATGCATAAATGTCTCTCTCAGAGCTGCAAAATGTGCAATATGAATATTAAACATCTACATTTGCTCAAAGCAAATGACTGAAAATAATTTTAAAAACCTCCTGCAAGTTCCCTTCACCTCCAGGCCACTTCCATAGGGAAAAAGGAATGTTCAGTCCCTTCCAGGCCTGAACATCTGAACAGATCTGAAGGCAAACAGTGACCTGGACAAGTGACCTGTGGATAGCAGAGTGGGCACAGCAAGTTGGGATCCTGGAAGACACCAGACCCCAGTGAAAGGAGCAGCTTTGGTGGTATCAGACACATTCCACAAAAATAAACCACGCTTCAGATGGGGCAAAAAAATCCTCAAGCCATAAACCCAACCTGCTTCCAGCACGAAGAAATTGGGAGTTTTTCCCTTCTGAATGGTTTTGTGCTGAGGGGGATAATTCTGTGTTTCACATTTTGTGCTAGAGCCACATCTGTAACATCCAAAACAAAGCACTCCAGGCAGCCCACGGGGACTTCTCAGGCAATTTCCCTGGCAACCCAATGTTTCCCCACACTCTCTCACACTTGCAGAACCAACCTGAATTTCTCTAAATCAGCTCTTTAGCCTTGGTTTTTTTTTTTTTTTTTTTTTTTTAGGGAAGTGTTATAAATATCAGGCAGGTAGAAAGAAGTTGATTCCTTACCAATGCAGAGGGGTGGAGGGTAATTCCAGCGGCGCACCGTGCCCGGCATGCAGGAGATGTGAGAGCGGCCCTGCAGGGATGGAAAACAAAACAGGGGTTTGGGAGGTGGATGGAAAACAAAGGGAGAGCCCCTCCCTGTCCTGGCAGGAAAAAATTCCTTGCAAGATGGATCTGACCCACAGGGAGATGCCTGTTGCATCTGGGGTGGCGGAAAAAGTGATGCCTTAAAGAATGCAGGAATGAAACAACTTGATCTGGATTATCTTTCACACTTGGGGATTATCTTTGGAAATAATATTAGTGTAGGAGGTCATCTAAAGCTGGTCTTTATTAGAGGAGTCCAAGGGAGGATATGGAAAAATGTCCATAAAATGCCCACTCCTGTAAGGGGAGTCATTACAGTTGTACAAATTTAGCAAATTAGCATAATTGACAAAAATAATCAATTAGAGACATAAATAGTGAGGTAATTCAACCACCTCTGAACCCTCTCCCTGAGACAGGGACTAAACTTTGTTGATGAAGATGTGTCTCCAAGAGCTGGTTTCAACCTTGGAAGAACCAAGGACAGACAGGAACCTGGGACCCCCAACTTGGGGCTCTGAAATGTGTTTTGTCTTTCTGCCTCAGGAAAAGGCAGGGAAAAGTACTGGGACTGACCACAGATACAACAACAGAACTACAAACAGATGTGCAAAGAATACAGAGAACCCAGAAAAGCAGGAATCCTTCTGGTGATGCCCAAAGACCTGGAACGGAGTTAAAGGAACAAGGGAGGGATTTATTAAAAGGCCTTTACAGGATACACCTTGGGCTGCACAAGGCTGGGGCTACACCCAAGATGGACCCAATATGGACCCTGAGTCATGAGTTTTCACACTTTTATAAGTTTTGGTCCATTTCCATATGGGGTTAACTGTCCAATTCCAGCTCCAGGTGATGCAGTCCCACCCTCCCAGTTTGCTCCCCTCCATTCCCTGTTGTTTGCACTTTTTGGGGCTGAAGCTGCAGCGGGGTCCTTGGTTCTGGGGCTGGAAATTGATTGTTCTGTGTGCCTGAGGAGAGGAAGAGGATTGCACTGTGGGACTGAGGAGAGGAAAAGGATTGCACGGTGGGACTGAGGAGAGGAAAAGGATTGCTCTGTGGGACTGAGCTGTGAGGAGACCTTGCTAAAACACTTCATAAGGAGTTCAGAGTCACCAAGTGAGGCAGTGCAGGGTCTGGAACACGGGAGCTGTACCTGCAGGGCGTAGCCGGGCTCGCACTGGAAGGACACCACGTCGTTCACCAGGTAGCGCTCGCCGATCTTCAGCCCATTGCCGGGAACCGCCGGCTCCGGGCAGCTGGAGAGACCCACGGCTGCGGGGGGAAGGGAGATGGGAGCTCAGGGAGTGGGGATGGGGCTGTGCTGGGGGCTGCAGGGATGGGAACACGCTTTGTGTTTTACCCCGCTCCTGTTTGCCAACCGCCACCGCAGACTCTGGGTGGGGAAATTCTGCTTCCTTTGGATTCTCCAGGGACAGCCCAGTTCCATCCCCACATTTACAGCTGGGAATGCCCTGCTGCAAACCCAACTAACAACCTGTGACACCTCGTGTGGGGTAATGGGCTCCCCTTCCCTTCTTCCTTTCTCCTTTCTCCTTTCCCTTTCCCTTTCCTTTTCCCCTTCCCTTCCCTTTCCTTCCCTTTCCTTTCCTTTCCTTTCCTTTCCTTTCCTTTCCTTTCCTTTCCTTTCTTTCCTTTCCTTTCCTTTCCTTTCCTTTCCTTTCCTTTCCTTTCCTTTCCTTTCCTTTCCTTTCCTTTCCTTCCTTTCCTTTCCTTTCCTTTCCTTTCCTTTCCTTTCCTTTCCTTTCCTTTCCTTTCCTTTCCTTTCCTTTCCTTTCCTTTCCTTTCCTTTCCTTTCCTTTCCTTTCCTTTCCTTTCCTTTCCTTCCTTTTTCCCTTTCCTTCCCTTCCTTCCCTTCCCTTCCCTTCCCTTCCCTTCCCTTCCTTCCCTTCCCTTCCCTCCCTTCCCTTCCCTCCCTTTCCCTTCCCTTCCTTCCCTTCCCTTCCCTTCCCTTCCCTTCCCTTCCCTTCCCTTCCCTTCCCTTCCCTTCCCTTCCCTTCCCTTCCCTTCCCTTCCCTTCCCTTCCCCTTTTCTTTCCCTTTCCACATCTCCCTCTCTCCTAACCACATTTTCTGCTCTCCTTTCCAAATCTCCCCTCTCCATTCATCTTCCCTCTCCTTCCCCCATCTCCCCTCTCCTTCCCAGGTCTCCCTCTCCCCTCTGCACAGCCCAGGGAGATGAAATGAATCCTGCAGGTTCCTCTCCACCATAACCTCCTGCATCCCTGCAAGGGCTCCTGCTCTGCTCCAGCCCCACAGAGCCCCAGGCAGGGGGAAAATAAAAGAGAAAAGGAGCCAGGAGAGGCTGAGTCTCCTCCTAAAGCCCAGTCACGCTTCCCTCCCTGCTCCTGGATGTGCTGCTTGACCTTCAGAGAGGCAGGAGGGAAAATGGCTTTAAATAACTTCTCCTTCACATCAGTGCCTTTCACTCAGTCCCAAATTGTTCCTGGCTTTGGAGCATGCAGAGGTAAGAGCTCAGCCTGAGTACCACAGTGAGGGAGAAACCTGAATTTTCCTCCCCTGCTTTAGCTCATCTCTCCCAACTTCCTCGCAGAAGGAACACAGAAAAAACCCAGGGCTTAGGGCTGGGAGATTCCAATTGTACAAACAGAGCAGAAATCACATTATTTCCAGCTGCCCTGAAAATCAACACCTATTAATTTCCTCAGCCAAGGAAACAGACAAGGCTGATAATCCCCAGGCTCATGAAAAACCTGGCCACGATTTTTGCAGGAGGGTGCTCAAAGGATTTATTGATTGGAATAGAGCTGGAGAAGAAACAGAGTCACAGCAAGAGGATTCCTGCAGCTCCCAGAGCACAGGCTGGGCACATTTTTTCTCTCCCAATCCTGTGGTGGCTGTAATCCTGCTGGATTCAATAATGGACAAGGTTTCAGTGAGTAAAGGCAGCAAATCCTGGAAGGTTTTAGTGCTGCTTGGCTCTAAAGCAGCCCCAGCTCTACCATTGCAGGGAATCTCACACTGGTTTGGCTGGGAAGGCTCCTAAATCACCCAACTCCCCCCTGCTTGGGCAGGGACCACCTCCAAACCAGCCCAGGCTCCTCCAAAAGCTGCCCTTGAACACTTCATGGACTTCCCACCATCCCAGGCTGCTCCAAACTGCCCTTGGACACTTCAGGGACAATTCCCACCATCCCAGGCTGCTCCAAGCTGCCCTTGGACACTTCAGGGACAATTCCCATCACCCCAGGCTGCTCCAAGCTGCCCTTGGACACTTCAGGGACAATTCCCACCATCCCAGGCTGCTCCAAACTGCCCTTGGACACTTCATGGACAATTCCCACCACCCCAGGCTGCTCCAAGCTGCCCTTGGACACTTCAGGGACAATTCCCACCATCCCAGGCTGCTCCAAGCTGCCCCTGGACACTTCAGGGACACCTCCTTGGACACCCCAGGGACACCTCCCACCAGCCCAGGCTCACCCTCACCAGCAGCAGAGCTGGGAAAATCATGGAATATCCTGAGCTGGGACCTGCAAGGATCATCCACCCCACTCCTGGCTCTGCAGGATAACCCCAAAATGTTTAGGTTGGATTTAGGGAAAGGTTCCTCTCCCAGGCTCCCCAGGGAATGGGAACAATCCCAAGAGCTCCAGGAGTGCTTGGACAGGGTGGCATTGTTGGGGTGCCTGTGCAGGGCCAGGGCTGGACTGGATGATGCTGGTGGATCCTCCCAGCTCAGGATATTCCAGGATTCTCTGCCAGTGTGGTCCAAACACCGACAATGACAGATCCCAGGCACTCCCATCCCCCTGCAGCTGGGCTGCTGCACCTCTCCTGATCAGACATCAGGAATCAAACACAGACCCAGGGGAAAATGGATTTTTGTCATCCCCATCCAAACCTGACAGCCATTTCCCAAAGGATTCTCCTCCCTGCCTCACTCAGGTTTGTTCTCTGACCACTGGGGATTTCTTTTTGAAAACACATTCTCTGTCTAGAACCACATTTAGCCACGTGCTGGGGTCTGTACTCCCAAAAAAACCTGGCATGGGGCCTGCTGGGAGCAAAGTGCTGCCATTCCAGGGGTTGTTGGGATCATCCCTAACCAGGAATGCACTCAAGTGCTCCACACCACCACAGAATTTGGGTTGGAGGGGACATTAAAGACGTTTTTAAGGCGTTTTTGAAAAGGAGGGGTGCCCATACAACCTCAGAGCTTCCACAGGTTGTGCCAAGGTGCCCTTGGACAAGGAGGATGGACCAACCACCTTGGGAATGCTCCTGTGCAGGGCCTGGACAGCTCTGAGCACACAGCACAGGAATTCCTGGATGCAGGAATGTGCCCAGGGCAGCTCAGGGTGCTGGGCTGAGGGGACAGGAGCACATCCAGCAGGTGAGGGAGGGCAACATCCCCAGCACCCACTAAAATACTGCAGAAAACTTTTGTTCTGCACTAAAGTACTGCAGAAAATCCACCCTGACAACACTGATAACGCCGATAACAGTGACTGATAACACTGATAACAGTGATTGATAACACTGATAACAGTGATAGCATCGAGTTCAGCCCTCAGCTCTGAGCAGAGGCTGCCCAGGCTGTTTGCACAGCCCCATCCCTGCAGTTTTTCCAAGCTCAGGCTCCATCAAAATGTTCAAATCGAGTTTTATCTCCGTTCTGACCCTGCTTTCCTCAGGGGATGACCTCCGAGGACCCATCCAGCCAGGATTTTTGGGATGAGGACATGTTCCAGCCTGCTGGTTCCAGCAGGGAATGCCAAGAGCTGGAAGTCTCTGGCAAGCAGCACTTCCCAAGCCCAGATCCCAGCCCTCCACCCACGGATTTTTTACCCCTTTGTGCCACCACACAGCCACAAAAAGCTGCCACCAGGCTCATCCCCCCCCTCTGCTCCATCTTTTCTCTATTCATCACTCCCTCCTTGAGAGCAGGGAGCTACAGCAGCTCCTTCTCCCACTCCTCCAGCCCTGCAGGCAGCTCCCCATCAGGCAGGAGCAGCAGGATCAAGGCTGGCACTGCTCTTACTTTTGTATTCCAGGTGAAAGCCGGCAGCAGAGACGCTGATGTCGGAATAGAAATGCAGATAGAGCTGGTTTGAAGTGCTGTTGAGCAGAGCAGGCACTGTGGTTCCTGGCAAAACAAGAGGTGCACAAAGGCAGTGGAGAGTGTGAAAAATGCCTGTTTGATGATTGGCTTTGGGCAAATTTCAAATGTTATATGTGTTGTGTTGGAAAGTGATGCTGTATTAATTCTCTTAAGTAGTGTGTTAAATATAGTTTTAGGTTATAACATAATGTTAAAATAGAAACTATGCTGTGTAGGATGCTCTTAAAAAGAAAGGACTTGCACCAGAGAGCAGCCACAGGACACCTAAATCTTTCAGGGAAAGAGAATTTATTGCTCCATTATCAGAAGAAACGAACTTCTGAACTTCTTCCTGCCTCACTCAGGCAGGATGATGCCCTCAGGATTCAGAGGAAGAAGTTGGCACTGCCCAGACAGAATCCTGTGTTTGAATGGAATTTATGCATCATGTATGAGGTGTATGAATATGCAACAGGCTGTTGCTTTTAAGGGTTAATCCTCTGTTAATGTGTGTCCTTTTTCAGGCTTATTTTACCCAGAAAGAGGCACCCTGACAGTCTGTAACTCTTGGTTTCTATTGTCTCATATTGTCCTAATTCAAATTGTCCAAATTATTATTACTCTAATTATATGACTATTATTACTCTAATTATATGACTATTTTTATAACCATTTCATTACTGTTTCTAAAATAATATTTTAAATAATAATAAAATGTATTAATATATAATATAATATAATATAATATAATATAATATAATATAATATAATATAATATAATATAATATAATATAATATAATATAATATAATATAATATATTTTATTATAATAGATGAAAATATTATAATAAGACAATAATATAAATATTATTTTAATATTTAATATTACATTTACTATTAAACTTTAAAATGTTAAGAACAAGTGTGATTGGTGTTTTTCAGAGAGGATCTCTCTCCCCCTCCTGGGAGATTTCCTGACAACACAAAGTCCTTTCAACTTAACGAGCTCCTCTTTGTTTTGATCAGGTTCTTTCTAAGGAGGCCAACTGAGAAATACCCAGGGTCTTTCCTGAAATCCTTTCCTGGATTTCAGCCTGTGGAGCTTGGCCACTGACAGACAAAAAGCATCAAGGGATGGGAAACAGCGTGGGTGGAGCAGAGGTCAGGGAATATTTGGGAAAATCCTGGATTCCTTCATCCCCTGGAAGCTGCTGCAGCAGCAGGACAAGGCAGCTCCATCCCAGACCCTTCTCCTGCCAAGCTCAGGGCATTTTGGGCACATTTAAAAAATAAACGAGGTTTTGGGCCATTGTTCTGCCAGTGGTGCTGAATTTGAAAGCCTGTCAAAGCTCCCGGAGCCTCCCTGCTCTGCTACAAGCCACAATTCAAGGAAAAAATATAAGGATTCCAAAGGAAACACAAAAATTCCAAGGAAAAATAGGGTTTGTTTCGTAGCCTTTCACTCACTCTGGGGGACATCAAGGTCAGGTCACCCTGCCAGGTGTGGTGGCCTCACATCCCAGCAGAGCTGAGGGAATTCCCATTTCCAGGAATAAAACCCCACTGTGGGTTTGTGTTTAAGGCTCCCTCTCAACCCTTCCCACAGGCAGATGGAGTTGAAATTCCCAACCCAACAGAGCACATGATTCCCTTGAAATCTATTCCTGGCTTTTAATGCTTTTTTAAGTTTAATTTTGTGAGGTGAATGGAATGAGGCAGGAACTGATGGGCTCGAGGGCCACGTACCAGAGAAGCTCCCCAGCATGGTGGCTGTGTTGTCTCCTCCATCAAACACTTCCAGGGAATCCCAGTTCTGCTCTGTGACAAAACTGATCACCTGGATCTGCAGAGAGAAACAAAACAAAGAAGGAAATTAATGGCACAATTCCTCAAATAACGGGAATAAATCAAATTAACAGCAATTAAAGGGTCACTAATTGAGTTTACACACTCTGGGGGTTCAGCACTGGCAAAATTTGGAGACTTCTGCCTTTGACCATTCCCACTGGGATTTTCCAGCTATTTTCCCCCCAAAACTTCCAAACAGAAATGCTGTTTTCTGCTGCTGCTCCAGAGCTCCTGGAACTGCCCAGCTCATTTACTGAGCTGCTGAAAATCCCAGCCTTTTTTCCTCTCTATTTGGAGAAATCCCTGAGGACTTTGAGCCCTTTCAAATGAGAGCAACCAGCAGCAACCCGGAGATAAAACAAACCCAAAAACCACCTCACATTAAACAACAGGATTTAAAAATCCAATCAAGTTCCAGCCTTGTTCCTCAGCTTTTAGTGGGATCACTCGAGTGCATTTTCAGATTTCACCTTTCCCTGCCATGCCCCACAAGGTTTGGAGGCTTAGGAAGTCACTTGGCTCCATTAGTTGGAACATCAACAGAAATCTTTGATGAGAAACATCAGGAGAGCTGAGAAATCTGCATTTATACTGAAAGCAGAGCTGAGGAATCTGCATTTATACTGAAAAGCAGCTCGTGCTTGAGAGAGGATCTCCAAGGAATTGCACAGCTTTGTTCACCATTAACAGGGATTTTGCCTAAATCCTAAATGCTGATGGTTCAAAGCTTTCAGTGTGCCATTAAAAACCCAAGTTTGCTGAATGGGTGAGAGTGAGGCAGAAAATCTGAGTAAAACCACCTGTTTTGGGGAAAATTCAGATTTAACCTGAAAGGTCTGGATGAGACTTTCCAACATTGGGTATCTCAAATTAAACTGGCAGGCAAAAAAAAAAAAAACCAAAAAAACCAAAAAACCACAAACCCAAATCCAAAAGGAATCTAAAGAAAAATCAGGAGCATAAATGAGTTGTACAGCTCGGCTCCAAACAAGGAGAGTGCTGGAAAATTGGGAAAAATGAGCAGTGAGGAGACTTCACTGCCCTCAGACTTTGATTACACATGTGTGAACCCCCTCCCTTTCTCCCCAAATCTTCTTCCCTGATTTGCTCTTCCACCCCAATTCCCCACCTACCTCTGACTTGCTGGACATCAAATCAAAACCTCTCATTTGAAAAGAAATAACAAAACTAAAATCAAATAAAATAATAAATAATAAAACAAAATCAATCCCCCCACTTCAGCCATTGAAACCCATTTCCTCCTTGATTTACTCCGGGTAATAAAACCGACTCTAAAGTTCCTCCCAAGTATTTTTTTAGCAAAAGTGAGTGGAGTTCACCCAGCAGGAATCGCAGTGACCCCCACGGAGCCATCACTGACCCTTTTTTCCCTTTTTTCCTGCCTCATTACACCCCTATTGTGATTTACATTATTGGAAGTGGAGTGAGAATGAGCGTTTTGTTTGCTCTTACACCGCCTAAATTATTTATTCTCTCCTCTCCCCCCTCCTCCAGCTTAACGGAATAAACATTTTTAAGGTCCTAATTCTAGTCTGACATGTGGATTCACAAGGGATCTGCATCTATTTACTGCCACGTGTATAAATTAATTCACTCAGCAAGGTTTGCTCCGGGAATGAATAATTCATGGCAGAAGTGCCAGCTTCTACCCTGATTACATAAAAATCCTGCTCCTGAGTGCTGCTACAGAGAAAGCCTCAATTTCACCTCCTTCCCTGATTTACAGTTGTTTAACCTTTAATTGTTGTGCAAAAAGGGGGTAAAGTGATGCTGGAATTAAGATCTAATAATGGAGAACCCAAAGGAAACGGAGCCAGGATGGATCCGGCTCCAGCTCCGTGGTCATTCCCTCCCCGGGGGCTGCCCTGAGACTCCTCCCTGAAGCTGTTTCACGTCCTGAAAAGCCAAAACCTTTCTCCAAGGGCTTTTTTCCCCCCCCCTGGAAGACCCAGGGAAGCTGATGGGTTGTGTCCAGGTGACAGCAGATCCCAGTGACATGTGGAAGTGCAGACCTCAGCACTGGTAGGGGCCCCAAAAATATAGGACCGAAGAATTTTGAGGGGTTGGGATGGATGTTAAAGCTCATCTTGCCCCAAAATCTCTGCTGTGGGCAGGAACATCTCCCACTGTCCAAAAGTGGAACAGGTTGGAAGCTCTGCTCAACCAAGTCTTGGACACTTCCAGGGTTGGAGCATCCACAGCCTCCCTGGACAATCATAATAAAAAACTAAAATTTAACCCAAATTCCCCCTCTTCTGTGCCAGAGTAGGGGTGAAAGTAAGGGACCATGGTCCTGCTCTTCCCAAATCCCACCCTGTGCCTCCCTGACACTGCTCCTGGAGCTCTGGCAGCCTCGGGGCTGTGCCCATGCCCTGGGGAGCCTGGGCAGTGCCCAAACACCCTCTGGGGGAAGAAGAACCTTTCCCTAAATCCAACCTGCCCCTCCCCTGGCACAGCTCCTTGCCTGGGCACAAACTGTAGCTGTGATATTTTCTGAAAAATCCTTTCCTTAGGATTTTTCCTCCTGAGAAGCTTCAAGAACAAAATGTAAACTATGATTATCTGCTGCTGTGGAATTTATTATTTTGTGCAACAGGTGGATCTGTGATTGGTCTCATGTGGTTGTTTCTAATTCATGGCCAATCACAGTCCAGCTGTCTCGGACTCTCTGTCCCAGACACAAGCGTTTGTTATCATTCTTTCTTTTTCTATCCTTAGCCAGCCTTCTGATGAAATCCTTTCTTCTATACTTTTAGTATAGTTTTAATATAATATATATCATAAAATAATAAATCAAGCCTTCTGAAACATGGAGTCAGATCCTCGTCCCTTCCCTCATCCTCACACCCCTGTGAGCACCCTCACAGTAAACAACACCAATGAGTCCCTGCCTAATCCTGCCAGTCAATGAATGTCCGATTCCAGAGAATTCCACATCAACCCATGCCCGTCCTACGAGGAGCAGCAATTTCCCATCACGTGGAGAGCAGCACACCCTGAGTGTCCTCCTGTCTGTCCTGGCTGTACCTGAATCCCTGCTCCCTCGGGCACTGTGATCTTCCACACGCAGTTGAGGCTGTTCAGGTAGGGCTCGGGGAAGCCCGGGGACAGGATGGTTCCTTTCCTCTCTGTCAGGTTCCCCCCGCAGGGCACTGCCATGAGGAAAGCACACGGAATTGGTTTTGCTAAAAACATCGTTAAAATGACAAGAAATCGAGAGCTGGTTGTGATTTAAGGATGAGATTTGTAGGAATAATCCTCTTTCCAGTAACTATTTGTGCAACTTTTGGCACATTCCATGGCTGTGGGGGGCACACGAGGATGATCTTCAGGAGCTGCTCTCCTTCAGAGGAGGTGAAAGCATCTTTCAGCCAGATCTGATTTATTTGAGATGCTGTCCCAGATCTCACAAGAGTATTGGATCAAAAATGTCAATTCCCTGGAATTTGGGGTTAAACTGTTCTTATTCAGAGCCAGGCTGGGCTTTGTATTTTATCAGACAATCATGGAACAGTTTGGGTGGGAAGGAACCTTAAAGATCACCAAATCCCTCCACCCAGACACCTCCCACTGTCCCAGGTTGTTCCAATCCTTGTCCAGCCTGGCCTTGGACATTTCCAGGGATGGGATAGCCACAACCCTTCTGGACAGAACCACAAGAGGTTTAAAGAAGTTTGTTATACTTAATTCATTTACATTTACATTTACATTTACATTCACTTGTGCTTTGTTTTGCTGTTGATTTTTTCCCACAGAACACCCTGGGCTGGAAGGTTTTTACATTTCATTCATTTACATTTACATTTCAATTCATTAGTGCAAGGACGGGACAGCCACAACCTTTCTGGACAGAACAAGAGGTATTAAATAAGTTTTTTACATTCCATTCATTTACATTTACATTCAGTTCATTAGTGCTTTGTTTTGCTGTTGATTTTCCCACAGTTCAGGCTGGAAGAGACCCACCAACACCACCAACATCCAACCCCTGTCCCCTTTCAGGACAACCCAGAGAGTGGCACCACTCCAATGACTTTCCCAGAGCCACCCACCCTGTTCCCACCTCCCCCAGTGCCACCTACCTGTTGCTATAGGACACAAAATAAAACGATGCGGACACGCTGCTCTTTTCAAGGTAAAAAGAGAGCTTTTAATTTCTAACATTTATAGATTTCCAAAAGTGACAGCGGATTGGAGGGTGACAGTGCCACCTCTCCAATGACACTGGACAAACCAACAGCCCATCAAATTCCTTCTCTTCCATAAAAGAATGCAAAACAATAAGTCATTTATATGAGAAAGTTTGTTACAAGAACACAAACATCAGAAAGCTCAGAAAAACTTAAAAAACCTCTTTTTAAGGTAAAAAGAGAGCTTTTAATTTCTGACTCCAACATTTATAGTTTTCCAAAAGTGCCAGCGGATTGGAGGGTGACAGTGCCACCTCTCCAATGACACTGGACACACCAACAGCCCATCAAATTTCTCCTCTTGAAGTAAAACGCCGCGGACACGCTGCTCTTTTCAAGGTAAAAAGAGAGCTTTTAATTTATGACTCTAACATTTATAGATTTCCAAAAGTGCCAGCGGATTGGAGGGTGACAGTGCCACCTCTCCAATGACACTGGACAAACCAACAGCCCATCAAATTCCTCCTCTTCCACAAAAGAACTCAGAACAATAAGTTATTTACATCAAGCGCGTGACAAGAACGCAAACATCAGAAAGCGCAGAAAATCTTAAAAAAACCCGGGTGGCACCTACCGACGCAGGTGGGGACGGAGGAGTTCCACTGAGCCAGGGCCCCGGGCATGGCCAGGCACTGGATGGCAGGGGAGCCCCTGAGGCTGTATCCGGGGCTGCACTCGAAGCGCACCAGGGCGCCCACGGCGAAGTCGCTGCCCAGGCGCCGGCCGTGCCGCGGCTCCGGCACCGAGCTGCACTGCGTGGCGCTGGTGCGGGGCACGGCTGCCACACAGGGGAGGACACACACACACAAAACACAGTTAGTGCTGCCATGGAGCTGCTGCAGTGAAGATTTGTCAGTTTTACACTGAAATTCCTGAGTATCTAAATGCTGGGGGGTGCTGGGTGCAGACTTGAGTGTTGACTGATTGTAGCTAAAAGCCTGAATTGTCAGGGGTGAATCCAAACATGATAATTGACTGATTGTACCTAAATCCCAAAGTATCTAAACCCCAAGGAGGGCCTGAATCCAAACTTGGCCATTGACTGATTGTATCTAAACCCCAAGGAGGGCCTGAATCCAAACTTGGCCATTGACTGATTGTATCTAAACCCCAAAGTATCTAAACCCCAAGGAGGGCCTGAATCCAAACACAACCACTGACTGATTATACCTAAATCACAAGGAGGAGCTAAATCCAAACCTGGCCATTGACTGATTGTACCTAAAAATCTGAAGTATTGGGGCTGAATCCAAACATGACCATTGGCTGATTGTACCTAAACCTTAAAGTATCTAAATCCCAAGGAGGAGCTAAATCCAAACTTGGCCATTGACTGATTGTATCTAAAACCTTAAAGTATCGGGGCTGAATCCAAACATGAGCATTAACTGATCATACCTAAATCCCAAAGTGTTCAAACCCCAAAGAGAGGCTGAATCCAAACATGAACATTGACCAATTGTACCTAAACCCCAAGCAGGGGCTGAATCCAAACTTGGCCATTGACTGATTGTATCTAAAACGCCAAAGTATCTAAATTACAAAGACAGGATGAATCCAAGCATAACCACAGCTTGATTTTATTTAAATCCCAAAGATTGGCTTAATCCAAGCATGACCATTGACTGATTGTATCTAAATCCCAAAAACTGGTTGAATCCAATCATGACCATTGAACTGATTATACCTAAATCCTAAAGACTGGCTTAATCCAGGCATGACCATTGAGTGATTACTCCTAAACCCCCAAGTATCTAAATCCTAAAGAATGCCTGAATCCAAGCATGACCATTGACACATCATTCCTAAATCCCAAAGCACCTAAACCCCAAAGATGTGCTGAACCCAAGCGTGACCATTGAGAAGAGGAAAAAAGAACATTTCACTCCCAGTTCTGGCAGCTCAGGTGATCTGAGTCCAAGTGGTTCCATGCCAGACCAAGTGGAGGTGGCACTTGGAGACACAGCTGGGTGGGCATGGGGGCACCTGGATGAAGGTTGGACTTGAAGATCTTGGAGGTTTTTTTCAACTTTAATGATTTAATGATTCTATACCTGAAATAAAAGCAGCTGGGACATCCCAAACTCCCCCATTGCCTCTCTCCAGAGAACTTCCCCCACAACAAAAGGTTGTTTTCACCCAGGGGAACCTAAGGATTTGGCAGTGGCTTCTGAAAAAGTTGTTTTGTCACCCAATGCAGGAGCCTCTGTGGGGAGCCCTTTGGGTTCCTCAGCTCCCTGGGCCTCATGGCCTTGAAGGAACAGCAGCTGGGGAAAAATCTTCTTTGGAAAAGAGAGAAAAGGGGGATTTAAGTTGTGATGGTGCTGAAATTGTTGATATTCCTGTTGAGTACTGGGAATTACAGTCAAAGACAGGAATGAGTCTGGCAGATAAGTGAGGAGAAAAACTCATCAAAAAAATCAGGTCTATTGCCAAGGAAGAATTCAATTAATATTTTCCTCTGAGTTGCTTTAAATTTATGAGGGTTTAGCTAATTAGAGTCTGGCCAGGCAGATCCAAATCAGGATCGCCCTTCTCCCCTTGCTTCCCATGCAGCTCTTGCAGGAGGGAGGAGGAAACCTTCCCTGGTTTCATCAAAACCTTTGTTCTGCTGAGCTCTTTGAAGATTACAATCACAACCATGGCTGTTTCACACTCATTAGGCAGGAAATCAAGAGAACAGATCTCTAACTACTCCAAAATCCAAACCATGCTTTGCTTCACCCCTGGAGAAGGCTCAGGTCATGCCAGTGTCTGTCCCCTCTTTGCAGCAAAAGCCTGGATGTTCCCACAGATAACTCCAGGGAGCACGTGGGTGAGAAATCCCTTCTGCTTCCCCACTGTTCCATGCATCATTTGCTATTTACTCCCATAAAATCCCTGAGCTGTTCTCGCCCAGTGCAGCACAAAGCTGTTACTGAAAGGATCAAGGGGCAGGAGTGTGACAGCCCCGAGCCTGTGACACGCACGGAGGGAGGATTTCCGAGCTGCCAGACGGGATTTCAGCTGCTTACACCCAGCAAAAGTGCTAAAAATGCCACTGGGAAGAATTGCTGCGGGATAAATCTCCAAATTCCCTGTGTGACTCCAGGCGCGACGCCGGGATGGGGCTGATGGTAATCCTGGGATGTGCAGGGTTCAGGCTGAGTGGGAACAAAAGGGCAGAATACAAAGTACCCACAGCAGCCAGCCAGCCCTGCCAGAGCTCTGCTCCCAAAGGAATCCTAATTCCCTGTGATATTCCCTGCTCAGAAACCCCGGACACCAAAAGCAGCTCAGGACATTCAGGACACCCCTGGGAACAACCCCAGGACACTTCCAGAACACACCTGAACTCACCTTGGTAGACAAAATGAAAGCCTTTGGCTGTGGATTGACCCTTGGAGCTGAATTTGATGAGGATCTGGTTGGTGGTGGCCAATGGCAAAGATTCCCCTGGATGGGGAGGAGGGAAAACAGGAGAGACAGAGGTGAAGGAATGAGCCACAGGGAGCAGGTGTTGGGTGTCAGCTGTGCCAAAGCTGCTGTCCCCAGCAGGGACAAGGGACAGGGACAGGGACAGGGAGCAGCTCCCTACCTGAGTGAGAGCCTGAGAGGGAGCTGAGCAGCCGTGAGTGCTCCGTGGGGCCATCGTGCACCTCCACCACGTCATTGAGCGCCGTCTGGAAAAAGGCAAACTGCCCGAAGAGCACTGTGGGGACAGGGACAGGGACAGGGCTGGCACCGGCCACTGCTGTCCCCAGCATCACCACGCTGCTGCCCCCAGCATCACCACACTGCTGTCCCCAGTGCCACCACACTGCTGTCCCCAGCATCACCACACTGCTGTCCCCAGTGCCACCACACTGCTGTCCCCAGTGTCATCCCGCTGCTGTCTCCACACTGCTGTCCCCAGTGTCATCACACTGCCATCCCACTGCTGTCCCCAGTGTCATCACACTGCTGTCCCCAGCATCACCACACTGCTGCCCCCAGCATCACCACACTGCTGTCCCCAGTGCCACCACACTGCTGTCCCCAGCATCACCACACTGCTGTCCCCAGTGCCACCACACTGCTGTCCCCAGTGTCATCCCGCTGCTGTCTCCACACTGCTGTCCCCAGTGTCATCACACTGCCATCCCACTGCTGTCCCCAGTGCCACCACACTGCTGTCCCCAGTGCCACCACACTGCCATCCCACTGCTGTCCCCAGTGCCATCACACCGCTGTCCACAGCGCCATCACACTGCTGTGCCCCCACTGCTGTCCCCATGGGCATCACACCATCATTCCCACTGCTGTCCCCATTCCATCCCAGTGCTGTCCCCACTGATGACTCCACTGCTGTCCCACTCCCATGCCCCTGCCACCATCCTGCAGCTGTCCCATTGCTGCCCCCACTGCTGTCCTACACAGCCAGCCCATGGGGCCAGGGCATTTTCATGGAACCCCAGAATGCCCTGAGCTGAACCAGACCCCCAGGACCATCCAGTCCAACCCCTGACCCCCCAGGATTCCCAGCATTCCAAACTGGGATCTGTTTTCCCAGCACAACCTCTGTCCTGTGTTTCAGCTGCCTTTATTCCAGGCAGGGAGTGACAGCCTGGAAAAATGGGAGCCCTTTATTTACCTCCAAATTCCAGAGGCAGCACCAGCCTCCCCTGGCTTCATTAACTCAACATTTTCCCACTGATTCCCAGCCCTCTGGGAATTTTCTGTGCCTCATCCCCTTTCCCTGCCTAGGGAACAAGAGGTACAAAATTCCACTGAGGAACAATAATTATTGATTAGCTGTAATTGGCTCCCATTTTGTTAAACTTAGGACAAAACCTGGACAAATCCAGAATTTTCTCTGACTCCAGCACAACGAGCACCCAACAGCACCTCCTGCTACTCTCCCATCTACCTTAACTCCAGTTCTGGATGCACTTATAAAAATCAGCATTAAAAACCCAGCAAGTAAGAGCTGCAAGAAGAGAATCCCATAAAAATTCCAAGCATGGTACCATAATCCTTGGGCACGACGATGGAGTACAGGCACACCTGGCCACTGGTGTAGTTTTGGGGATAATTTGGGGACAGGACGACTCCATCTGAGCCTGTGTACTGCCCTCCACAGGGAGCTGCAAGGGAAAAGATCATGGAGAACCCCTGGAGCCTGGAAACGCCCCCAGCCACCATTCCCAGCTCCAGGTGCTGCTCCCTGAAAGTTCTCATTGGAAAAATCAGGTTTATCCCACCCTGAGATTGTGCTGGTTCCACATGGAATTATCAACCACTAATTAATGTGAGATTTGCACTGTTCCCCACCTCACAGCTGGGGATGAGCTCCTTTTGCCACCTTTCCTCAGTTTTCCCTGCCAGAGCCTTCCCAAATTAGGGATTTAACTCCTTCCCCCCACCAGCTGCCTCTTGATCCCCTTCTCAGCTCAAGTCTGACTGCAAACCATGAAGTCAGAAAAGAAAACAGCCACAGAGAAACCCTAAGGAAAAACCCCTTGTTTTGTCACTGAGCTCTGCCCCTGCTCAGGAACACCCAAGACTGAGGGTTTGGATTAACAAGGATCAGGTTTAGTCAGGGTTTAAGTGGATTCCTGACTCTTGCCCTGTGCCAGGCACTGAGTCAGCCACGTCCAGTTTCCTATCTGTCTCAAAAAAAACCTCAAGAAAACTCCCAAAAATCAGCTCTTCCTATTAAAAGAAGAGCTGTTAAACCCCTGAAAAACAATGAAAACTAATTCCTGGTAAAACCCCTAAAAAATTATGGGAAAACTGAGAAAACCCCTCTGAATTAACCTCCAGTTTTCCATGGGGGATGCACTGAGGGATCCAGCTCTGGGCAGATCCTCCCCCCAGCCCCTTCCTGTGGGATTTACCTGTACAGGTGGGGCGTGGCTTGTTCCAGGTGGGTTTCCCATCCCCTCCCATCACACAGGTGAGGGTGGGGCCCCCCTCGATGTCGTAGCCCCCATCACAGTAGAAGGTGATGGTGGAGCCCAGCTTCAGGTCTGTGCCCACCCTGGTGCCATTCTTGATGGACCCTGGGTCGAAGCAGGACTCCCGGGGGTTCTCTGCAGGGAAAGAGATAAAATTTGTTTTAAAAAGTATTAAAAAAATTTTAAAAATAAATTTCCCAGGATTTTTATTCCTCTGGCACAGCGCCTCTGCTGTTTTGATCAGTGAAATGGGAGTTTTTTTAGCATTTTTTTTCTCCTGGGAAGGTGTGGGATTTTCACGAGGACTGGCACCATTTGCAGGGTGTGGATTTGGGATTTAGTTTGGATTCTGGCTGCTCCAGACCCTCCTGTGGGAGAAGGGAGGCTCCAGTTCCCACCCAGGCACCCAAAATCCAACCTCCCTGTTTTGGGAGCCACAGACTGGTCAGCTCTCACTGCCCATCACATATTCGTATCCTCAGCCTTTAAATCCTGAAATCCTGGCTTCTCCTGGGCTCAGCGGGGTCTTGATGCACAATCCAAATCAAAACTTTGATTTCACACAATCCCAGGATCGCTGAGGCTGAAAAATCCCTTCAGGATCATCAAGTCCAAGCTGTGACCCATCCCCACCATGTCACCAGCCCAGAGCACTGAGTGCCACAAGGACGAATCACATTTGAGATGGGGAGGCCCTGGCACAGAGAAATCCTGGATTCCCCATCCCTGGAAGTGTCCAAGGCCAGGCTGGATGGAACTGGAGCAATCTGGGATAGTGGAAGTGTCCCTGCCTATGGAGCTGGACACTGGATGGATTTTAAGGTCCTTTCCAACCCAAACCAGTCTGGGATTCTTTCATTTATTCCTGGACACCTCCAGGGGTGGGGATTCCACCCCTTCCAAGGCCTGACACCTTTTCCATGCAGAAATTCCTGCTGATGTCCAACCTGAGCCTACCCTGGCACAACCTGAGGCTGCTCCCTCTCATCCTGTCCCTGTTCCCTGGGAGCAGAGGCCAAACCCCACCTTGCTCCACCCTGCTGGCAGGTACAGAGTGAAAAATTCTCTGCCCTGCAGAGTTTAAAATCCCATTTCCACATAAAAAATTCAGGGAACACAACAGAGCTGTCAGGACTTGGATATTTTTTTCCTTCTTCTTCTAACAGCTTTTTTGGGGTTTTTTCCTTTTCTTTATTTTTTTTTCCTGCCTGCAATATAATTAGAGGCTTTGATTAATCCTGCTCTTTTGTCATTTGGAAATTGCTCATTAAAGACAAGGGCTTTTCTGAGAGCAGTGGCTCTGGGAACAATTCAAGTGTGCTTAAGCATTAAATCAGGGGCTCTCAGATTTTGAGGAAGGTGTGGAAGGAGAAACAGGAAACTGTAAAGCTCACAGGTTTTGCTTTTGCTTCTCTGCATAAAAAATCAGATGATCCCATGGTTTCCTGTCCACAGCAGCTGCACCAGGTGATCCAAGTGAACGGGGCACAAAAGGATGGGAATTTTTTTTTCCCAGAGCACCAATTCCTTGTTTTGGGAGCCACAGACTGGTTAACCCCCACTGCCCATCACACATTTGTATTCTCGGCCTTTAAATCCTGAAATCCTGGGCTCTCCTGGGCTCAGTGGGGTCTTGATGCACAAATTTTGGACACTTTTGAGCACCACTTTTCCAGTTTCACTCCATTCCTCTTCACCTCCCTCTCTCCTCCCACTGCTTTGGGCGAGAGGGACTCTCTTCCTCCTTTTCTCCACCCTCAGCTTTGGGGGTGCCAAAACACCAGAATTCCCCCTGGCAGGAGTTTTCTACAGCATCTAGAGCCTCTCTGCTTGTTCCAAAGTGGAGATTTAGCAGAGAAATAATAATAATAATAAGCAGAGTGAATAAGCAGAGGGAAAACCCCAGGGAGCTGCTGGTGGGGTCTTGATGCACAAATTTTGGACACTTTGAGCACCACTTTTCCTGTTTCACTCCATTCCTCTTCACCTCCCTCTCTCCTCCCACTGCTTTGGGCGACAGGGACTCTCTTCCTCCTTTTCTCCACCCTCAGCTTTGGGGGCCCAAAACAGAATTCCCCCTGGTAGGAGTTTTCTACAACATCTAGAGCCTCTCTGCTTGTTCCAAAGTGGAGATTTAGCAGAGAAATAATAATAATAAGCAGAGTGAATAAGCAGAGGGAAAACCCCAGGTAGCTGCTGGTGGGATCTTGATGCACAAATTTTGGACACTTTTGAGCACCACTTTTCCAGTTTCACTCCATTCCTCTTCACCTCCCTCTCTCCTCCCACTGCTTTGGGCAAGATGAGCTCTTTTCCTTCTTTTCTCCACCCTCAGCTTTGGGGGTGCCAAACCACCAGAATTACCCCTGGCAGGAGTTTTCCACAGCATCTAGAGCCTCTCCACTTGCTCCAAAGAGGTGGAATAATCTGGGAATAAGCAGAGGGAAGACCCCAGGGAGCTTCTGAGCCCTCAGCCCTCACCTGTGTACTCGATGACGAAGCCGGCGTTGCTGACGGAGGCGTCGCTCCGGAACGCCAGGAAAAGGCTGTTGCTGCTGCTCTCGATCCTCTCTGGGAGCTGAGAGCCATAAAAACTCCCAATCAGAGGGCTCAGGGAGTCAGGCCCGTCGTAGATGTGCAGGAAATCATAGCCAGGCTCCAGGCTGAAGCTGCAAAAGCAAAGGAAGAGAGCCTGGGGTCGGGACGTGTCCCTGGAGAATTCCAAGTTGAGGTCCTGGGATGTGGAACCCCAGGGCAGGGATTGGCTGCTCCTGCTCCAAAATCCTGCCAGGCAGAGGAAATTCCTGCCTCCATCCATGTGTGAGGGATCCAGGAGTGGGGATGGAGTCAAGGGACAGAGCCTGAGCTGGAGCTGCTGCAGGGATTCCTGGGCTGTGCCACATCATGTCCTGTTGTATTTGTGGGGTGCTCCATGGCAGGAATGATGAATTTGACTCCATGTTCTCAGAAGGCTAATTTATTATTTTATGATACTATATTATATTAAAGAATACTACCCTTAACTATACTAAAGAACATAGAAGGCTAAAGAGATAATAATGAAAACTCTTGATTCTTTCCAGAGTCCTGACACAGCCTGGCCCTGATTGGCCAAAGAGTGAAAACAACTCACAGCAGAATCCAATGAAACAATCACCTGTGGGTAAACAATCTCCAAACACATTCCACATGAGCACAACACAGGAGAAGCAAATGAGATAAGAATTGTTTTCCTTTTTCTCTGAGGCTTCTCAGCTTCCCAGGAGAAGAATCCTGGGCGAAGGGATTTTTCCAGAAAATATGACTGTGACAATGTTCTGTCTATCAAACAGGAGCAGCAGCTGGAATATGAGGATCTTTCCCCTCAGAAAAAGTCTGGGAACAGATTATCCAGGGGCATGGGACAGCTCCATCAGCTTTGGGTTGGTTCCTTCCCAGAGCTGACGACATCCACACCCAGATCATCCCTCCCCTCTCTGTGGCCATGGCACCAAACCATGTGGCCCCTCCCCAAGGCCATGGCACCAAACCCTTGAGTACTCACACGTTGAACACCAGGGCAATGACATAGTCAGGGGACACTGTCAGCTTCCAGTCACACTCCTTCCCTGGGGGATATGGCTCCGGGTACTGCGGGGACAGGATCACCCCAGCCGGGCCCGTCAGGATCCCGCCACACGGAGCTGCAGGAAAACCACCAAGGGTGAGCCTTTTGTGAAAAACGCACGCATTTTATGATTGGCTTTTTGCAAATATTCAAATGAATATTATATGTGTTGTGTTGGAAAGCGATGCTGTATTAATTCTCTTAAGTAGTGTGTTAAATATAGTTTTAGGTTATAACAAAATGTTAAAATAGAAACTGTGCTATGTAAGATACTTTTTTTAAAGAAAGGACTTGCAGCAAGATAGCAGCCACAGGACACCTGAATCTTTCAGAGAAACAGAATTTATTGCTCCATTATCAGAAGAAACAAACTTCTTCCCGCCTCTAAGGCACTGTAAGGATTCAGAGGAAGAAGTTGACACTGACCAGACAGAATCCTGTGTTTGAATGGAATTTATGCACCATGTATGAGGTGCATGAATATGCAACAGGCTGTTGCTTTTAAGGGTTAATCCTTTGTTAACGTGGGTCCTTTATCTGGCTGTGCTGCCCAGAAAAGGTACCTGGACTGTCCGTAACTCTTTGTTTCTATTGTCTCATATTGTCCTAATTCAAATTTGTCCAAATTATTATTACTCTAATTGTATTACTATTTTTTATAACCATTTTATTACTATTAAACTTTTAAAATTTTAAAAACAAGTGATTGGCGTTTTTCACAATTTGGAGCACACAGACTTCCCAAGCACCAAACGGGAAGCAGGAATGGAAAAAAAAAAAGGAGATGTGATAAACAAGGGGGCTTGAGACAGCACAGAATCCTTGTGGGGTATTTTGGTGGGAAGTGACCCTGAGGCTCATGTACGACACGAGGTTGTGGTGGCTCTGCCATATGAGGGCTCTGCCATTCCACGGGCGACAAACACCACAAACAGAGCTCAGGATGCCACCAGGACTTTCCTAAAATCCATAAGTGAGGAGCCAGGAGGGGAGAGAGAGGGAGAAATTCCACTTTTCTGCTGCATTTATGGAAGTCCCCGTCAAGGCCTGCTCGCCTGTAACGAGGTGAAAACACGTCTGGGCCTAAATGGCTCCGTCGTGTTTACTCCACTTCCCAGCACATTAAACGCCAAGCTGATTGAAAAATCAATTATTGCTTTTTTTAAGGCTCAAAGTGCCTGCTCGTGTTTCTCACCGTGGCAAAACACGACTGATATTTTTCCTGTCAGTTTTTTAATGCAGGCTCTTTGTGAGGGCTCTGAGGTTTCCCAGATCGGCCCTCACGTATTTGGGGTGAAAGGAAGGGGGTCTGAGAGCAGCTACAAAGTGGGAAATGAGCTGGGATGGGACAAAAATGATGGGATAAATCTTGGAAACGTTTTCCATGAAGGAGTGAGCACGTGGGATTGTCCTGTGGGCTTTGATAAGAAAAATTAGACCAGTGGGGCTGGTCTAGAAATATCCAGATAGAGATTAGAGACCCTTCTCCAAAGCTTTAAAGCAACTTCTTCAACCAAGTCCAGACTGAGGCACAGAGAACTTTTATCCCTCTGGGACACACCAGGAAATCACAGCACAGACATGGAAAATTTGGCTGAAAGTCCCCCCAGAAATGCCTTGGAATAACCCACCAGCATCTCTTCTGTGCCCATTCACCCCAATTTTAACCCCAAGGGTGCTTTCCCCTCCTAGACTGTAACATCAGGGGAAAACTCCACAGAAACTGAAATCTAAGGACTCGTTTTTGAAAAGCCTGAGGGAGACAAGTGTTCAACACCCTCGGATTCCTTTGAAAATCCCACCCAGAGTCTCCAAAGGATTAGAAGCAGGAGCTGGACCCAGCGAGTGCTGCCTGGGATTGGGAGGGATGCAGACTTCAAATGGCCCAAACCTCCCGGGGCTCTCCCAGCCCTCATTGATTCCCAGTGGTGCCACAAAGAGGGGAAAACGCATCTGAAATGCTAAATACCCCAAAAATCAGCCCTAAATTTAACACTGAATTTTCCCAGTTTAGCTCCAACCAAGCTGCCTCTCCCTCAGTTACTGATATTTCACTGATTATTCCTCCAAATCCTTTGTCACTTCATATTAAAATTGGCTGGGAAAAAAAACAACTATAAACAATTGAAGCATAATTTGAAGTACAATTTGAAGTGTTAGAAAATCAGCTTTTTTATCACAGCTCTGGAGACCTGAAGGATATTTTTTAAAATATTTCTTAATTTTTAAAGATGTGTGGGGTGAAATTTTACGTGTCCATGGGTTCAGGATAGGGATGTGTGTCCATGTGCCCAGGTCATGGATCTGTGTCCATGGATTCAGAACATGGATCTGTCCATGGATTCAGGTCACAGATCTGTGTCCATGGGTTTAGAACATGGATCTGTGTCCATGGGTTTAGAACATGGATCTGTGTCCATGGGTTCACAACAGGGATCTCTGTCCATGGGTTTAGAACATGGATCTGTGTCCACAGATTCAGGACAGGGATCTGTGTCCATTGATGCAGAACATGGATCTGTGTCCCTGTGCTCAGATTACAGGTCAGTGACCACGGATTCAGATCATGGATCTGTGCCCAGGACAGGGCCCTGTGTCCATGGGTTCAGATCACAGATCTGTGTCTGTGTGCCCAGGTCACAGATCAGTGTTCCTGTGCCAGGACAGGGCCCTGTGTCCCCGGATTCAGGTCACAGATCTGTGTCTGTGTGCCCAGGTCACAGATCAGTGTCCCTGTGCCAGGACAGGGCCCTGTGTCCCTGGATTCAGGTCACAGATCTGTGTCTGTGTGCCCAGACCATGGATCTGTGCCCGTACCTGTGCAGGTGGGTGGGTCTGGCTGCCAGAAGAACCTGTTCTGGATCTGCACACAGGTGATCTGGGCCTCCCCTTGCAGGGTGTAGCCGGGGTTGCACTGGAAGGTGATGGAGTCCCCGGCCTCTCTGCTGTCCCCACTCCGGCTCCCGTTCTGGGGGATTCCTGGGTCGTTGCAGGACGTGGCTGTGGACACTGCAGGGAATTAAAAGCACTCTTGAATATCAATGTTTATTTAACAGCAGGCCTGCAGCACTGGCTGTCCTCAGGCTCTGTCCTTACCCAGACATCCAGGCCATGCCTTGTTTCCCCATCGCTCCTCCCTCAGCATCCCATAAAGTTCCCACACACACAAAAAGTGCCTTTCCCTTTGCTCTGAGCATCTGCCACTCCAGCTGGGAAAGGCTCTGGGGACCAGCAAGTTCAAGAGCAGCACCCAGGGAGCAGCTTTGATGTAGAATTGTGCACATGGCTGTTTACTCCATCAGGCCAGACACCCACTGATCCTCCACGGTGTTTTTGGAGAGTTCTGTGCCAAGGCACATGCTGCAAAATCAACTCAGCCACCAGCACTTCACGCTTTCCCCTGAGTGCCAGAGAAATTTAGCCTTAAGATCTGTGAAGCATCAAGCCTGACCTTTCAGAAATGTGTTTGTTTCCTTTCCAGACTTGTTGCTGCCTCTCTTTGAGGTCTGAGATGTCCCCTGAGCTGGGGACAGGCAAAGCTTCGCTGCTGCCTGAGCTCAAGGTCTGCCAAAAGCACAAGGATTTACCAGCAGGGAAAATCCTGGAGTAATAGGACTTTTGTGAGCTTATCCACCTCATTAAAGCTCCCAAGATCCCAAAGTGGACAGGTCTGAGCTCAGGTCTGGCTGCTTAGTCACACCTGCTGAACAAAGGCTTTGAGCAGGAGCAGTCAATAAAGCCCAGCTCCAGATCAGGAGCTTATTTCCTGCTAAGTTGATGAGAGTCTGTTACAGCCAGGCAGTTTAGAGAAAGCTGCTCTTGAAAGAGCCAGAGGAAATCCCTCTCTTTCTGTGCAGCTGGAGATAAGGAAGTTAACAGCCCAGGCTGGTCCTTCCTGGCAGGACGAGACACAAATCTGGCAAAAAAACCCAGGATGGCACCGCTGTGCTGGGTGACACAAAGCTCAGCCTCTGTCTGGGTCATCCCAAAGCTCTGAAACCCAGCAGAAATCCTCCCCAGAATGCTGCCTTGTTCCCCCAGCCAAGCAAAGCACCCTGGACAGAAAGTTATGGGAAACAAAAAAAAAAAACAACCCCCAACTTGGGAAGATGTTTCACCGTGTCTCAGCCCAGGGAAAGCCACATCATCACTCACCCAACCACTCCCTGTTTATTACCACTCCAAAACAGCTGCACAAACCTGAACATTCTATAAATATTGGAAAATATCACCCTAAATAATTGAAATTAATGTGTTTGCAGGGCTGAGGTTTGGTTGCGGTTTCCCTCTGGGTCTGGTCAGGTTTTTGAGGAACCCCCTGCACATCCCACCTGAGAACTGGATGGCAAAGCCCTGTTTGCTGGTGAAGAAGTCGGTGTTGAACTGCAGGATGACAGAGTTGAAGGTGCTGTGGATGTCCCCAGGCAGCCCTGAGCCACTCATCTCCTTCAGCAGGATCCCGTTCTCCACCGGCCCGTCCCAGATCCGCAGCACGTCGTGGAACTCCTCGGTGTGGAAAACCATGAAATGGAGCCTGAGGGGCAAAAAACCACCCAGAGTTCAGGCCTGGAGTGTGGTTTGTGCCACATTCAGGCAGCCAGGCTCACACAGAACATGGCTCGTCTGGAATTCAGGCCTGGAGCGTGTTTTGTTGTGGTATTTTTTGAGTCTCCCATAGTTGGGAGGAATGATTGAATTTGACTCCATGTTTTTGGAAGGCTAATTGATTATTTTATGTTATTATATTATATAAATGATGCTAAATGTTATGTTATTATATAAATTATACTAAACTATACTAAAGAATAGACAGAAGGGTAAAAGACAAAAATTAATCTCGTGACTCTTTCCACAGTCTGACACAACCTGACTGTGACTGGTTATTGAGTTAAAACAATTCACATGAAACCAATGAAACAAGCACCTGTTGGATAAACAGTCTCTAAATTACATTCCAAAGCAGCAAAACACAGGAGGAGCAGATCAGATAATTATTGTTTTCATTTTTCTCTGAGGCTTCTGAGCTTCCCAGGAGAAGAAATCCTGGTGAAGGGGTTTTTCAGAAAATGTGATGGTGACAGTTTGTGCCACATTCAGGCAGCCAGGCCCACATGGAATGTGTTGTCTCATCTGGAATTCAGGCCTGGAGTGTGGTTTGTGCCAATCCTGATGCTGGATTGCAGCACCTCCAGGATTTTGATGTATTTTAGGAAGGTCTGGGTGCTGCAGAATGGGGTTTAGATCAGCAAACAGAGGAAGTTCAGCAGAGAACAGAGAGAAAATAAGGCAAGAAGAGGGAGAGCTCCAAAATCCACAGCAGGAAGGGAAGGGAGGGAAAACAGGAGTTAGGAAGGTGACAATGAGCTGACACTGAGGGGGTTTATTTTGAGGCTCTGAAGGCAGATTTCATTCCCTTCCCCTGGATTTCAAAGTTGGGTCTGTCCTGCAGAGAGGGCTCAAGGGACTTCCACAGGCAATTCCTGAGGGAAAGCTGCTGGAGGCCTCATGGTGAGGGAATTCCTGTTGAGTTGGGCCAGTGATGGACCCAAGGGAGAGGCAGGAGGTCCCTCGATGCTGGTGTCACTCCAGGACAGGACAGACATGATCCCAACAGATCCCTGGTGGGATCTCACCCTGCTGCTCCCCAGACTCAGCTCTGCTGTGGGAGGATGAGGAACAGATGGATCCAGGCTTTTCCAGGAGCTTTGGGATCTTCCCAGGTCAGAAGAACCATCCAAGAACAGCATCCTGCCCTGCTTGTGGTGACACCTGGGGGAGTCACCAGCTGAAGGATGCAGTTCTGAGTGTCCTGAGTGGGAATGGACCCACAGGGATCATCAAATCCAATTCCAGGCCCTGCAGACATCCCCAGATCCCACCCTGTCCTTGAGGGTGTTGTCCAAACCCTCCTGGAGCACTTGGGAATGTGAGCATTCCCTGGGGATGGAGCAGGAGCTGATCCCTTCCACTCCTGCACTCAAATCCCACCTGGAGAGGAGGAATTTCCCTGTCCCTCTTTGTCACTGCCCCATTTTCCCTCTGGCACAGCAAAATCAGGCCAGCCATGGGCAACTCAACCCCAGTGTGAAACAGGGACAGAAACCTGGAAACAGAAAAAAAAAAATCTGTAAAAGATAAACCCATCAGGTGCTGTGCTGAAATCCCTGCCAGCCCACACAGGCAAACAGGGAAGCTTTCACTTGACTGCTTTCCCATTTATCTGGGGCAAACATAAATAAATCAGGGGAGAGCCATAAAAAAAGGGGGAGAGAGAAAAAAAAAAAAAGGAAAGAAAGAAAAAAGCCCCACTGCAAAATCCTCAGCAACAAAATGATGCCCAGAGAAGCTGGGAGAAACCAAAAGAGCTGAATCATAAATCTCCCAAGCAGAGACCTTGAGCAAAGAGAAATAAAGCCAGGCTTGAGGAAAATCAGGATGGATGGTGCAGAGCTGTTCTCCATGGCTGCCTTGGTGTGATTACGTTTGTTCCCAGCCTTAACTGGGCCCAGTGAGCCAGAACTGCTGGGGAAAACTCATCCCTGGAGACCTTGGGATCAGGGAGAGGCTGCCAGGGCTTGAGCTGGGCTGGGGGACACCCTGGAACTGCCAGCAGCAGCTCCAGGGCTGCCTAAACCACCCCCATCTATCTGAGAAAAAACAAATTCAGGGGGAGAACACCTGGAGCCAGGTGATCAGGCTGGAATCTGCTGGGATATCAGATCTGGAGCTCTCTGGAGCAAATCCAACTTTTCCATAGGCACATCTCAGCTTTTCCCCTCAGCCTGAGGTGTGAGACCAGGCACAGCCCCTGCTGCAGCAGACAATGGAGGGGAAAGGAATTTTATTCCTGAAGGGAAAGGAGTTTTATTCCTGAAGGGAAAGGAGCTTTATTCCTGAAGGGAAAGGAGTTTTATTCCTGAGGGGAAGGAATTTTGTTCCTGAAGGGAAAGGAGTTTTATTCCTGAAGGGAAAGGAATTTTATTCCAGAAGGGAAAGGAGTTTTATTCCTGAAGGGAAAGGAATTTTATTCCTGAGGGGAAAGGAGTTTTATTCCTGAGAGGAAGGAACTTTATTCCTGAAGGGAAAGGAGTTTTATTCCTGAAGGGAAAGGAATTTTATTCCTGCACTCTGACAATCCAAATTTCCCAATTACAGGCATGAAAATGCAGCAAAAAAACCAAAAAAAACAAAAAAACAAAACAAAAACCCAAACAAATAAACAAAAAAAAAAATCCAAAAAAACTCCACCAAAACCCAAACCAAACAAAAAAAAAACCCCAAAAAAACCACCCAACAACCAAATCAGAAAGTGGGGACATTATCTCAATGTAAGTGTGAGAGTGGGGAAGTTCTGCCAGTTTAGCAAGGAGCAGAGAGGAGAGCCCAGCTCTGCCCTGAGAACGTGAACAACCCTTGATCCCCGTGGGTCCCTTCCAGCTCTGGGTATTTTCTCACTGCTGTTTTCAGATGAAACTCTGAAAAAGTGGAACCTGTCAATACCCATGAAAGTGGCATGAATTAACAACATCAGTGGATTTTTACAACACTGGGATGAGGGATTGACCACAACCCACCTCTGCCATGTCTCTGTGTTCCCTGCTCCCAGCTGGCCAAGGAATTTCCATCCCTTTTCCAGCACACCCTCCTCCTTTTCCTCCTCCTTCCTCCTCTCCCCCAGCCCAAGCAAGGCACTCCAAGGCCCAAACCAATCCCCTCTGCAAGAGCAGCCCTTTCCCTTTCATGGCTCTAAGGTGCAGACTCATTTTTCTCCCTGTCTCACCCCCCTGCCCTTCCCCTCATGTTGTGCAGATACAGCTTCATTCCAAAAGCTCTGGTGATTAATTTTCATGTAAGTTATAAATGAGAGCTTTATACAATTGTATCATGCGTGAAGAGGATTATTTTTCCAATGGATTACCATAAAAATGAAGTTGCTGGGAATGTGCTCTCTCCACTCCCCTGAGATCAGCTGTGCTGCTGCTGGAGCTGGGAAAGGAAAGGGGCAGGGAGAGGGAGCTCTGATCTCTGGGAAAGGCAGGGTCACCAGGTGTGTGTGGCTCTGACACCTTCTGGAACCTCCTCCTTTCACTGCTGGCCTCTTCCAAGCCTTTGGTTGATCCCAAATCTCTCCTCATGCTTTTAGGGATTACAAAAGCAAAGTTGCTGAAGCAGCCCTTGGATGGTGGGGGGGGAAAGGGACCTCTCTACTCTGCCCTATAAAAACCTTTTCCAGGAGAATAAAAATAGAGGAGATTTCAAGTGGAAGTTGCCAGTGCAGGGATTCAGCTGCTTTGGCTGGGCTTTTTCTCCTCTGTTCACACCCAAGCCCATCCATTATTGAGCCATTCTGAAGGGCAGTGCTAATGGAGGGAATTTCTGCATTAAATAAAAATGAAAACACCAGCCCAAACCTGTCTCCAGCAGAACTCCACGGGCTAAAAGCAGCACAGAGCTCACCCTGAGGGACAGGCTGTGCTGGGGAGGTGATGGGTGCTGAGGCAGCAGGAAGGAGAAAATGGGATTGAGAGGGAAGGAGCTCAGGATGGAACAGCCACGGGCTTGGGATGAGCCAGGAATGGCTGAGAAGCACTGGGAACTCTGATGGGAGAGGATTATTATTATTATTATTACTATTATTATTATTATTATTGTTGTTGTTGTTGTTGTTGTTTGTTGTTGTTTGTTGTTATTCAGAACTTTTAAGGTGCATTTCTCCCCCTCAAATCTCACCACTCAGTCAAATCTTGGCTTGTCCAAATATTCCAGTTTTCTGTGGGCCTTGGCCAGCCTGGAATCTCTGGGAACACCCAGGGCAGCCCTGAAGGGTTTGGCAGGGCTGGGCAAACATCACAGGGGGGGTGGTGGGGCAGAAGTGAAGGATCAGGGAGCAGGAACTGCCTGGATCCTGGGACATTCCCTGTGATTTCCCACAACACATTCCTCATTCCAGGATCGTGTGGCCATTCAGCACTTTTGGGAAGTTCCTCATTAATCTGGTGGGAAAAAGGGTTTGATTCTGGATGCATCCCATTAAGGAGAGGGGTGGGAAGCTGTCCATGGACACCAAAGCTCTGGGATGTTTGAGCTGAGGAACACCACGGGCAGGACCAGGACATGGTCTGCTGTCACCACCCAGGGCTGTGACACACAGGGCTGAAAACAGAGGAGCAGTGATGCCTCTGGGGGCTCTGAGCAGCCTGGGCTGGCGGGAAACAAATCTCATAAATCCTTAATCCCAGCCTAAACCATTCCCTGGTTCTGGAATCAAAGCAGTGACTTCTCCCTGCTTGTCCCTCTCAGAGTGACAGGACCTTCTCCCCCTTTGCTTTATTTCATTTTTGACCTGGAAAAAATCAGCTCCAAGTGGGAAAGAAGCCAAACCACAGGAGCCCAGCTCACCCAATGGTGCATCCAGGCTCTGCCTCGATGGTCCAGATGCAGTTGAGGTTGTGGTCGTAGGGAGTTGGATATCCTGGAGAAAGGATCCGTCCTGAGGTCTCTCCTCTGATTGTCCCTCCACACTCAGCTGGAACAAAAATATTTATGGGGTTAGGGAGGAGATTTGTGGCTTTCTGTGGCTCTTGCTTGGCAACAATCTCACCCTGCAACAGAGACTATTCCTGGCTTTTTTCAGGGATTCTAAAAGCTTACAAAGATGAAGGGAATCGTTGAATTCAGCTGAGTTATCAGAATTATTCTGCATTTCTGTGCTGGGTCTGAACACCTGGCAAAGCTTCCCTCCACCTTTCTGAATCCCCAGGGAGCAAAGGCAGAGCCTGTCAGGATCCTGATTCCCTGCTCCACACGTGGGGGTGAAGGAGCTCTGCTCCTCTGCTCGGATTCATCAGAAAATGAAGGATAAGAAGCCAAAGAACTTGTAAATGTCGCTGTAAATGAACTGCAAAGAATGTGAGGATTTGTAATAATTTCCATAACATATCCATTCAAATTCTGTAATTTTCATTTCTTTCCGTTTTCTTTCATTTCTTTTTAATTTCCACACGCTCAGGCACGGCCTCATATCCAACACATGAAGAGCAAACAGGGTGAAGGTTAAGAAAACGCACAAATGACAGAGATTTATCTTTTTACATCAATAAACGAGGCTAAAATCCCAGCCAAGGAATGGTCCTGCCTCCTGGGAGAGGGAACACGGAGTGCCAGGGGCTGAGCACATCCCTGGGTGTGGAGATCTCCCAGGGGACTCAGTGTCCAACAACTTCCCCATGTCCTGGGCACAGCAGGACAGGAATCAGCAATCAGCCCCGTTCATTTAACACACAAAACCCCAAATCACAAGTTCCCAAGCAGGAAGAGCTGCAGGTGAAAAGGGAGCTCTGCAAAGGGAATTGAAATGTCTGGGGATGGGATCAGGTGTCAGGCAGCTCTCAAACCTGGCTCTGAGCTGTCACATGCCAGGACACACGTTGATGTCACTATCAGGAGGTGCCACTCACTTCAACATGCCCAGAGTGAAAGGACAAGGGCTGGAACAGCACAAGGAAGCAAAAACCCCTTGTCAAATGTGTGTTTAGGGCAGAGTCTTTCATGTTAAAGCTGCTTCGGGTGCTGTCTGTCTCACACAGGATCCTCACATTAATTAGTGCAGATGGGCAATTAACAGCAGAGTTAATGTCAATGGATCAGCCAAGGGTGGTCAGGGCGGGGAATCCACAAGGAAATAATTTCCTGGAGGTGCAGGAGGTGTCTCCATCTCGAGATGCCTCACAGAGGAGCCTCACCACAACTTAATTAGTGCAGATGCAATTAATAGGAGAGTTAAGGTCACATGGATGAGCAAAGCAGGGACAGAAGGTGGTCAGGGTGGGGCATCCAAGGAAATCACTTCCTGGAAGTTTTGGCAGAGCAGGAGGTGTGTCCACCTCAAGGACCCTCACCACAGACAACTTAATTAGTGCAGACGCAATTAACAGCAGAGTTAATGTCAGTGGATCAGCAAAGCAGGAACCAAGAGCAGGGCATGGAATCCACAAGGAAATAATTTCATGGAATCCACAAGGAAATAATTTCATGGAATCCACAAGGAAATAATTTCCTGGAGGTTTTGGAGGAGCAGGAGGTGTCTTCATCTTGAGATGCCTCAAAGAGGATCCTCATCACAACTTAATTAGTGCAGATGGGGGTAATTAATAGCAGAGTTAATGTCAATGGATCAGCAAAGAAGGGACAAAAAATGGTCAGGGTGGGGTGTGGGACCAAGGGTGTTCAGGGTGGGGGATCCAAGGAAATCTCAGTCTGGAGAGTGCTGGAGGAGCAGGAGGTGTCTCCATCTTGAGGACCTTCACCATGCACAACTTAATTAGTGCAGATGCAATTAACAGCAGAGTTAACGTCAGTGGATCAGCAAAAGCAGGGACAAGGGTGTTCAGGGTGTGGGATCCCAGGAAATCTCTCCCTGGGGGTGCTGGAGGAGGAGAAGGAGAAGAAGGAGAATAAGGAGGAGAAGGAGAATAAGGAGGAGGAGCAGAAGGAGAATAAGGAGGAGAAGGAGAAGAATAAGGAGGAAGAGGAGAAGGAGGAAAAGGAGGAGAAGGAGAAGGAGAAGGAGAAGGAGAAGGAGATGGAGATGGAGGAGAAGGTGTCTCACCCACACAGGTCGGCAGGGGCTGGTCCCAGGCTCTCCTCTCCCCAGTCAGGCACACCAGCACCCTGGTGCCTCTCAGGGTGTAGCCAGGGTCACAGCTGAAGGACACTGAGCTGCCAGCAAAGTGTCCCTCGTCGTGCACCTTGTACCCAAACTGGGGCACGCCGGGGTCCTCGCACTTGATGAGCTCAAAACCTGCACAGGGAGCAAGGGCAGCTGTTGGCAGCAGGAATTTCACAGCCAGGAGGGTTTCACACAAAGCCATGGGGGTGTTTTCTTCTCACAATGATTTGTTGGGGAACAAAAGGGCCATGTCGGATATTACAGGGGTTTTAATTCATGTTGGAGTTTTGATCCGAATTTCGGGATTGCTACAGGCTCGACAGGAAAGGTTTGATCAGATCCCAGGGAACAGGGACAGGAGAAGAGGAAACAGCCTTGAGCTGTGCCAGGGGAGGTCAGGTTGGACATCAGCAGGAATTTCTCCATGGAAAGGGTTGGAAGGGGCTGCCCAGGGAGGTTTGGAGTGCCCATCCCTGGAGGTGTCCAAGGAATGGCTGCATGTGGCACTCAGTGACAAGGTGGGGGTCAGGCACAGCTTGGACTGGATGGGCTTAGAGGGCTTTCCCACCCTCAATAATCCTGGGATTCTGTGCTCTCCCACGCTCCCAATCCACTTTGGGTGCAAGATCACCAGAAAAAGGAGATTTTGCTCACTGCAACACAAAACCACATAAATACACCTTGGCCTGTGGGTTTGCCAGCACACATGGGACTGGAACTCACTGGAGAACTGCAGCTCGAAGCCTTTGCTGGTGTTGGCAGTGTCAGTGATGAACTCCAGCCACATGGAGCTGGAGGTGCTGTTGATGCTGGTGCCCAGCAGCTCCGAGTGGCTGAAGGTGCCCAGCAGCCGGGCAGAGCTGTTGGTGCCATCGTAGACCTGGGGGGGAACAAGAAATCCAGCCTGGAAAAGCCATTCCTGGGATCAAACCATCACTGCCCAGAGAGGCTCTGGCTGCCCCTGGATCCCTGGAAGTGTCCAAGGCCAAGCTGGACAGGGCTTGGAACAGCCTGGGACAGTGGAAGGTGTCCCTGCCCATGGATGATCCTTAACGTCCCTTCCCACCCAAACCATTCCAGGATTTCCCTGCAGTTTCACTGAGCTCTAGAACAGAGAAATGATGAGGAATTTATCCCACCTTGTCCCTGCTCTGCTCACAGCAACACCCTGGGCTGTCCTTCGGGGTTTTTTTTTTGGTGGAGCAGCTTTCTGGGAAGAGCCAGCAGCTCCTGATAAGTGCCCTGATTTGGGGTCAGCTCAAATCAAGGAATTTGCTCCTGGCACTGAGCTGATCCTGGGTATCAGAGGGAAAAGGGAAGGAAAGAACCAACTCCACTGTGAATTCCAGCTTCAGGCTGGAAAAGCAACTCTAACCCTCCATGATTTGTCCTACAGATGATCCAGGAGTGGTCCCTGGATCCACAAGTGCCAGCAGGACAAATCCTTCAGGCAATGTGAGCTGAGACCCAGGGATCTCAGCTAAAAGTCTGCCTTGATGGAACTGCACAGTGCTGCCCACCTGAGGAGCAGGATTTCCACCCTGGAGGATCTGCACCCTCCTCCTCAGCCCTGATTTACTCTGCACACTGGGCTGCATCTCCTCAACTCTCTTTCCCAAGGAGCAGCTACCGAAAAAAACCTCACATTTTCCCCCCAGACTGACTCAGAGATGAGCCTTGAATTTGCTGTGATTTAAGAAAAACACAAACGGTTTTTTTTTTCCTTCCTTTTGTGAGGACCAAGAGCAGCTCCTCACCAGTCGAGATCGATAGGAACTTTCCTCAGATGAGCAGCTGATGACAAACCTGCTGAGAGAATGTAATTTCTCTGACAAGGAGTACATTCCTTGCATTAACAGGAAATCTTTCTCCCTTTCCAGTCACTTGTGAGCTGGAAACGTGGATTACACCTCTCCTGGAGTGTGACACTTCAATGAGGACAGAGGCATTCCTGGGAAGATGGCTCAGCACATCCTTGCAATATTAATGCCTCCTTCAAAACCATTCCTTTGGTTAATAGAAAAACTCAGCCTGGATTTGTCTCCTTCTCCACAGAGTCCTGGAGCTTGAATAATCTCAGAAGAGTCTGGAGTTCTGCATTTCAATCAGTCCCTTTTTTTGGGACAAACCAGCCTTGATTCTTCAAAGCACTAAAATAATGCTCAAACCCTCACTATTCTGATGGCTGAGGAGTTTTTCCTGTGCAATTCCACAGGTGAGAGCTGAAGTTTAGCTGGTCTGGGAGAAATCTGGCCTTCCAAACTGCCAGGGCAACCACTCCATGGCACTGGGATGACACAGAGGTCACTCCCACCTAATCCCATGAGAATTTTAGAGCATTTAGAGATGTTGCTCTCCACTGCCCAAGCCAGAATTACCTTGAGGACATCTCCTGCCTCCAGCTCGAAGGTCCTGGCTTTCAGCTGGATGCCCTTGCCAGGCTGGCTCTGGATGGAGTAGATGCACTCGTGGTTGTTGTTGTAGTTCAGGGGGTAGTTGGGGGACAGCAGCACACCCTGGGTCCCCGTCACAGAGGAGCCACACTCAGCTGCAGCGAGACACAAAGGCACATTTCAGTGACCCCACGCAGCTGCTGGCCACACCACACATGCAGGAGACTCCTCTGAAGGCCTCAGCTGCTCAGCCCCTCCTGCAGCAGCAAGGAGACGGCTTCTCCCTGCTGGGGTTCACTACAACCTGTTGGTGTTCACTACAACCTGCTAGTATTCACTACAACCTGCTAGTATTCACTACAACCTCTTGTTATTCACTACAACCTGTTGTTACTCACTACAACCTGCTGGTATTCACTACAACCTCTTGTTATTCACTACAACCTGTTGTTACTCACTATAACCTGTTGTTACTCACTACAACCTCTTGTTACTCACTACAACCAGCTGTTATTCACTACAACCTGTTGTTGTTCACTACCACCTGCAGACCGTCCCCTTTTCCATCACATTTTCCTAGCCAGGCTTCTCTCCTCCTTTAGAATCCGTGTAAATGTAAATCTGTGTGAATCTCTGTGAAATTTGTGTGGATCTGTGGAAAAACTATGGGAAGTTGGGGGATCTGTGGGAATCTGTGGGAATTTGGGTGAATCTGTGGGGGATCTGTGCAAATACAAATCTGTGTGAATCTCTGTGAAATTTGTGTGGATCTGTGGGAAATCTGTGGGAATTTTTGGGGATCTGTGGGGAATCTGTGCAAATATAAATTTGTGCGAATCTCAGTGAAATTTGTGTGGATCTGTGGGAAATCTGTGGGGATTTAGGGGAATCTGTGTGAATCTGTGGGGAACCTGTGGGAATTTGGGTGAATCTGTGGGGGATCTGTGTAAATCTCTGTGAAATTTGTGTGGATCTGTGGGAAATCTGTGGGAATTTGGGGGGATCTGTGGGGAATCTGTGCAAATATAAATTTGTGTGAATCTCTGTGAAATTTGTGTGGATCTGTGGAAATCTGTGGGAATTTGGAGGGAATTTGGGGGCATCTGTGGGGAATCTGTGCAAATATAAAAGCGTGTGAATCTCTGTGCAATCTGTGGGAATTTGGGGGGGTCTGTGGGAAATCTGTGGGAATTTGGGGGGGATCTGTGTGAATCTGTGAGGAATCTGTGGGAATTTGGGTGAATCTGTGGGGAATCTGTGCAAATATAAATCTGTGTGAATCTCTGTGACATCTGTGTGGATCTGCAGAAAATCTGTGGGAAATGGATATAAATCTGTATGAATCTGTATGAATTCGTGTGGATCCGCTCAGAACAACCCCACGCTGAGGATTTTCTGTTCCTCCTGCCGAGCTCCCACACGAGCCAGCCGTGACTCACTGTTTTCCCAGCCTGTTTACCCTGCAAGATCTTCTGCTGTCAAACACTGGCTGCCTGCTGGCAGGGCTGGGGACAGTCCCCCCCCAGCAGTTTTTGGAAACAACCTCGTGTCCCTGAGTCCTCACAGCTCCTGGAGCTGAGGGAACCATCCCGGGTGAGGGAACCATCCCAGAGCAGCTCCTGGAGCTGAGGGAACCATCCCTGGTGAGGGAACCATCCCAGAGCAGCTCCTGGAGCTGAGGGAACCATCCCAGCTGAGGGAACCATCCCAGGGCAGCTCCTGGAGCTGAGGGAGCCATCCCAGGTGAGGGAAACATGCCAGAGCGGCTGCTGGAGCTGAGGGAACCATCCCAGGGCAGCTCCTGGAGCTGAGGGAACCATCCCTGGTGAGGGAACCATCCCAGGGCAGCTCCTGGAGCTGAGGAAACCATCCCAGCTGAGGGAACCATCCCAGAGCAGCTCCTGGAGCTGAGGGAACCATCCCAGGGCAGCTCCTGGCTCTGCTGCTCCTCCAGGGAAGGGTTAAGCAGCAGATGCACCCAGAGGAGGCTCTCTGGAGGTGATTCTTTGTCCTCTGCTCTTGCCACGGATGAAGAGCTGGATTTTGGCACAGATTCCCCAGGGACAATGCTGGGGACATCTCAGGGAGCTGTCCTGGCCACAGGGCTTGGACAAAGGAACAAAAACCACTCTGAGTCCTCCCCAGACCATCTGTAGGACAGGAGCTGAATACAGAGTGTCTGGAAAAGCAATTAAATCTCCTGTGATCTTAATGAGTCAGTCTCCCTTTTCCATCCCTATCCAGGCAGATCTGAGCAGCAGAGGGGACATTGTGACAGAGCTGTCACCCTGCCACAGAGCTCTGGGCCATCAGCCCTGAGTTTGCCCTGTTATGATAAAGCCAAACTGTTAATTCTGAGCCAGGAACAGCAGCCAGGGTTGTCCACTCAGTGCTGCTGTCTGAGGCTCCAGTTCAAAGCTCTGGAAATGATTTTTTTCTTTCTGATTTTCATCCCCCTGATGATTTTATCTGCAGCCTGATTGTTATTCCTGCCTGTCCCAGCAGGATGAGGCCCCAGAGCTCAGCAGAGCTGGGAGTTTCAGCCCCACAGCTGGTTCTGCTGGGGAGCTTTGCCATGCAGTGGCCCTCAAGGGTCACCCAGAGCTCAGGACAATCTCCTGAGCAGGTCTGGCCACCAGGTGAGAGCCCTGCCCTGGCTCATCTGGAGGAATCCCTCAGGCTCTGGGTGAGCAGAGCTGGGAACGATTTTCTATTGAAATTCTACACCAAAAAAAAAAAAAAAAAAAAAAAAAAAAAAGTGACATCTTTTTGTCAAGGCCTGGAGCATCTCCCCTATCTGTGCTCTGGATTAGTTCCATCCTGGGGGGTGTCACCCATCCCAGGGGTGCTCCCACCCATCCCAGGGATGTCACCCCTCCATCCCAAGGGTGCTCCCATCCATCTTGGAGGATGTCACCCATCCCAGGGGTGTCCCCATTCACCCCAGGGGATGTCACCCATCCTAGGGGTGCTCCCACCCATCCCAGGGATGTCATCCCACCCATCCCAGGGATGTCACCCATCTACCCTGGGGGATGTCACCCACCCCAGGGGCGCTCCCATCCATCCTGGGGAATGTCACCCATCCAGGGGATGTCACCCCTCTACCCCAGGGGTGCTCCCATCCATCCCAGGGGATGTCACCCATCCATCCCAGGGGTGACAGCCATCTACCCCAAGGGAATGTCACCCCTCCATCCTGGGGGATGTCACCCATCCCAGGGCTGCTCCCATCCATCCCAGGGATGTCACCCCTCCATCTCAGGGGACATCACCCATCCCAGGGCTGCTCCCATCCATCTTGGAGGGTGCCACCCATCCCAGGGGTGCTCCCATCCATCCCAGGGGATGTCACTCATCCTAGGGGTGCTCCCACCCATCCCAGGGATGTCACCCTCCATCCCAGGAATGTCACCCATCTACCCTGGGGGATGTCACCCACCCCAGGGGCGCTCCCATCCATCCTGGGGTATGTCACCCATCCAAGGGATGTCACCCCTCTACCCCAGGGGTGCTCCCATCCATCCTGGGGTATGTCACCCATCCAAGGGATGTCACCCCTCTACCCCAGGGGTGCTCCCATCCATCCCAGGGGATGTCACCCATCCATCCCAGGGGTGACAGCCATCTACCCCAAGGGAATGTCACCCCTCCATCCTGGGGGATGTCACCCATCCCAGGGCTGCTCCCATCCATCCCAGGGATGTCACCCCTCCATCTCAGGGGACATCACCCATCCCAGGGCTGCTCCCATCCATCTTGAAGGATGTCACCCATCCCAGGGGATATCACCCCTCCACCCCAGGGCTGCTCCTATCCATCCCTGCCCACCTCAGGAGTGCAGCACAGCGGGGCCAGCCAAGCAAAATGAAAGCACATGACCACCTACCAACACACCTTGGCAGAGGCGCGCTCCACACTCGCCGTCTCCCGCCCAGGCAGGTGATGCGCGCCGCGCCCTCCAGCCGGTACCCGGGGAAGCAGGAGAAGCTCAGCACGTCCCCCACCCCGAACTGCAGCCCCTTCCTGATGCTGTAGGCCGGCACTTCGGGCTCGTCACACGGCTCCAGGTCGTATTCTGCAGGGGAAAAAATGGGGTTTGTGCCATGGGAGATGGGTTCCGGCCTCCACGGAGAGGAGATGAGGAGCTCTGAGCTTTGATCCAGCTGCATTTTCCAGGGAGGATGGAAAAATGAGGATGGAATCCTGTTTGGGCCATGAAAATCCACCTGGATTTCATCCCCACCTACAACTCAGGGGTTCTGTCCCCCCTGGAGAGGACACAAAGATCCAAGGGAGGTTTGATCCAGCTGCAGTGAATCCATGAGAATTCCAAGCCACAAAAACCCATCTGGATTTCATTCCAACCTAGAACTTGGGTTCTGTCCTCCCTGGAGAGGACACAAGGATCCAAGGGAGCTTTGATCCAGCTGCAGTGAACCCATGAGGATGGAATTCTGTTTGAGCCATGAAAACCCACCTGGATTTCACCCCAACCTAAAACTCGAGGGTTCTGTACTCTCTGGAGAGGACACAAGGATCCAAAAGAGCTCTGAGCTTTGATCCAGCTGCAGTGAACCCATGAGGATGGAATCACGTTTGAGCCATGAAAATCCATCCAGATGTCACCCCAACCAAAAACTCAGGGGTTCTGTCCCCACTGGAGAAGACACAAGGATCTAAGGGAGCCTTGATCCAGCTGCAGTGGATCCATGAGGATTCCAAGCCACGAAAACCCATCTGGATTTCATTCCAACCTAGAACTTGGGCTCTGTCCTCCCTGGAGAGGACACAAGGATCCAAGGGAGCTTTGATCCAGCTGCAGTGAACCCATGAGGATTCCAATTTTCCCCCAACCTACAACTCCCCCCCAGCACCTGCATCCCAACCACCTCCAAAGGCAACAGGTCCCAGTTCCTGTCACAGTGACAGGGCTGGGGATGGGGATTTGTCACTGTCCCTGTGCTGCAGCCCAGTGAGGATGGATTGGTCTGGGTGGGATTTCTGCTGCCTCTCCATTTCTAATCCCATAAATGGATGATCCAGCTCAGGGAATGCAGGAGGACACTGAAGCTGCTGCTCCAAGAAAGGTCACGTAGGATTTTGGCCAACAGCCAAACTCAAATCTCTGACCCCAAAGCAGCCTGAAGGAAAACTCTTTTGAGAGTGTTTTTGGCAAAATCTCCAAGTCCAAAGCCTGTATGTTAACATATATATATGTAAAGGGAGCTAAAAATAGAACTGACTCCTGGTTTTGCTTTTCAAGATAGGAAAGAAACCTTGAAATACACTGAAAATGAGAGTTATAATTAGAGGCGAGCTTTTGAAAGGCAAAGAGCCATTTTCCCCTCATCAAAATGGGAGTTAATTGGAAATTTTCTGACTGGTTTCCACATGCAAATCCCTGACTTCAGAGGCCAGGAACAAAGGCACTGGGAACCAGGTTTCAGCTGCATCTATGGCAACAGCTCTGCCCGTCAGGGAGGGTGCCAGACCAAGCTTCACGGGAAAAATGGGAATTTCTCTCCTTCCCTGGGTGCTGAAGTGGCAGCTCAGGACTGGGAAGGACACGGGGACAGAGGCAAGAACAGCAATAAAGCTCCTGTCCTTCACTGATTGGGGTAGGGAATGGCTTCTGGGGCACTCAGGCAGCACAGATTGACATTCCCTGGAATGGCAGCACTTGGGAGTCATTTGGAGGACTCCAGCCCAGAGGACACAGTCAAACTCCCCCTGCCCTTCAAGCAGAGGCTGCCCCAGTGCCATGAGCTGCCCTGCAGTGCCACATGTCCCTTTTATGGGTCCCTCTCCAAGTCCTCACGCTCCTTCTGACCGACAGCTGCTGAAAAATCAGGATTTCCTTTGAAAAATCTGCATTTTGGATCAGCACACCCACTCAAAGCCACCATCACCGTGATGGCTGAGCAAGCACAGCTCAGCCTGGGATTGCTGGAACTTCTCTGGGCAGGGATTGTTTCCCTCAGCCTCCTCCTGACTCCTGGAGTCAGGAAAATCTGGATCAGAGCCCTGCTGGGTGCAGCAGGATGGGGCTCACATCTGGTAGCACAGCAAAGAAAAAAGAGGGGAAAGAGAGGAAAAGGAGGGAAAGAAGGGAAAGGAGGGAAAGGAGGGAAACGGGGGAAAAGGGGGGAAAGAGGGGAGGGAAGAAAGGAAAGGGAGGAAAAGGGGAAGGAGGGAAATGGGAAGGGAGGAAGAAGGAAGGGGGAAAAGGGAAGGGAGGAAAAGAGAACGGAGGAAAAGGGGAAGAAGGAGAGGAGAGGAGAGGAGAGGAGAGGAGAGGAGAGGAGAGGAGAGGAGAGGAGAGGAGAGGAGAGGAGAGGAGAGGAGAGGAGAGGAGAGGAGAGGAGAGGAGAGGAGAGGAGAGGAGAGGAGAGGAGAGGAGAGGAGAGGAGAGGAGAGGAGAGGAGAGGAGAGGAGAGGAAAGGAAAGGAAAGGAAAGGAAAGGAAAGGAAAGGAAAGGAAAGGAAAGGAAAGGAAAGGAAAGGAAAGGAAAGGAAAGGAAAGGAAAGGAAAGGAAAGGAAAGGAAAGGAAAGGAAAGGAAAGGAAAAGGAAAGGAAAGGAAAGGAAAGGAAAGGAAAGGAAAGGAAAGGAAGAAGGAGGAAAAGGGGAAGGGAGGAAAAGGAAAGGGAGGAAAAAGGAAGGGAGGAAAAGGGGAAAGAGGAAAAGGGGAAGGGAGGAAAAGGAGAGGGATGAAAAGGAAAAGAAAGAAAGGGAAGGGAAGAAAAGGGAGAGGAGGGAAAGGGAAGGGAAGAAAAGGAAAGGGAGGAAAGGAAAGGGAGGAAAAGGGGAAGGAGGAAAAGGGAAAGGAGGAAAAGGAAAGAGAGGAAAAGGGAAGGGAGAAAAGAAAAGGGAGGAAAAGGGGAAAGAAGAAAAGGGGAGAAGGAAGGAGGGAGGGAAAGAAAATAAGGAAAAGAAGGGAGGCACAGAAGAAAGGGAGGCACAGAAGAAAGGGAGGCACCGAGGGAAGGCTTGGGCAGCTGCTGTCACCTGAGAAGGTGATGTTGAAGCCCTCGTAGGACATGGAGAAGTCGGAGATGAGGCGGATCTGGGCCGAGAAGTTGCCGAAGAGCCCCGCGCTGAGCGGGGCCGGCAGCCGCGAGCCCGTCAGCTGCTTCAGGGGCTGGGCAAAGCTGGAGTTCTCCGTGATCAGCAGGTAATCGTGCCCATTCTCCAGGTGGAACGTGTGGAAGGTGAAGAACACACCTGCAGAGAGAGGGGAAACCACAGGTGGAGTCATCCCAGTGCCCAACCCCGGCTCCCCGCCGAGGGCAGGGGGAAAATCACACTGAAATTATGGATTTGGTTCTGGTGGGAATAGAATCAGTAAAAACCCTAAACCTGGGGTGTGGGAGCAGGGCCAGAGAAGGGACAGGCTCTGGAAATGTTGGATTCCTGTGCCCTTGTCAGGATGCCACAAACCTGCTCCAGGGACAGAGCAGCAGCTGAGGGAGCAGCCCAGGGCAGCCTTTTATTCTAAAGGTGACTTTTAAATGGAGAGCAGCAAGGCTGGAGCTGGGAGGGCTCGAAAATGAGCGTGTTCCAGAAGGAATTCCTGCCTGGAAAAGCAGGATTTCATCCCAGCCTCAAGGTCAGGGAGGCTTTTCCAGAAGTGTGTCAGAGGTGCAGCTGCAAGGACCTTCCCGTGATGGGCTGAATCAGATAATCATGGAACGATTTGGGTGGGAAATGACCTTAAAAATTGTTTTATTCCATCCCCCTACCACGGCAAGGGACACCTTCCCCTAAACCCTACTTTTATTCACCTTTTCTTGCCCAAAATAAACCCCACAGCAGCTCCAGCCACGGAAATGCCAGCCAAACACAGCAAAACTATTTTGCCTCTTCCTCCCAAATTCAATTTGACCGATTTGAAACATTTGGGGAGAAGGCTGTGACCTTGCTGCATTTGTAAATGAGCCAGAGAGGAGTAATGGATTACTTAAAGTCCCCTTCACACCTCCAGACACACAATGGGAAGCACTTCAGGCTCCTGCAGGAGCCTCCAGCGAGGTGATTTTTCATGCTGGAATTCAAACACCATTAGAAACACTCATTCTCTGGAAAATAATTCCAGCTTGGAAATATAATAATAATAAAAAAAAAAAAAATCAACAAAAAATGGCAGTGAGAGCAGGAGCCAGGCAGGATCTGAGCTCAGGAACTCTGTCACAGCATTGTCACACCGACTTAACAAGGCAAGGAGATGGCAAGCAATAAAAAGCCTTTTTGCATTTAGATGGATTTTTCCATGCTGATCTCCCAGCTCAGGGCAGGCTCCCGAGCTCCTGCTCGTGTGGGATTGGGATTGATCCTGCTCAGAACCCCTCTGGAGAGACACAGACCCCTCCAGGAAACCCAAGGATGGAATCCAGGGCTTTGGGAGAGATCCCTGCTTGGTTTGACCAGGTTATTTCATTTATCCCAATAATTCCCACCCCAAGGGCTGGCTCTGCATGCCACCCTTCCCAAAATACAGCATCCCAAAGAAACAACAGGAAACCTGCAAAGAAAGCCCAGAGGAAGATTCTCCTCCTTGCTTCCCATTCCCTATTAATTTCTGGAGATCAGGAAAAGCTCTGGAGATCCAATATCCAACCCCACAGCACCAAATTCCAGAATATTCTGTTTATTTATCCTTGGCCTTCTCCAAGTTCTTCCTGGAGCTTTGCTGCTCACATGGAGCTCTTCCTTTCCAAGAAGTGAAAGTCAGAGAGGCTGGGAACCAACAAGGAGCTTTTCCCATGGGATTGGGAATGAAGGGATTGTGGGATCATCCCAACCTTCATCCCTCACTGCCCTTCAGGGTCTCAGAAGGATTTTTATGACCCAAAGCTTAGGACTGACCTTGGTAACTCTTTCTTTATATTCATTCTGTGGAGAACATTTTTTAGGCTGCAAAATTCCACAAAAGCAGGAAACTTCCAAGAGTTTCCAAATTGTTGTTTCTACCAGAAGACAAAACCAGAAATAGATCTGACCAGAAACTGGGATGTGGGGAATGCAAAATGACTTTGTTCTCTCCTCTGACAGCAAATTTAAACCCTCAGCTTTAGCAAACCCAGCCTAAGGAACAGAAATAACATCACCCCTCTGGAATCAGCACAAGAATAATTCAGTTATCCTGGAGAACATGCCCAAATTCCAAGTTTTTTAAAGCAAAAACTCCAAGCAGAGGGCACGAGGCTCCTCCAGTGGAACTGTAGGAAAAAGGGCTAATTATAAACTCATTTTTAAGGATTTGTGACCAATTAAACCTTTGCTCTGGTCTGCAATTTACTGTGGCACAAAACATCTCTGCAAACACAAGGTTGGGCCTTTTTTTTTCTCCCCCTCCACTCTCTGCAGAAGAAACAGCAAAACAAATTAAAGGAGAAAGAAATCACTTTGAAGCAGTGAGATTAAAAATAATGGTCTCTCTTTAGGCATTTAAATACCTTTTAAAATTAAACTGCTTTTAAACTCCACTTGCACAGCCTGCGAGTCCATAAAGTGTCACAGGAAAAGAATTGTTGGAGCAGCTGGGGCAATTCCAGGACTCGTGTGGTGGCCATGTGGGAGATATTCCCAAAAAAACCTTGGAGGGGAGGAGCTGAGATCTCCAGAAATCCCTCAGGAGGGGCAGATCCCTCCCTGTGACAGGAAATGGTTTCAGGATATCCACATCCTGACTTTCAGGATGGGGCCACCGAGGTCTGGAGCAGGAGACAACACAAAGCTCTGTTTGATAAGAATTTTCCCTTTAAAAGGATGAAGAGGTGACATCAAAACCCTCTGGATCTTGTCCAGGGACAATGGAATCATCATTCCTGAGAGGAACTCTTGCTTCCCACAGGGAAAAGTTTCTCTCCCGCTGCCTCAGTCCTCTCCTCACCTTTGCCATGGGATGTTTCTATCGTCCAGGTGCAGTTCAAGTTGTTGGGATAAAAATCAGGGAAGCCTGGGGAGAGGATGGTGCCACTGGAGCCACGGATGTAGCCCCCACAGAGAGCTGAAAACACCAAAAAAAAAAAGGAGAGAAAGAGTTCAATAATCCAGAATCTTTCACAAGCTGGGAGGCAAAAGTAAAAGTAAAACCCAACCCAGGAAAATCCAGGAAAAACCAAAACCCAATCAAGGAAAATCCAAAGGAGACTGATCAACCCAAATCAAATCAACCCAAATTGGGTTTTATTGGTCAAAATCCAACAAAATCCATGGACAGACCCACCAAAATCTAACAAAACCCATGGAATAAATGCCACTGGGAACTTTCTAGCTGCTGCTTTGAGAGTGGGTCTGCAGGGGAAGGGATTCCAGCAGCTGGAACCACCATCCCTGTGGGATCCAACAAAAAGAGGAAAATGCCACAAAATCCATGGACAGAACCACCAAAATCCAACAAACCCCATGGATTTAATGTCACTGGGAGCTCTCCAGCTGCTGATTTGGCAGTGGGTCTGCAGGGGAAGGGGTTTTCAGCAGGTGGAACCACCATCCCTGTGGGACCCAACAAGAAGAGGAAAATCCAACAAAAGAGAATGATCGACCCAAATGAAATCCCAATCCAAATTGGGTTTTATTGCTCAAAATCCAACAAAATACAAGGATAGACTCCCCAAAATCTAACAAAACCTATGGATTAAACACCACTGGGAGCTCTCTAGCTGCTGCTTTGGCAGTGGGTGTGCAGGGGAAGGGATTCCAGCAGCTGGAGCCACCATCCCTGTGGGACCCAACAAAAAGAGGAAAATGCAAGAAAATCCATAGACAGACCCACCAAAATCCAACAAAATCCATGGATTTAATGCCACTGGGAGCTCTCCAGCTGCTGCTTTGGCAGTGGGTCTGCAGGGGAAGGGATTCCAGCAGGTGAAATCCCCATCCCTGTGGGACTCAACAAGAAGAGGAAAATCCAAGAAAAGAGAATGATCGACCCAAATCAAATCAACCCAAATTGGGTTTTATTGGTCAAAATCCAACAAAATACAAGGACAGACTCCCCAAAATCTAACAAAACCTATGGATTAAACACCACTGGGAGCTCTCCAGCTGCTGCTTTGGCAGTGGGTCTGCATGGGAAGGTTTCCAACAGCTGGAACCACTGTGGGATCCACCTCTGGATATTCCCAGCCTGCGAGCTCAGCTCTGCCTCCCAACACCAAGAACATCCTGAGGCAGAGCTTTCCTCACCCTCACAGCTGGGCAGGGGCCGGCTCCACTGGAAGTTGGGCTCACACTCCAGGGCCTCGGTGTCACTCAGGGTGTAGCCAGGGTCACAGCTGAATGTCACCAGGGCTCCCACGTAGAAATCGTTGCCGTGGCGCTGCCCGTTCACCGGGATGCCAGGGTCCAGGCAGTGGTCAGACTGCAGCTTCACAGCTGGGCACAGAGAGCAGGGCACAGCCCTCAGGTGGGCACTGAGGAGCTCAGGGGAAGCTCAGCCCACCCGTGGGATCACCCCAAATCTTGGTGGTTGTCCCCAGGGTCAGAGGGTGGAAGGGAGAGAGGGAATTCCTCGAGGGAGGGGATGGAGAGAGGGAAATCCCTGAAATGAGGGGATGGAGAGAGGGAAACCCCTGAAATGAGAGGAGGAAAGGGAGAGAGGGAAATCCCTGAAATGTGGGGATGGAGAGAGGGAAATCCCTGAAATGTGGGGATGGAGAGAGGGAAATCCCTGAAATGTGGGGATGGAGAGAGGGAAATCCCTGAAATGAGGGGATGGAGAGAGGGAAATCCCTGAAATGAGGGCATGGAGAGAGGGAATTGCCCCAAGGGAGGGAAGGAAATGGAGAAAGGAAAATCGCTGAAAAGAGGGGAGGAAATGGAGAGAGAAAAATCCCAAAAGTGAGAGGATAAAGAGAGGGGAACACTCAAAGTGAGAGGAGGAAAGGGAGAGAGGAAAATCCCTGAAATGAGGGGATGGAGAGAGGGAACTGCCCCAAGGGAGAGGAGGAAATGGAGAGGAGAAAATCGCTGAAAAGAGGGGAGGAAATGGAGAGAAGAAAATTCCAAAAGTGAGAGGATAAAGAGAGGGAAACCCTCAAAGTGAGAGGAGGAAATGGAAAGAGGAAAATCTCTGAAATGAGGGGATGGAGAAAGGGAAATCCTCAAAGTGAGAGGAGGAAAGAGAGAGAGGGAAATCTCTGACATGAGAGGATGGAGAGAGGGAACTGCCCCAGGGGAGAGGAGGAAATGGAGAGAGGAAAATCCCAAAAGTGAGAGGATGGAGAGAGGGAAATCCCTGAAATGAGGGGATGGAGAGAAGGAATTCCCCCAAGGGAGGGGAGGCCAAACCAGTCTGGGATGCTGGGAAAAGCAGAAACTGCTCCTCCACTGGCAGCACCTTCCTTGAGCAGTGTGAGCTGCCTGGCACAGGGAAAACCAAACCCAGGGTGCCCTGAGGAGGCCGTGGTGCTGCTGGAGATTGGGAATTGCAGGGAATTGCAGGGAATTGCAGGGGATTGCAGGGAATTGCAGGGAATTGCACGAACAAGGGGCCCTTACTTTCATATCTGATCTGGAAGCCGATGTCAGAGTGGCTCTTGTCCGTGGTGAACAGGAGGTAGAGGTGGTTGCTGGTGCTGATCAGGAACTGGGGCACCTGGGTGCCATCATAGACCCCAATCAGGGGAGAGGAGTAGGAGCGGCCATCCCTCACCTCCAGGGTGTCGTAATTCACCTCTGTCTTGAACCTGGAAGGGACAGGAGGAAAATGAAACCCCAGCACTGCTCCCTTCTCCTCATTCCCTCCTGGAACCACCACAGGGGCAGGGCTGGGTCCTTTCTTCTGCCTGAGTGTCTCACTGGGGGCACCTCACACGTGTCTGGGGTTTTTTGGGATCCTTCATCTCTTCATCTGCTGGCCCCCATCAGGCTGGGAGTGTCTCCAGCCCTAAAATGCTGCTCAGGTGCTGAGGCAGCAAATGAAACAGAGCTGGAAGAGCCATGGAGCCCCAAATGTCGCAGCAGTGGTGGCAGTGGCAGCTCCTCTCTGCTCTCTGGGGCATTGCTGGCACTGCCAGGAATCCAAACAGCAGCTGGTGCTCAGGAGATTTGGATTTATATTCATCTACATGCCTGAACAAGCATTTTTTTATCTTTTTTTTTTTTTGGTCAAATAATTAAACCATACACCCCTACGTGATTCCAAATCATTTGTCATCAATACACTTTCAATTAACCTTCCTCTGCATTTCCCAGTATCAAAAACAACAACCAACTGTCATCATCACTCCACAGCCACCCCCAAACAAACACAGAATTAACCCCAGAACTAACACCCCCCCCCCAAAAAAAAAAAAACAAAACCAAAAATACAAACCATGATGATAAACCATCAACCCATCGCCCACCAAATTTTACGTTTTTGTAGCTTATAAAAACCACGACACTGAAGATGTTCCCTGCTTCTGCCCCCACCCAAGGAATATGTGGCAGCTCAGCCCCCAAAAATGGGCCTAAAACACCCCTGAAAATGAGCAGGAGTGGTTCAGACACAACACAACCATTCCCCCAGTGCTGGCTGAGTTAATTCCCTGCCAGGAGCTCATCAATTAAAAAGGGGAGAGGGGAGAAGCTAAGAGCCAGAGAGATGTGGAACAGCTCATTCCCCTCTCTTGGCTGCACCTTGGAATCACCAAAACCACCCAGAGCAGGGAATTTGGGGGCACAACCAGGGAATTTATGGCAGAACAGGAAGTTTGGGGGCACAACCAGGGAATCTGGGGGTAGAGCAGGGAATTTATGGCAGAGCAGGGAATGTGGGGGCAGATCCAGGGAATTTGGGGGCAGAACAGGGAGTTTGGGGGTAGAACCAGCGAATTTGGGGGCAGAGCAGGGAATCTGGGGGCACAGCAGGGAATCTGGGGGCAGAACCAGGGAATTTGGGGGCAGAGCAGGGAATTCATGGCAGAGCAGGGAATTTATGGCAGAGCAGGGAATCTGGGGACAGAACCAGGGAATTTGGGGGCAGAGCAGGGAATTTGGGGGCAGAGCAGGGAATTTATGGCAGAGCAGGGAATCTGGGGACAGAACCAGGGAATTTGGGGCTGCCCAAGGTGGTGAGCACCTGTCAAAGGTGATCTTGATGGGGTAGCCAGGCTGGGCCTCGATGACCCAGGCACAGCTCAGCGAGTCCTTGTAGAAGCCAGGCCAGCCTGGGGACAGGATGGTTCCACTGGGTGATGTCAGGTGGCCCCCACAGGGCGCTGGGGACACAAAAAGGACACAAATCACACAATTATCCAGGCTGGAAATGACCTCCAGGCTCATCCAGCCCAACACTGCCAATGCCACCTCCAAACCACGTCCCTGAGTGCCACATCTTTAAAACTGGGCTGAGAAATGTCACAGAGCTGCAGCACCGTGACACGTCCCCATCCTTGAAACCCCTTCCCTGCATTTCTGTCCCTTCCACGAGTTAAAAACCACCAGAGCCAGATGGAAAACCAACACGAAGCGCTCAGAAATTGCCTTTTCAGCTCCAAGAGCAGACACTGCCCCCCTGGGAGCCAGCAGGGCTGACCTTGGGCCCCGCTCGGAGGGGCCGGGGTGTAAAATAATGATTGGATATAAAAGCAAAGGAAACCGCAAGGTCACTCGGCATTTCAGGTGCCAGAAAAATCTCTCCCAGCCCCGCTAATTGAGTCGTGGCTTTGCTGCCACCAGGGACATCACCAGAGCAGGGCATTAATTCCATCCCGTGGTCCCCAGTGCCACCAGCAGGAGCTGAAGGGACTTTTTTGCATTTTCTGGGAAAAGGACACCGGGTCTGAGAGCCCAGAGGCACAAAAACCCCACAAACTGCCGGGTGTTGTCCTCCAAGGAGTCACCCAGGGCCAGCCCCAATGTCACCGTGCCCCTGTGCCACCCCAAAATGTGTCAGCCCCAATGTCACCCCAAAATGTGCCAACCCCAATGTCACCCCAAAATGTGTCAGCCCCAATGTCACCCCAAAATGTGCCAGCCCCAATGTCACCCCAAAATGTGCCACCCCAAAATGTCACTGTGCCCCTGTGCCACCCCAAAATGTGCCAGCCCCAATGTCACCCCAAAATGTGCCACCCCAAAATGTCACTGTGCCCCTGTGCCACCCCAAATGTGCCAGCCCCAATGTCACCATGCCCCAATGTCACCCCAAAATGTGCCACCCCAAAATGTCACCGTGCCCCTGTGCCACCCCAAATGTGCCAGCCCCAATGTCACCATGCCCCAATGTCACCCCAAAATGTGCCAGCCCCAATGTCACTGTGCCCCTGTGCCACCCCAAATGTGCCAGCCCCAATGTCACCATGCCCCAATGTCACCCCAAAATGTGCCAGCCCCAATGTCACCGTGCCCCTGTGCCACCCCAAATGTGCCAGCCCCAATGTCACCGTGCCCCTGTGCCACCCCAAATGTGCCAGCCCCAGCCCCAGATCTCCCCTGCTGCTCTGAAGGGTGGCAGATCAAAGTCATTTGATCTCAGCTGGCTCCAGAGCAATTATTTTTCCTTTCTGCCCCAAAGCTGCGTGGTCTCCTGCCAGCATTTCCAGCCTTTTCTCTGTCTCCTTCTTTTCCCATTAATTTTTTTTTTTTTTCAAGTGGTGAGCAGGACTTCAGATCTCTGGGCTTTTCTCCTTGCTTAAAAAGGGTAATTAAAAGGTCCAGACTGAAGGGTGAGTCCAAGAAATCACCAGAGTGATCAGGAGGAGAAGGCAGAAGGTTATCAAATATAAAAGTTGATTAGAAGTGTATTATTTAATGCATGTTTCCCTTCCATACTTCAAAAAATGTAAATTTCAAGGCTTGTGCTTTGAAAGGAACAGGAGCCCTGAATTAAACCTACATTTTGACAGGAGCAAAATTATGTAAGAATACAAGAAATCCAGCTTCTTATTCTATAAAAGCTGTTGAAAACAATTGATTCCTTCCTTCAATCCCAAAGACAATGGGCAGGACTGTGCAATTCCTGCTGCTCAGGCAATGCAGGGCCAATCACTCCAATTATTTCTCAATATTCCAGGGCTGTTTCTCAAGAGCTCAGCACTTGTTATTCAAATTGCTGCAAATACCAGAGCAGAGCATCACTTCCCTGAGAACACAGGGCACAGGAAGATTTTCAGTCCTAATGAGCTCCTTCTTCACTTCTCTTTTCCAGAGCAGAAGCTTGAAAGTCCTAAAAAAGCTTTGAAATCTGAATTAAAGCCTTTAATTCAGCCCCAGCTCCCCCCATGGCAGGGTTGGCTCTTGTGGCCAGGAGATGGAAATGCAGAATTTTTGTCTCTCAGCTGCCAGAGCCCATTGACAGAATTTCTGTCATCACATAAATATCAGATATTTTACATGGATCAAAAAACAGGATTGGAAAACATCACCCTGGATCTTCTATTCCTTTTTGTTTCATTCCCTCCCTGACAGGAGCAGCAGGGAAGCTTTGAGGCATCACTAAACCAGAACCTTTTATTATTATTATTGTTATTGTTATTAGAAAAAACACCTGCTGTAACAAGAACTGATCATCAAATCATCAAACAAACACAATAAAAATACTCCCCAACGTTCATTCCCCACACACACACACAAAAAAATTGGGAAATAAACAGAGCTCAGGAATATTTGAACTGAAACTTCCTCCCCAGCAAACTCCTCCTTCCAGAGGGGGTGGAAAATCCTGGAAGGTGTTGGCTGGACACTGTGGAATGTGAGAGTGAGACCCTGACAGGCAGAACCCTGATTCTGGGTCCCAAAAGGCTGCAAAATTCCCCCCAAAAAAATCTCTGCCCCTGAAGGAATGTTCACCTGGAGAAGAGAAGAGGAGAAGAAGGAGAGGAGAAGAGGAAAGAGGAAGAAGAGGAGGAGGAGGAGAAGAAGAGGAGGAGGAGGAGGAGAAGGAGAAGGAGAAGGAGAAGGAGAAGGAGAAGGAGAGGAGGAGGAGAAGGAGAAGGAGAAGGAGAAGGAGAAGGAGAAGGAGAAGGAGAAGGAGAAGGAGAAGGAGAAGGAGAAGGAGAAGGAGAAGGAGAAGGAGAAGGAGAAGGAGAAGGAGAAGGAGAAGGAGAAGGAGAAGGAGAAGGAGAAGGAGAAGAGGAGGAGAAGGAGAAGGAGAAGAGGAGGAGAAGAGGAGGAGAAGAGAAAAAAGAGGATGAAGAGGAGGAGGATGAGAAGAAGAGGAGAAGAGGAAGAAGAGGAGAAGAAGAATAGAAGGAGGAGAAGAAGAAAAGGAGGAGGAAGAGAAGAAGAGGAGGAGGAGAAGAAGAAGAGGAGGAGGAGGAGAAGAAGAAGAGGAAGAGAAGGAGAGAATCTCTCTCCCACCAAGCTGGGAACGTTGACCAGGAGAGGAGAAGCTCCAAGGAGACCTCAGAGCTCCTCCCTCCACCTAAAGGGGCTCCAGGAGAGGGACTGGGGACAAGAGACAGAGGGACAGGACACAGGGAATGGCTTTGAACTGGGAAAGGGGAGATTTGGGGATATTGGGGAGGGATTCTTGGCTGTGAGGGTGGGGAAGAGCTGGGATGGAATTCCCAGAGCAGCTGTGGCCGCTCCAGGATCCAAGGCCAAGCTGGAGCACCCTGGGCCAGCAGAAGTGTCCCGGCTGAGAGGAATCATGGATTTGTCTTTCCAAACCAGCTGTGGGTCTGCTGGGAGATAAAACCAGCACTGGGAGAGAAAAGAAACCATGGGAAGGATTCCATTGATTGATGAATGGAAAAAGAGATTTGATTTTACAGATAAACTTTAGGTTTGCTGAGAAATGAAATTAGACATTGAAAGATGAAAGAAACAATGGGGAAGAAAAACCCCTAAATTTAGTAAGAATTAAAAATTAAAAGGGAGGGTTGTACATTAGAGGGGAATCTTCGGTATCAGGTGTTCTGGGAAGTCTGAACCTCTTAAGTACCTCAGAAATGGGGAACAAAAACCCCTAAATTTCGTAAAAATTCAAAATTAAAAGGGAGGGTTGTACATTAGAGGGGAATCTTTGGCATCAGGTGTATCAGGAAGTCTGAACCTCTCAAGTACCTCAGAAATGGGGAGAGAGAAAAGGGAAATGCAGCTGGGAAATTGGGATAAAAAGGAGGCTGCATCCTCCAAAAATCTGAGTGGAATGCCCCATGGCCTCTCCCTTTATTGGAACAAAGTTCCAGGACTCCTCTGTCTCCTTTTTGGACACAAACCTCTGGTGTTTGTGGAATGATTTTCCTGACAACACCCACAGGAAGAGCCAAGATGAGATCTTCAACACCCCAAAACCAGCCCAAAACCAGCCCAAAACCAGCCCAGTGGGCAGCAGGCAGGAGCTGGGGCTGACCTTCGCAGCGCAGAAAAATTTAGGGGAAAAAACCCTAAATTCTGTAAGAATTAAAAATTAAAAGGGAGGGTTGTACATTAGAGGAGAATCTTCAGTATCAGATGTTCTGGGAAGTCTGAACCTCTTAAGTACCTCAGAAATGGGGAAGAAAAAACCCTAAATTCCATAAAAATTAAAAATTAAAAGGGAGGGTTATACATTAGTGGGGAATCTTTGACATCAGGCATATCGGGAAGTCTGAACCTCTCAAGTACCTCAGCCAATGGGGAGAGAGAGAGAAGGGAAATGCAGCTGGGAAATTGGGATAAAAAGGAGGCTGCATCCTCCAAAAACCTGAGTGGAATGCCCCATGACCTCTCCCTTGATTGGAACAAAGTTCCAGGACTCCTCTGTCTCCTTCTGGGCCATAAACCTCTGGTGTTTGTGGATTGATTTTCCTAACAACACCCTCAGGAAGAGCCAAGATGAGATCTTCAACACCCCAAAACCAGCCCAAAACCAGCCCAAAACCAGCCAAAACCAGCCCAAAACCAGCCCAGCGGGCAGCAGGCAGGAGCTGGGGCTGACCTTCGCAGCGCAGCACGGCGTTGTCCCACACCACGCTGCCCTCCTGCAGGACGCAGGTGACGCTCTCGGCGCCGTGGGTGCGGATGAAGCCCTCGTCGCACAGGAAGGACACGGAGCTGCCCAGCTGCAGGCTGTCCCCAAAGCGCTTCCCGTTCACCGGCACGCCGGGGTCCGGGCACTCGTTGTGCCGGAACGCTGCCAGCAGCAGGAGCACGAGAGGAGGAGGAGGGAAAGGGAAGAGGAAAAGGTAAGAATCAGCGTCTTTTTGTCCCCCCACTTGTCATGAAAAATCTTTTCTTTAAGATTTTTCCTTCTGAGAAGCTGTGGCCTCAGAAACAGATGTAAACAATGGTTATCTGCTGCTGTAGAATGCAACAGGTCCGTCTGGATTGGCCCATCTTGGATGTTTATAGTTAGTGGCCAATCCAAGACTGAGCCCTCTCACACAGAGTCCGAGAGATCTGCCTTTGTTATCATTCTCTCTATTCTATTCTTAGCTTAGCAGCCTTCTGAGGAAACCTTTCTTTCTTTTTCTTTTTAGTATAGTATAAGGTAATATATATATAGTAGAATAATAAATCAAGCTTTCTAAATACAGAGTCAGATCTACGTCTCTCCCTTCATCCTAAAAACCCCAGTGACCACTGTCACACCCACAACCTGTTGATTTATTAAAAAATACGGACAGTGATCTAGTACCGACATCCAACTGTGATGGAACTCTCTAAGAGTTTAAAGTTAGAAAGTGTGTGTTTCTTGTGGGATAGCTCCCAAACACACACTGCAATCTACAGGTGATTGCTGAGCCCTTTTATCTATACCAGTACTGAATACCCAAAATACAAATGCATATTCATAACTTTGGTACATCCCATTCACAATATGGATATTGATCTGGTACGATATCCAACTGTGATGGACAAGAACTCTTTAACAGTTTAGAGTTAGAAAGTGTGTGTTTCTTGTGGGATAGCTCCCAAACACACACTGCAATTTACAGGTGATTACAGAGTTCTTTTATCTATACAAGTATTGAATACCCAAAACACAAATGCATATTCATAACTTTGGTACATCCCATTCCCCGCTTCCCATGGTAATTAGTTCAAACACTATTAACCATGCACAGTTTGTTCTTTGAAATGGGTCGGTGGTCCTTTTCATGGGGAGGGGTCCCAAAATGAGGAAGTAAATGAAGTCTTCCTCGTTCTGACCTTTCTACCTTTTCAATGCAAATATGACAAATGAACCCTTGGTAGGACTCCCATTCCCTGTCTTCAATTGGTTTCAGAACAGAGCAGGCCTACAACTGTCTTATGTTTCTAAAAACAATTGTCTTATGTTCCTCAAAGCTATTTATCAGTTTCTATATTCTTCATTATAAAGCCAGCTAACCAAACATTGTGCTGACAAGCAATCAATTATCAGTTAACTACCAACTCTTCACTTCATCAAGGCCTACCCATTTATTTTAATCAACTCCAGTAAAGCTTATCTCTAACTAAAATGTTAGCTCCTCTAAAACTTCTAAATTCCTTAAAGTTTATGTCTCATTGTCCCCAAAACTGTTGGGATTTTTTGCCTGTTCTGACTCCCAAGGTGTTAGAAAAGCCCTTTTCTCCCAGCCATGAGAACGAAGAAGAAGCCAAGACTCTTCTGTTCTCATTCTCAAGGTTGTTTATTTTCTCTTATCTATGACATTCTGTCTCTGACCTGCTGAGGTCTGTCTGGCAGGTCAGGTTGTGGCACAGTCCCTGCCCTTGGGGTGGTGTGGCTTTTTATACTAAAAACTGCGTGTACTTTATTTACAATCATTTTCCAATACCTATCACCTGTGTTAGACAGTCTGTCTCTACTCTAAACCAATCCAGAAGTGCCACCATCCCAGCAGAAGATGGAGGGGAAGAAGAAAGAAGGAGGAGGAGGAGGACAGGACATACCCAGATTATAATAATTAATATATTATATAGAATCATAAAGTAAAATATAATAAATAATAATAAAATAACAAAAGTATAACATTATATATTATATAATATAGAATCATAAAGTAAAAATCATTATATATAATCATAAAGTAATATATAATATATAATTATAAAATAATAAAATAATAAAATATACTATTATAATATATAATCATAAAATAATAACTAATTTCTAATACATAATCATGAAGTAATTATACTATATATAATCATAAAATAATACCATCATAAGTAATAAAAGTATAATTAATATATAATATATAATCATAAAGTTAGCCTTGTGACGAGATGGCCAACTTTATGATTATATATATATATATATTAAAAAAATATATAAAAAATATAAATATAAAAAAATAAAAAATATAAATAAAAATATATATAATATAAATAAATAAATAAATAAATATATATATATATATATATATATATAAATATATAAAATATATGCAACATCCCTCCCCGCCACTCAAACCCAACACACACTCACTGGTGAAGGTGATGTTGAACCCTCTCTTCTCCATGGAGTGGTCAGTCTGGAACTCCAGCCTGGCCACGTGGCCGCTGCTGGTCAGCGAGGAGGGGATGTGGCTCCCTGAGAAGGTGCCCAGCACGGGGGACTCGGCTGTGCCACCGTCCTTGACGGCCAGGAAATCAAACTGGGGCTCCACGTCGAAGTCGTTGAAGGCCAGGTGGATCCTGCTCTCGGGGTTGGCGATGATCAGCCACACGCAGTGCAGGCTGCTCCCGTACTCCTCGGGGTAGTTGGGGGACAGCACGGTCCCCGACGGGCTGGTGAAGTTGAAAAAGCAGGAAACTGCAAAGGGAAAGTGGCATCAGTCCCCACAGCTGTCCCTGCCCTGAGCCCCCTGGCTGGGATATTCACAGTTCCTGCTCTGAGGCTGCCTCAGGAGGGACAATGTGATTTCCAGGCTGCCAGAGCCCACTGACAGAAATTCTGTCTTCATAGAAGTAACAGCATTCCATGTGCATCAAAAACCAGGAGGGGAAAACACCACCCTGGATCTTCCATTCATTCCCTTCCATTCATTCTTTAATTCCCTCCCTCACAGGAGCAGCAGGGAAGCCTTTGGTCACCACTGCATCAGAATATTTTGGTTATCAGTAAATCAGAACCTTTTGGTCACCACTAAATCCAAATCTTTTGGTCATCACTAAATCCAAATCTTTTGGTCATCACTAAATCAGAGCCTTTTGGTCACCACTAAATCAGAATATTTTGGTCACCACTGAATCTGAATCTTTTGGTCATCACTAAATCTAAATATTTTGGTCACCACTGAATCTGAATATTGTATTATTGGGGTAAGGAATGCACCCATTCCTCAGGACTTTGGGTGGATTTGCCATTTTCCAGTCCCTTCCAGGTTTATTTAACAGCAGGAAGAAAATGCCTCTTAGGTGGGATCCGGCATTTTCCAGGTGAATTCTCTCAGGAAAACTCCCAAAAATACAGTGGGTGACTTGAGCTGGTACAAAATAAAACCAGCATGGAACCAGCCAGGTTTTGCCTCAATGTTTTCTTCTGCTGTGGCCACATCCCAGCAAAATCCCACAGAACCTGGAGCAAGGAACCAGCTCAGGCACTCTGGGCACTGCTCCAGCCTCCCCTGCTGCTGTCCCTGGCTCAGCTCTGTCACCCACAGGTGACGCATCCATCCCCAGGGTGCTGCAGAAACTCCTCGGGGCTGGCTCACAATAAAATCTGCCCTTTCCATCTGCTGAGCTCGTTTTTCCCCCCTCTGCGTTCATCAAACTCCTTCCATGCACAGCAGGGAGTATTCGTGGGACAAATGGAGTGTTTGGAGAAGGAGCTGGGAGTTAATTTGCTTTGTCTGAGTCCTTGGGAAGTCGTTCACACCTGGCTGAGCACTGGGAGAGGTAGAACAGCCCAAGAACGTTCCCAAATGCTGAGGTTTGGGACAAACCAGAGGAATCTGCAGCCCTGGTGGAGGGGAAGCTCTTCCCACAGCAAGTAAATCCCTGACTTCTGCTGGTTCCCAAAAAGAGGCACCCAAGCCACGGAAATAATTAAAACCAGGCTTAAAACGAAGCTGAGGGCAAGAGCATGCATGAACAAACCTCCAGCTCTCCAGGGCTTCAATCTATCCCAAGCTGCAGCTGCCAAGGCCCATTAATTTGGGAAGGCAAGGCTGCCTTTGAAGTGCTACCTGCCCAAACTTTGGGATATTTTATGTATGGATGCTTTGCTCATCCCTTTTCCCCACCGCCACCCTTGGTAAAACCCATTATTGGCAACATCCATCTCCCTAATTCCTGGCACAGAGGATGAGCTTGGCTTGGGGTTGGCATTTAGACAATTATTTGGATCACTGCTCTGCCTCCCTCTGTTATTTTCCCTCTGTCTCCCCTCACCACTTAATGGGCTGGGATCAAATAATTCGGACGTTCCCGTGACGTTATCAAGGCCACGGAGCTGCACAATCCATTCCCTGCTCTCAAAGCCACAAAGAGAGCAGATTAAAGAGAAAACAAACTGCAAAACATCCTCAGATTTTTTTTTTTTAGGCTCTCTCTCTCTCTACCAGACGCTGAAATATCAGGGGATGCTGTCAAATAATTCTGTCAGCATAAGCACGGCGTAATCTGCCTCAGGAAAATTGAAAATAAATTCATTTGCACCCAGGGAAATGTCTCAGCAGCAGGGATGAGGTGTCTCCTCTAAATTTTTAAATCCAAAGGGGTGAATTAGCATTCAGCCAGGACCTCCAGCAGCCCAGCAAGAGAGAGGTGCAGTCGCCAGTTCAGAAAATAAAACAACAAAGGACTTGCTGACAAAGGGGAGAAGAGCAGAGCGAGGGAAGAATATAAAATTAACCTTTGCCAGATAAAACAAAGTGACAGATTAAAGAGGAGCTGATAAAAAAAAAAAAAACCCTTCAAGAGTCTCCACTGCAGGGAAGTAAACGAGGATTTTGATTTTCCATAAGATCAGTGAGGAGAAAAGCGAGTTGGAGCTGGAGGATCACTGGGCCAAGGTGTGGCCAGGAAAAAGCTCCCCTTGATGGAGAGGGGAGCTGGAATCACATCCCAGAGGGGAACATCCAGCCCAGGGAGCCACAAGGTTCATGAACAACACCATGGTGGCTGTGAGATCATGATTTTCTTCACCTTGTGAAGCAGAGGAGGTTTTTCCTCACTGTGGAAGGAAGTTTTACCTCACCATGGAAGGAGGTTTTTCTTTGTGGAAGATTTTTCTTTACTTGGAAGGAGGTTTTGCCTCTTTGTGGAATGATTTTCTTCACTGTGGAAGGAGGTTTTCCCTCACCATGGAAGGAGGCTTTCCCTCTTTGTGGAAGATTTTTCTTTAGTGGGGAAGGAAATTTTTCCTCTCTCTGGAAGGAGGTTTTTCCTTACCACAGAAGGAGGTTTTTCGTCTCTGTGGAAGATTTTTCTTCACTTGGAAGAAGGCTTTCCATTGCTGTTGAAGAAGGTTTTTCCTTGCTGTGGAAGGAGATTTTTCCTCTCTGTGGAATGAAATTTTTCCTCTCTCTGGAAGGAGATTTTTCCTTACCATGGAAGGGGGTTTCCCCTTCTCTGTGGAAGATTTTTCTTCACTGTGGAAGGAAGTTTTCCCTCACTGTGGAAGGAGGTTTTTCTTCTCTGTGGAAGATTTTTCTTCACTAGGAAGGAGGTTTTCCCTCACTGTGGAAGGAGGTTTTTCTTCTCTGTGGATGGAGGTTTTCCCTCGCTGTGGAAGGAGATTTTTCTTCTCTGTGGAAGATTTTTCTTCACTGTGGATGGAGGTTTTCCCTCGCTGTGGAAGGAGGTTTTTCTTCACTGTGGATGGAGGTTTTCCCTCTCTCTGGAAGGAGGTTTCAGCTCTGATCCTCCAGCCTCCCCTGGAGCTGGACACTGGGACAAACCAGGAGCTGTTTAACAACGTGTCACAGGCAGGGCCAGGCTGTCAGGAGGAAGAGGATGGACACAGCCCAGCTGCACCTGCCTGGTGCTGCTGGAGCATCCCAAAGAGCCCTGAGCAGCAGGAGCCATTCCCAACATGACAGAGGCCAGCCCTGCTGCCTGCAGCTGCCCATCAGCAGCACGGGCTGGGAGCAGGCCTGGCTGCAATTAATATTTATTACCCTTGTGAAATGCCAGCAGAGGCCATTTCATTATGTGCACAGCACAGGGGCCTGTTTACAAAGCTGACTGTGTTCATAATTTTTTTTATTTGTCAATAATTGCTACACTTGTCAATAATCCTTATTGCTGAGCAATTACTGCAAAGGCAATGAGAAAAATCCCTTTATTAAATACAGAATAAATCACAGCAGACACAGAGCAGCGAGACCATGGCATGAATGAACCAGCACAGGGATTTGTTCACATTATCACAAGCAGCACCAGGATTTTGCCTTGTTTAGAGCAGGGAAACAAGGAAGGAGCAACTCCTTGATTCTTTTCTTGGGACATGGATGTGAACATGGATCAGGCAGGAGTTCTTCAGCAGGAGAAACTCTTGCAGTTCTCTCTTTTTCTCTTCTCTTCTCTCCTCTCTTCTCTCTCCTCTCTCCTCTCTTCTCTCTTCTCTCCTCTTCTCTCTTCTCTTCTCTTCTCTTCTCTTCTCTTCTCTTCTCTTCTCTTCTCTTCTCTTCTCTTCTCTTCTCTTCTCTTCTCTTCTCTTCTCTTCTCTTCTCTTCTCTTCTCTTCTCTCCTCTCCTCTCCTCTCCTCTCCTCTCCTCTCCTCTCCTCTCCTCTCCTCTCCTCTCCTCTCTTCTCTTCTCTTCTCTTCTCTTCTCTTCTCTTCTCTTCTCTTCTCTTCTCTTCTCTTCTCTTCTCTTCTTCCTCTTCTCTTCTCTTCTCTTCTCTTCTCTTCTCTTCTCTCTTTTCTCCTTTCTCTTCTATTTTCTCTCTTTTCTCTTTCTCTCTCTCTTTCCTCTTCTCTCTTTTCTCTTCTCTCCTCTTCTCTCTTTTATTCTCTCTTCCCCAGATCCCACCTCTCTCCTCCTGTTCCTGGCTCCATCCCTGCTCATCCTGCAGGAGAACCCAGGGCTGATCCCAAGGAGAGATCACACCATGGCAGCAGGAAAGGCACCGGGGTCAGGAGCTGAAAACCAAGCAAGGAATCCCTGGAACAACTGCAGTTTCCATGGAAACAATCCAAAATTCTTGACTTTCCTCTCAGTTTTTAGATCCTGCTCCCACAGACCTCTTGGGAGAGAGCTGGGAGACAGGAGTGGATTTTCTGCCTTGCATTTCCTCTTTTCCAAAAACGCCTCCTCTAGGCAGAACTTGGTGATGGGCTGGGAAAGCAGGACAGTGCTGGAAGCTCAGGGCACTGCTCCAGCTGGGCAGCAAAGTGCTTCACATTTTACATTTTCCTCTTTCTGTATCTGTTATTTCCAAGAGGAAAAAAAAAATAAAATCTGCATCTCATGGTGCCTTTTCCTCCTGAAAACCCTGTGGCACCACAGGGCAAGTAGGAGGTGAGGGAAGGAGTTTGGAGCAAAATTAACTGGGAGGGTTTTGTTATTTCAGAGCAACAAAATTCAGCTCAGTCCGGGGGTGGGACTGCAGGTATGAGGTGAAGAATGAAAACCAGGCAGGTTTTGGGAACCAAATCTTGAGGAAAATATCACTAATTTAAAAGAGATGAGCAGGCAAGAGCAGGTTTCACTGCCACCCACTCCAGCAGGAGCAGGGCTTGGCTCTGGGAAGGAGCTGAAGTTTTTTAAAACTTCCTGGGAGCTGCAGATCCCCACTGGGACAGGGCTGGGCTGCTCCTGCCAGGGATCCTGCAGCCATCTGCTCCTGGCACGTGCTCCAAGGCTTCTGCACCTTCCTCTCCTGAGCTCCCATGATTTCCAACAGAGCTCTTCCTCTCCCAGCAGTTCCCTTGGGAATTTTTGCCGTGGCCACAAGAAGGTGGAAGTTTGTGGCCATTTTTTGGCCCAAAAAAAGCCTCATTCACCTCTCCTGTGCTCCTCCCTCCTCTGCCAATGCTGCATGGGACTGTCCCTCAGGGGCTGGGGGGACACTCTGGGGCAGCCACCACTTCCCTGTGGCAGATTTTCCTGGCAGGAATAACTGGGATGTTAATGAACACATTTATCCCAAATCCATTAAAATATACCCAGCAATGAATACATTTATCCACATTTGTTCCCAATCTATTAAAATATTCCCAGGAATGAACATGTGTTAAAAAACAAACCCAGGAACAAACACATTTATCCCAAATCCACTCACACATTCCCAGGAATGAACACACTTGTTCCCAATCCATTCAAAAGCAACCAGGAATGAACACGTTTATCCCCCAACCCAAACACTCCGAGAAATGAACAGATTTATCCCCAAATGGAATCAAACACTGCCAGGAATGAATATACTTGCTCCCAATCCATTCAAACACTCCCAGAAATTAACATGTTTATGCTCAATCCATTCAAACACTCCCAGGAATGACCACATGAATCCCAAACCCAATCAAACATTCCCAGGAATGACCACATGAATCCCAAACCCAACCAGATAGTTCCAGAAATGAACATGTTCCATTCAAACATTCCCAGAATGACCACACTAATCCCAAACCAAGTCAAACATTCCCAGGAATGAACAGATTTATCCCAAATCCATTCAAATATTCCCAGGAATAAATAGATTTATCCCAAATCCATTCAAACATTCCCAGGAATGAACAGATTTATCCCAAATCCATTCAAATATTCCCAGGAATGACAACATGAATCCCAAACCCAAACATTTCCAGAAATGAGTGTGTTTGCTCTCAATCCATTCAAACATTCTCAGATTTATCCCAAATCCATTCAAATATTGCCAGGGAATGGCCCCATTAATTGCAAATCAAATCAAACATTCCCAGGAATGACCACATTAATCCTGAATCCATTCACACATTCCTAGAAATGACCACATGAATCCCAAACCCAAAACTTCCAGAAATGAATGTGTTCGCTCCCAAACCATTCAAACATTCCCAGATTTATCCCCAAACTTTCCCAGGAATGACCACAATGATCCCAAAACTCTGCTGAGCGACGCCAACCAACCCAACCCCGCTGGGTCCGTGCAGATCCTTCCCCTCCCCAGGATTTTTGGGGCACAAATCCCCTCCTTATACTCCCTCCTTTTACTCCTCTCCTTTTACTCCCCTCCTTTTACTCCTCTCCTTTTACTCCCCTCCTTTTACTCCTCTCCTTTTACTCCCCTCTTTTTACTCCCCCACCATTCAATTCCCTGTCAAACACGAGGCGGGTCCAGAAAAACCTGGATTTTCCAAGTGTGATCCCAACAAAGTGAAGCTGGCAGCAGAAATTCTGGAAGGGCTCTCCCAGAACTAAACCAAGGCAGGAACTCTGCCCAAGGAGGTGACAATGACATTAATTGTCACTCCAAGTGCCACAATCATCCCCTACAGAACAGGACGGCGCTGCCTGGCACGGGTCGAGCACCCAGAGGAAAATGCAGGGTGAAAATTTGGGAAAGGCAGGAGGAGCAGGGAAGAGAAGGGAAGAATGAAGATCCTTGAAAGATTCTCTCACTGCAGAACCCCACCAGGAGCACCAGGGCCCTGTTCTTTCTGTCAAATAAACCTCATGAAGTGAATTTTGGGGACAAATAAAATCAGAAAATGAGGGGTTTTTCTCCTCTACTCCACACGAGGATGTTTGAACAGCAATTCCCACCCTGGATCTGGAGGTTTTGGCAGCTCTGGAATGTCCCTCTCCCTCACCACATCTCCATCCTCAGTGTCAGCAGCTCCAGAGCTGGAATTATGGAGCTGATCCCTCATTTATAAACTGAATATAAACCTCCTCAGCCACAGGATATTCTATCCCCAAATCAGAGCAACAAGGGTTTTCCTTCATGGATATTTATCCAATGCCCCCCCACCAAGCCTGTTTTACTGAGAAAAAGGAACAAACTCTGTCCAAAATCCAGTTCTGGGTGTGGAAGTGCCCTGGCCTGTGACAGACACCACATTCTCCAACCCTGGAAATGCCATTTTTAAAGCCAACAACAGAACTATGGAGCTGGTTCAAGCAGTGCAGGATGGTGCAGGACAGAGAGAAGAATTTCAGCCATCACCCACAGTCAGACACTCAAATTGTACAGAAAGACACCCAAACTGCACAGAAATAAACACCCAGACACCCAAATTGTACAGAAATAAACACCCAGACACGCAAATTGTACAGAAATAAACACCCAGACACCCAAACTGCACAGAAATAAACACCCAGACACCCAAACTGCACAGATATAAACATCCAGACACTCAAACTGAACAGAAGAGACACCCAGACATCTGAATTGTACAGAAATAAACACTTAAGCACCCAAATTGTACAGAAATAAACACTCAGACATTCAAATTTAACAGGAACAGACACCCAGACACTTGAATTTAACAGGGAAAAAACATTCAGACACTCACATTGAACAGGAACAGACACCCAGCCATCCAAATCTCACAGAAACAGACACCCAGATACCCAAATTGTACAAAAATAAACACTCAGACACCCACACTGAACAGGAACAGACACCCAGACAACTCAGATGGAACAGGAACAAACACCCAGATACACACAATTTCACAGAAACAGCCATGCAGACACTCAAAATGCACAGAAACAGATCCCAGACACTCAAATTGTACAGAAATAAACACCCAGGCAATCAAATTGTACAGAAATAAACACCCAGACACCCACAAAGTACAGGAACAGATACCCTGACACCCAAATTGGACAGAAACAAACATTCAGACACCTAAATTGCACAGAAATAAACACTCAGACACCTAAATTGTACAGAAACAGACAAACAGAAACTGATATTTTACAGAATCAAACACCCAGACGCCCATATTTAAGAGGAACACAACCCCAGACACCCCAAAACCAACCAGACTCCCGAATTCCCATAGGAACAAACCCCCCAACACCCAAATTTCAAAGAAACAAACCCCAAATTTCAAAGAAACAAACCCCAAATTTCAAAGAAACAAACCCCCAGACCCCAATTTCACAGAAGCAAAGGGGTTCCCTCATTTCCCCCCCTCACATCTGATGGTCTCCCAACATTTCCCACGTGGGATTCAGACACATTTTGTCCCTTTTGTCCATTTTGTGACCCCTCCTGCTCCCCAATAAATCAGGAGTGAAGGTCAGGAGGGGCCTGTGAGGTATTTTCCCCACTCCCTGCACATTGCTTTGTTGATCCATAAATACCCCAAGAGCCACAGAGAACAGATCACACTGGAATTCTTGGAACTGAAAGATTCCTGCCATGCTTTGCATGGATGGGGCTTGATTTGATCAACATCAATAATCCTGTTTTACCAAAAATCTATTTTCTAATCTGTTATCACCCAGTTCTGCTGCCCTGAGCACAAACCACAGGTTTATTCTCACTCCAAACTCTCAGCACCAGCCTCAACTACACCAACTTGTCTAAAGTCACCTGAAATTGCAAGAAATTAAAAGGAAAAAGCAGGACAGAACCAGTCTAACACTTCCCACCTCCCAGAGAATCAGGAAAAACTCCAATATTTATTTCCTCAGCAGCATCTCCAGCTGATTTGCTTACAAAGGAAAAAACCAAACAGGAAGGGAGGGATGGCAGCTGCAAAAGGGAGGACTCAGAGGAATTGCTTCCTTTCCCCAGGCATTGCTCTGAGCTTAAATCAGTGTTTGAAAAGAAAGGCACTGGCTTCAAAGTGGTTCTTCCCCTTCCCCATGACCCCAGATTTTCTCCCAGCTCCTCCAGACCTTCATCCACCTCTGTAAAATCTGGTTTTCCCCCCCAGCTCCATCTTTTTCATGGATCAGCTCCCACCACACCACATTTCCACTGGAATCCCACCCAGTTTGGCACCTGCACTTCTAAAAACAACATCTTTGCTTTCTCCCTCTCAATTTTCCCCTCCCTAAACTGCATTTTCCTGGTTTTTTTTTCAGGCTCAGACTCACTCCCCTGCTCCAACAAGGCCCAGATTTTAATAGAGCCAACAAAGTAGAAAAGGAGATTAAAAAAAAAGTAGAAAGGAGATAAAAAGAAGAGTGAGGTTGTCACCAACTGGGAGAAACAGAGGGAAAACTCTGGGGAAAACTCCTGCAGGAAGGTCCTGTCAGGGCAATAAAGCAAAATGCCCAACATATCTACAGAGGACACTGAGAGCATTAAAACCCCACAGGAACTGGGCAGAACTCCCATTTCCACCCCAAAATGTGATCCTGAGTCACCACAGAGAGCAGAACATCCCAAACCTGCTGAGAATGGGGCAACAAATGCAAAATCGGGACACAGCAGGAGGGAGCCTGGAAAGGGTCAGATCATGAGGGAAAAATGAGGGGCTAAAAACAGAATCCAGGTTTAAATTGTGAATTTGACGATGTCCTGTCTGTTATGGCCACCAAGGGCTGATTTTCCCTCTGGGAAGGGAAGGGAGAGCCCAGCACAGCCCAAATCTCCCTCTGCAAACAGAATCCAGGTTGAAATCTGGAATTTGCTGGGTCCTGTCTGTGCTGGCCACCAAGGGCTGATTTTTCCCCTCAGGACAAGACAGGGAGAGCCCAGTAGAGCCCAAAACTTTATCTACACAGAGAATCCAGGTTTAAATCTGGAATTTGCTGAGTCCTGTCCACCAAGGGCTGATTTTCCCTCAGGACAAGGCAGGGAGAGCCCAGTAGAGCCCAAAACTTTATCTACACAGAGAATCCAGGTTTAAATCTGGAATTTGCTGGGTCCTGTCCACCAAGAGCTGATTTTTCCCCTCAGGACAAGGCAGGGAGAGCCCAGCTGAGCCCAATCCCTCTCTGCAAACAGAATCCAGGTTGAAATCTGGAATTTGGCCATCTCTTGTCCGTGCTGACCACCAAGGACTGATTTTCCCTCAGGACAAGGCAGGGGGAACCCAGCACAGCCCAGATCTGCCCTGCCCTGCCCAGAGAAGAGCCCAAACCTGTCCCCAGGCCGGCCGAAGGTGCCACCGGGCCGGCGCCACCACCTCGGCGTCCCCTCAGAGGGGAGCCCAGGGCGCTGCCCCGGAGCTGCTGACCCACTTACAAACACACACAGGTTTCTGAGCAGACCACTGGCTGCTCTTTTGGCAGGTGATGCTTTTGTGGCCCTTGAGCTCGAAGGCAGGCTGGCACTGGAAGTGCAGGGTGTCCCCGTGGCGGAACCGGGAGCCCTCGCGGCGGCCGAAGGCCGGGACGCCGGGGTCCCCACAGCTGCCCTGGTCAATCTCTGGAACGAAAAACAACACAGGATTGGGTGAGGGAAGGGGCTGGAGGAGAGGAAACACAGGGCTGGGTGTGGGGAAGGGCTTGGAAGGAAAATTTTGGGTGTAGGGAAAGGGCTGGAATAGAGAGAACGCAGGACGTGGGTGTGGGGAAGGGGCTGGATGAAAAAAACTGTGTGTGGGGAAGGGGCTGGGAGAGAGAATTTGGGTGTAGGGAAAGCAGTGGAAGAGAAAGAACACAGAATTTGGGTGTGGGGAAGGGGCTGGAAGAGAGAATTTGGGTGTGGGGAAGGG
>CM032375.1:2304529-2340449 GCA_019023105.1 Diglossa brunneiventris
TTTCCCTCCTTTCCCTTCTTTCCCTCCTTTTCCTCTTTCCCTCTTTTTCTTTGCTGTGCTACCAGATGTGAGCCCATCCTGCTGCACCCAGCAGGGCTCTGATCCAGATTTTCCTGACTCCAGGAGTCAGGAGGAGGCTGAGGGAAACAATCCCTGCCCAGAGAAGTTCCAGCAATCCCAGGCTGAGCTGTGCTTGCTCAGCCATCACGGTGATGGTGGCTTGAGTGGGTGTGGCTGATCCAAAATGCAGATTTTCAAAGGAAAATCCTGATTTTTCAGCAGCTGTCGGTCAGAAGGAGCGTGAGGACTGGAGAGGGACCCATAAAAGGGACATGTGGCACTGCAGGGCAGCTCATGGCACTGGGGCAGCCTCTGCTTGAAGGGCAGGGGGAGTTTGACTGTGTCCTCTGGGCTGGAGTCCTCCAAATGACTCCCAAGTGCTGCCATTCCAGGGAATGTCAATCTTTGCTGCCTGAGTGCCCCAGAACCATCCCCTACCCCAATCAGTGAAGGACAGGAGCTTTATTGCTGTTCTTGCCTCTGTCCCCGTGTCCTTCCCAGTCCTGAGCTGCCACTTCAGCACCCAGGGAAGGAGAGAAATTCCCATTTTTCCTGTGGAGCTTGGTCTGGCACCCTCCCTGACGGGCAGAGCTGTTGCCATAGATGCAGCTGAAACCTGGTTCCCAGTGCCTTTGTTCCTGGCCTCTGAAGTCAGGGATTTGCATGTGGAAACCAGTCAGAAAATTCCAATTAACTCCCATTTTGATGAGGGGAAAATGGCTTTTGCCTTTCAAAGCTCGCCTCTAATATAACTCTCATTTTCAGTGTATTTCAAGGTTTCTTCCTATCTTGAAAAGCAAAAACCAGGAGTCAGTTCTATTTTTAGCTCCCTTTACATATATATATGTTAACATACAGGCTTTGGACTTGGAGATTTTGCCAAAAACACTCTCAAAAGAGTTTTCTTCAGGCTGCTTTGGGGTCAGAGATTTGAGTTTGGCTGTTGGCCAAATCCTACGTGACCTTTCTTGGAGCAGCAGCTTCAGTGTCCTCCTGCATTCCCTGAGCTGGATCATCCATTTATGGGATTAGAAATGGAGAGGCAGCAGAAATCCCACCAGACCAATCCATCCTCACTGGGCTGCAGCACAGGGACAGTGACAAATCCCCATCCCCAGCCTGTCACTGTGACAGGAACTGGGACCTGTTGCCTTTGGAGGTGGTTGGGATGCAGGTGCTGGGGGGGAGTTGTAGGTTGGGGGAAAATTGGAATCCTCATGGGTTCACTGCAGCTGGATCAAAGCTCCCTTGGATCCTTGTGTCCTCTCCAGGGAGGACAGAACCCAAGTTCTAGGTTGGAATGAAATCCAGATGTGTTTTCATGGCTTGGAATCCTCATGGATCCACTGCAGCTGGATCAAGGCTCCCTTAGATCCTTGTGTCTTCTCCAGGGAGGTCAGAACCCCTGAGTTTTTGGTTGGGGTGACATCTGGATGGATTTTCATGGCTCAAACGTGATTCCATCCTCATTTTTCCATCCTCCCTGGAAAATGAGCTGGCTCAAAGCTCAGAGCTGCCTTGGATCCTTGTGTCCTCTCCAGGGAGGACAGAACCCCTGAGTTGTAGGTTGGGGTGAAATCCAGGTGGATTTTCACAGCTTAGAATCCTCGTGGATTCACTGCAGCTGGGTCAAGGCTTAGAGCTCCGTTAGATCCTTGTGTCCTCTCTAGAGAGTACAGAACCCCTGAGCTGTAGGTTGAAATTAAATCCAAGTGGGTTTTCATGGCTTAGAATCCTCATGGATCCACTGCAGCTGGATCAAGGCTCCCTTAGATCCTTGTGTCTTCTCCAGTGGGGACAGAACTCCTGAGTTTTTGGTGGGGGGTGACATCTGGATGGATTTTCATGGCTCAAAGTGATTCCATCCTCATGGGTTCACTGCAGCTGGATCAAAGCTCAGAGCTCTTTGGATCCTTGTGTCCTCTCCAGGAGGACAGAACCCTCGAGTTTTAGGTTGGGGTGAAATCCAGGTGGGTTTCGGCTCAAACAGAATTCCATCCTCATGGGTCACTGCAGCTGGATCAAAGTCCCTTGGATCCTTGTGTCCTCTCCAGGGAGGACAGAACCCAAGTTCTAGGTTGGAATGAAATCCAGATGGGTTTTCATGGCTTGGAATCCTCATGGATCCACTGCAGCTGGATCAAACCTCCCTTGGATCTTTGTGTCCTCTCCAGGGAGGACAGAACCCCTGAGTTGTAGGTGGGGATGAAATCCAGGTGGATTTTCATGGCCCAAACAGGATTCCATCACTCATTTTTCCATCCTCCCTGGAAAAATGAGCTGGATCAAAGCTCAGAGTCCTCATCTTCTCCGTGGAGGTCGGAACCCATCTCCCATGGCACAAACCTTTTTTTTCCCCTGCAGAATACGACCTGGAGCCGTGTGACGAGCCCGAAGTGCCGGCCCTACAGCATCAGGAAGGGGCTGCAGTTCGGGGTGGGGACGTGTGAGGCTTCTCCTGCTTCCCGGGTACCGGCTGGAGGGCGCGGCGCGCATCACCTGCCTGGGCGGGAGACGGCGAGTGTGGAGCGCGCCTCTGCCAAGGTGTGTGGTTAGGTGGTCATGTGCTTTCATTTTGCTTGGCTGGCCCCGCTGTGCTGCACTCCTGAGGTGGGCAGGGATGGATAGGAGCAGCCCTGGGGTGGAGGGGTGATAATCCCCTGGGATGGGTGACATCCTCCAGGATGGATGGGAGCAGCCCTGGGATGGAGGGGTGACATCCCTGGGATGGGTGGGAGCACCCCTAGGATGAGTGACATCCCCTGGGATGGATGGGAGCACCCCTGGGATGGGTGACACCCTCCAAGATGGATGGGAGCAGCCCTGGGATGGGTGATGTCCCCTGAGATGGAGGGGTGACATCCCTGGGATGGATGGGAGCAGCCCTGGGATGGGTGACATCCCCCAGGATGGAGGGGTGACATTCCCTTGGGGTAGATGGCCCTGGCACCCCTGGGAGGATGGGTGACATCCCCTGGGATGGATGGGAGCACCCCTGGGGTAGAGGGGTGACATCCCCTGGATGGGTGACATACCCCAGGATGGATGGGAGCACCCCTGGGGTGGGTGACATCCCCCAGGGTAGATGGGTGACATTCCTGGGATGGGTGGAAGCACCCCTAGGATGGGTGACATCCCCTGGGGTGAATGGGGACACCCCTGGGATGGGTGACATCCTCCAAGATGGATGGGAGCACCCTTGGGATGGAGGGGTGACATCCCTGGGATGGGTGGGAGCCCCCCTGGATGGGTGACACCCCCCAGGATGGAACTAATCCAGAGCACAGATAGGGGAGATGCTCCAGGCCTTGACAAAAAGATGTCACACTTTTTTTTTTTCTTTTTTTTTTTTTGGTGTAGAATTTCAATAGAAAATCGTTCCCAGCTCTGCTCACCCAGAGCCTGAGGGGTTCCTCCAGATGAGCCAGGGCAGGGCTCTCACCTGGTGGCCAGACCTGCTCAGGAGATTGTCCTGAGCTCTGGGTGACCCTTGAGGGCCACTGCAGGGCAAAACTCCCCAGCAGAACCAGCTGTGGGGCTGAATTTCCCAGCTCTGCTGAGCTCTGGGGCCTCATCGTGCTGGGACAGGCAGGAATAACAATCAGGCTGCAGATAAAATCATCAGGGGGATGAAAATCAGAAAGAAAAAAATCATTTCCAGAGCTTTGAACTGGAGCCTCAGACAGCAGCACTGAGTGGACAACCCTGGCTGCTGTTCTGGCTCAGAATTAACAGTTGGCTTTATCATAACAGGGCAAACTCAGGGCTGATGGCCCAGAGCTCTGTGGCAGGGTGACAGCTCTGTCACAATGTCCCCTCTGCTGCTCAGATCTGCCTGGATAGGGATGGAAAAGGGAGACTGACTCATTAAGATCACAGGAGATTTAATTGCTTTTCCAGACACTCTGTATTCAGCTCCTGTCCTACAGATGGCCTGGGGAGGACTCAGAGTGGTTTTTGTTCCTTTGTCCAAGCCCTGTGGCCAGGACAGCTCCCTGAGATGTCCCCAGCATTGTCCCTGGGGAATCTGTGCCAAAATCCAGCTCTTCATCCGTGGCAAGAGCAGAGGACAAAGAATCACCTCCAGAGAGCCTCCTCTGGGTGCATCTGCTGCTTAACCCTTCCCTGGAGGAGCAGCAGAGCCAGGAGCTGCCTGGGATGGTTCCCTAGCTCCAGGAGCTGCTCTGGGATGGTCCCTCAGCTGGGATGGTTCCCTCAGCTCCAGGAGGGCCCTGGGATGGTTCCTCAGCTCCAGGAGCTGCTCTGGGATGGTTCCCTCACCAGGGATGGTTCCCTCAGCTCCAGGAGCTGCCCTGGGATGGTTCCCTCAGCTCCAGGAGCTGCTCTGGGATGGTTCCCTCACCAGGGATGGTTCCCTCAGCTCCAGGAGCAGTGAGGACTCAGGTACACGAGGTTGTTTCCAAAAACTGCTGTGGGGGGACTGTCCCCAGCCCTGCCAGCAGGCAGCCAGTGTTTGACAGCAGAAGATCTTGCAGGGTAAACAGGCTGGGGAAACAGTGAGTCACGGCTGGCTCGTGTGGGAGCTCGGCAGGAGGAACGGAAAATCCTCAGCGTGGGGTTGTTCTGAGCAGATCCACACGAATTCATACAGATTCATACAGATTTATATCCATTTCCCACAGATTTTCTGCAGATCCACACAGATGTCGCAGAGATTCACACAGATTTATATTTGCACAGATTCCCCACAGATTCACCCAAATTCCCACAGATTCCTCACAGATTCACACAGATCCCCCCAAATTCCACAGATTTCCCACAGACCCCCCAAATTCCCACAGATTGCACAGAGATTCACACACTTTTATATTTGCACAGATTCCCCACAGATCCCCCCAAATTCCCTCCAAATTCCCACAGATTTCCCACAGATCCACACAAATTTCACAGAGATTCACACAAATTTATATTTGCACAGATTCCCCACAGATCCCCCCAAATTCTCACAGATTTCCCACAGATCCACACAAATTTCACAGAGATTTACACAGATCCCCCACAGATTCACCCAAATTCCCACAGGTTCCCCACAGATTCACACAGATCCCCTAAATCCCCACAGATTTCCCACAGATCCACACAAATTTCACAGAGACGCAAAATTATATTGCACAGATTTCCCCACAGATTTTTCCCCCAAATTCCCACAGATTCCACAGATCCCCCAACTTCCCATAGTTTTCCCACAGATCCACACAGATTTCACAGAGATTCACACAGATTTACATTTACACGGATTCTAAAGGAGGAGAGAAGCCTGGCTAGGAAAATGTGATGGAAAAGGGGACGGTCTGCAGGTTGTAGTGAACAACAACAGGTTGTAGTGAATAACAAGAGGTTGTAGTGAATAACAAGAGGTTGTAGTGAGTAACAACAGGTTATAGTGAGTAACAACAGGCTGTAGTGGATAACAAGAGGTTGTAGTGAATACCAGCAGGTTGTAGTGACTAACGAGAGGTTGTAGTGAGTAACAACAGGTTGTAGTGAACACCAACAGGGAGAAGCCGTCTCCTTGCTGCTGCAGGAGGGGCTGAGCAGCTGAGGCCTTCAGAGGAGTCTCCTGCATGTGTGGTGTGGCCAGCAGCTGCGTGGGGTCACTGAAATGTGCCTTTGTGTCTCGCTGCAGCTGAGTGTGGCTCCTCTGTGACGGGGACCCAGGGTGTGCTGCTGTCCCCCAACTACCCCCTGAACTACAACAACAACCACGAGTGCATCTACTCCATCCAGAGCCAGCCTGGCAAGGGCATCCAGCTGAAAGCCAGGACCTTCGAGCTGGAGGCAGGAGATGTCCTCAAGGTAATTCTGGCTCGGGCAGTGGAGAGCAACATCTCTAAATGCTCTAAAATTCTCATGGGATTAGATGGGAGTGACCTCTGTGTCATCCCAGTGCCATGGAGTGGTTGCCCTGGCAGTTTGGAAGGCCAGATTTCTCCCAGACCAGCTAAACTTCAGCTCTCACCTGTGGAATTGCACAGGAAAAACTCCTCAGCCATCAGAATAGTGAGGGTTTGAGCATTATTTTAGTGCTTTGAAGAATCAAGGCTGGTTTGTCCCAAAAAAAGGGGCTGATTGAAATGCAGAACTCCAGACTCTTCTGAGATTATTCAAGCTCCAGGACTCTGTGGAGAAGGAGACAAATCCAGGCTGAGTTTTTCTATTAACCAAAGGAATGGTTTTGAAGGAGGCATTAATATTGCAAGGATGTGCTGAGCCATCTTCCAGGAATGCCTCTGTCCTCATTGAAGTGTCACACTCCAGGAGAGGTGTAATCCACGTTTCCAGCTCACAAGTGACTGGAAAGGGAGAAAGATTTCCTGTTAATGCAAGGAATGTACTCCTTGTCAGAGAAATTACATTCTCTCAGCAGGTTTTGTCATCAGCTGCTCATCTGAGGAAAGTTCCTATCGATCTCCACTGGTGAGGAGCTGCTCTTGGTCCTCACAAAAGGAAGGAAGAAAAAAAAACATTTGTGTTTTTCTTAAATCACAGCAAATTCAAGGCTCATCTCTGAGTCAGTCTGGGGGGAAAATGTGGTTTTTTTTCAGTAGCTGCTCCTTGGGAAGGAGAGTTGAGGAGATGCAGCCCCAGTGTGCAGAGTAAATCAGGGCTGAGGAGGAGGGTGCAGATCCTCCAGGGTGGAAATCCTGCTCCTCAGGTGGGCAGCACTGTGCAGTTCCATCAAGGCAGACTTTTAGCTGAGATCCCTGGGTCTCAGCTCACATTGCCTGAAGGATTTGTCCTGTTGGCACTTGTGGATCCAGGGACCACTCCTGGATCATCTGTAGGACAAATCATGGAGGGTTAGAGTTGCTTTTCCAGCCTGAAGCTGGAATTCACAGTGGAGTTGGTTCTTTCCTCCCCTTTTCCCTCCAATACCCAGGATCAGCTCAGTGCCAGGAGCAAATTCCTTGATTTGAGCTGACCCCAAATCAGGGCACTTATCAGGAGCTGCTGGCTCTTCCCAGAAAGCTGCTCCACCAAAAAAAAAACCCCGAAGGACAGCCCAGGGTGTTGCTGTCAGCAGAGCAGGGACAAGGTGGGATAAATTCCTCATCATTTCTCTGTTCTAGAGCTCAGTGAAACTGCAGGGAAATCCTGGAATGGTTTGGGTGGGAAGGGACGTTAAGGATCATCCATGGGCAGGGACACCTTCACTGTCCCAGGCTGTTCCAAGCCCTGTCCAGCTTGGCCTTGGACACTTCCAGGGATCCAGGGGCAGCCAGAGCCTCTCTGGGCAGTGATGGTTTGATCCCAGGAATGGCTTTTCAGGCTGGATTTCTTGTTCCCCCCCAGGTCTACGATGGCACCAACAGCTCTGCCCGGCTGCTGGGCACCTTCAGCCACTCGGAGCTGCTGGGCACCAGCATCAACAGCACCTCCAGCTCCATGTGGCTGGAGTTCATCACTGACACTGCCAACACCAGCAAAGGCTTGAGCTGCAGTTCTCCAGTGAGTTCCAGTCCCATGTGTGCTGGCAAACCCACAGGCCAAGGTGTATTTTTTGGGTTTTGTGTTGCAGTGAGCAAAATCTCCTTTTTCTGGTGATCTTGCACCCAAAGTGGATTGGGAGCGTGGGAGAGCACAGAATCCCAGGATTATTGAGGGTGGGAAAGCCCTCCAAGCCCATCCAGTCCAAGCTGTGCCTGACCCCCACCTTGTCACTGAGTGCCACATGCAGCCATTCCTTGGACACCTCCAGGGATGGGCACTCCAAACCTCCCTGGGCAGCCCCTTCCAACCCTTTCCATGGAGAAATTCCTGCTGATGTCCAACCTGACCTCCCCTGGCACAGCTCAAGGCCGTTTCCTCTTCTCCTGTCCCTGTTCCCTGGGATCTGATCAAACTTTCCTGTCGAGCCTGTAGCAATCCCGAAATTCGGATCAAAACTCCAACATGAATTAAAACCCCTGTAATATCCGACATGGCCCTTTTGTTCCCCAACAAATCATTGTGAGAAGAAAACACCCCCATGGCTTTGTGTGAAACCCTCCTGGCTGTGAAATTCCTGCTGCCAACAGCTGCCCTTACTCCCTGTGCAGGTTTTGAGCTCATCAAGTGCGAGGACCCCGGCGTGCCCCAGTTTGGGTACAAGGTGCACGACGAGGGACACTTTGCAGGCAGCTCAGTGTCCTTCAGCTGTGACCCTGGCTACACCCTGAGAGGCACCAGGGTGCTGGTGTGCCTGACTGGGGAGAGGAGAGCCTGGGACCAGCCCCTGCCGACCTGTGTGGGTGAGACACCTTCTCCTTCTCCTCCATCTCCATCTCCTTCTCCTCCATCTCCTTCTCCTCCATCTCCTTCTCCTCCTTTTCCTCCTTCTCCTCTTCCTCCTTATTCTCCTTCTCCTCCTCCTCCTTATTCTCCTTCTCCACCTTATTCTCCTTCTTCTCCTTCTCCTCCTCCAGCACCTCCAGGGAGAGATTTCCTGGGATCCCACACCCTGAACACCCTTGTCCCTGCTTTTGCTGATCCACTGACATTAACTCTGCTGTTAATTGCATCTGCACTAATTAAGTTGTGTCTGGTGAGGGTCCTCAAGATGGAGACACCTCCTGCTCCTCCAGCACTCTCCAGACTGAGATTTCCTTGGATCCCCCACCCTAAACACCCTTGGTCCCACACCCCACCCTGACCATTTTTTGTCCCTTCTTTGCTGATCCATTGACATTAACTCTGCTATTAATTACCCCCATCTACACTAATTAAGTTGTGATGAGGATCCTCTTTGAGGCATCTCAAGATGAAGACACCTCCTGCTCCTCCAAAACCTCCAGGAAATTATTTCCTTGTGGATTCCATGAAATTATTTCCTTGTGGATTCCCACCCTGATCACCATTTCTGCTTGTGATCCATGACATTAACACTGCTGTTAATGCATCTGCACTAATAAGTTGTTGAGGCCTCTGTGAGGCATCTCAAGATGGACACCTCTTGCTCCACCTCCTTATTTCCTGTGGATTCTGATTACTGTGGATTCCACTGCTCTGTTCCTGCTTTGCTGATCACTGACATAACTCTGTTGTTAATGCGTCTGCACTAATTAAGTTGTCTGTGGTGAGGGTCCTTGAGGTGGACACACCTCCTGCTCTGCCAAAACTTCCAGGAAGTGATTTCCTTGGATGCCCCACCCTGACCACCTTCTGTCCCTGCTTTGCTCATCCATGTGACATTAACTCTCCTATTAATTGCATCTGCACTAATTAAGTTGTGGTGAGGCTCCTCTGTGAGGCATCTCGAGATGGAGACACCTCCTGCACCTCCAGGAAATTATTTCCTTGTGGATTCCCCGCCCTGACCACCCTTGGCTGATCCATTGACATTAACTCTGCTGTTAATTGCCCATCTGCACTAATTAATGTGAGGATCCTGTGTGAGACAGACAGCACCCGAAGCAGCTTTAACATGGAAGACTCTGCCCTAAACACACATTTGACAAGGGGTTTTTGCTTCCTTGTGCTGTTCCAGCCTTGTCCTTTCACTCTGGGCATGTTGAAGTGAGTGGCACCTCCTGATAGTGACATCAACGTGTGTCCTGGCATGTGACAGCTCAGAGCCAGGTTTGAGAGCTGCCTGACACCTGATCCCATCCCCAGACATTTCAATTCCCTTTGCAGAGCTCCCTTTTCACCTGCAGCTCTTCCTGCTTGGGAACTTGTGATTGGGGTTTTGTGTGTTAAATGAACGGGGCTGATTGCTGATTCCTGTCCTGCTGTGCCCAGGACATGGGGAAGTTGTTGGACACTGAGTCCCCTGGGAGATCTCCACACCCAGGGATGTGCTCAGCCCCTGGCACTCCGTGTTCCCTCTCCCAGGAGGCAGGACCATTCCTTGGCTGGGATTTTAGCCTCGTTTATTGATGTAAAAAGATAAATCTCTGTCATTTGTGCGTTTCTTAACCTTCACCCTGTTTGCTCTTCATGTGTTGGATATGAGGCCGTGCCTGAGCGTGTGGAAATTAAAAAGAAATGAAAGAAAACGGAAAGAAATGAAAATTACAGAATTTGAATGGATATGTTATGGAAATTATTACAAATCCTCACATTCTTTGCAGTTCATTTACAGCGACATTTACAAGTTCTTTGGCTTCTTATCCTTCATTTTCTCATGAATCCGAGCAGAGGAGCAGAGCTCCTTCACCCTCACGTGTGGAGCAGGGAATCAGGATCCTGACAGGCTCTGCCTTTGCTCCCTGGGGGATTCAGAAAGGTGGAGGGAAGCTTTGCCAGGTGTTCAGACCCAGCACAGAAATGCAGAATAATTCTGATAACTCAGCTGAATTCAACTATTCCCTTCATCTTTGTAAGCTTTTAGAATCCCTGAAAAAAGCCAGGAATAGTCTCTGTTGCCGGGCGAGATTGTTGCCAAGCAAGAGCCACAGAAAGCCACAAATCTCCTCCCTAACCCCATAAATATTTTTGTTCCAGCTGAGTGTGGAGGGACAATCAGAGGAGAGACCTCAGGACGGATCCTTTCTCCAGGATATCCAACTCCCTACGACCACAACCTCAACTGCATCTGGACCATCGAGGCAGAGCCTGGATGCACCATTGGGTGAGCTGGGCTCTGTGTTTGGCTTCTTTCCCACTTGGAGCTGATTTTTTCCAGGTCAAAAATGAAATAAAGCAAAGGGGGAGAAGGTCCTGTCGCTCTGAGAGGGACAAGCAGGAGAAGTCACTGCTTTGATTCCAGAACCAGGGAATGGTTTAGGCTGGGATTAAGGATTTATGAGATTTGTTTCCCGCCAGCCCAGGCTGCTCAGAGCCCCCAGAGGCATCACTGCTCCTCTGTTTTCAGCCCTGTGTGTCACAGCCCTGGGTGGTGACAGCAGACCATGTCCTGGTCCTGCCCGTGGTGTTCCTCAGCTCAAACATCCCAGAGCTTTGGTGTCCATGGACAGCTTCCCACCCCTCTCCTTAATGGGATGCATCCAGAATCAAACCCTTTTTTCCACCAGATTAATGAGGAACTTCCCAAAAATGCTGAATGGCCACACGATCCTGGAATGAGGAATGTGTTGTGGGAAATCACAGGGAATGTCCCAGGATCCAGGCAGTTCCTGCTCCCTGATCCTTCACTTCTGCCCCACCACCCCCCCTGTGATGTTTGCCCAGCCCTGCCAAACCCTTCAGGGCTGCCCTGGGTGTTCCCAGAGATTCCAGGCTGGCCAAAGCCCACAGAAAACTGGAATATTTGGGCAAGCCAGGATTTGACTGAGTGGTGAGATTTGAGGGGGAGAAATGCACCTTAAAAGTTCTGAATAACAACAACAACAACAACAACAACAACAACAACAACAAACAACAACAATAATAATAATAATAATAATAATAATAAAATAATAATAATAATAATAATAATCCTCTCCCATCAGAGTTCCCAGTGCTTCTCAGCCATTCCTGGCTCATCCCAAGCCCGTGGCTGTTCCATCCTGAGCTCCTTCCCTCTCAATCCCATTTTCTCCTTCCTGCTGCCTCAGCACCCATCACCTCCCCAGCACAGCCTGTCCCTCAGGGTGAGCTCTGTGCTGCTTTTAGCCCTTGGAGTTCTGCTGGAGACAGGTTTGGGCTGGTGTTTTCATTTTTATTTAATGCAGAAATTCCCTCCATTAGCACTGCCCTTCAGAATGGCTCAATAATGGATGGGCTTGGGTGTGAACAGAGGAGAAAAAGCCCAGCCAAAGCAGCTGAATCCCTGCACAGGCAACTTCCACTTGAAATGTCCTCTATTTTTATTCTCCTGGAAAAGGTTTTTATAGGGCAGAGTAGAGAGGTCCCTTTCCCCCCCCACCATCCAAGGGCTGCTTCAGCAACTTTGCTTTTGTAATCCCTAAAAGCATGAGCAGAGATTTGGGATCAACCAAAGGCTTGGAAGAGGCCAGCAGTGAAAGGAGAAGGTTCCAGAAGGTGTCAGAGCCACACACACCTGGTGACCCTGCCTTCCCAGAGATCAGAGCTCCCTCTCCCTGCCCCTTTCCTTTCCCAGCTCCAGCAGCAGCACAGCTGATCTCAGGGGAGTGGAGAGAGCACATCCCAGCAACTTCATTTTTATGGTAATCCATTGGAAAAATAATCCTCTTCACGCATGATACAATTGTATAAAGCTCTCATTTATAACTTACATGAAAATTAATCACCAGAGCTTTTGGAATGAAGCTGTATCTGCACAACATGAGGGGAAGGGCAGGGGGGTGAGACAGGGAGAAAAATGAGTCTGCACCTTAGAGCCATGAAAGGGAAAGGGCTGCTCTTGCAGAGGGGATTGGTTTGGGCCTTGGAGTGCCTTGCTTGGGCTGGGGGAGAGGAGGAAGGAGGAGGAAAAGGAGGAGGGTGCTGGGAAAAGGGATGGAAATTCCTTGGCCAGCTGGGAGCAGGAAACACAGAGACATGGCAGAGGTGGGTTGTGGTCAATCCCTGATCCCAGTGTTGTAAAAATCCACTGATGTTGTTAATTCATGCCACTTTCATGGGTATTGACAGGTTCCACTTTTTCAGAGTTTCATCTGAAAACAGCAGTGAGAAAATACCCAGAGCTGGAAGGGACCCACAGGGATCAAGGGTTGTTCACGTTCTCAGGGCAGAGCTGGGCTCTCCTCTCTGCTCCTTGCTAAACTGGCAGAACTTCCCCACTCTCACACTTACATTGAGATAATGTCCCCACTTTCTGATTTGGTTGTTGGGTGGTTTTTTTGGGGGTTTTTTTTTGTTTGGTTTGGGTTTTGGTGGAGTTTTTTTGGATTTTTTTTTTTTTTTGTTGTTTATTTGTTTGGGTTTTTGTTTTGTTTTGGTTTGTTTGTTTTTTTGGTTTTTTTGCTGCATTTTCATGCCTGTAATTGGGAAATTTGGATTGTCAGAGTGCAGGAATAAAATTCCTTTCCCTTCAGGAATAAAACTCCTTTCCCTTCAGGAATAAAACTCCTTTCCCTCAGGGATAAAACTCCTTTCCCTTCAGGAATAAAATTCCTTCCTCTCAGGGATAAAACTCCTTTCCCCTCAGGAACAAAATTCCTTTCCCCTCCATTGTCTGCTGCAGCAGGGGCTGTGCCTGGTCTCACACCTCAGGCTGAGGGGAAAAGCTGAGATGTGCTGTGGAAAAGTTGGATTTGCTCCAGAGAGCTCCAGATCTGAATCCCAGCAGATTCCAGCCTGATCACCTGGATCCAGGTGTTCTCCCCCTGAATTTGTTTTTTCTCAGATAGATGGGGGTGGTTTAGGCAGCCCTGGAGCTGCTGGTGGCAGTTCCAGGGTGTCCCCCAGCCCAGCTCAAGCCCTGGCAGCCTCTCCCTGATCCCAAGGTCTCCAGGGATGAGTTTTCCCCAGCAGTTCTGGCTCACTGGGCCCAGTTAAGGCTGGGAACAAACGTAATCACACCAAGGCAGCCATGGAGAACAGCTCTGCACCATCCATCCTGATTTTCCTCAAGCCTGGCTTTATTTCTCTTTGCTCAAGGTCTCTGCTTGGGAGATTTATGATTCAGCTCTTTTGGTTTCTCCCAGCTTCTCTGGGCATCATTTTGTTGCTGAGGATTTTGCAGTGGGGCTTTTTTCTTCTTTCCTTTTTTTTTTTTTTCTCTCCCCCTTTTTTTATGGCTCTCCCTGATTTATTTATGTTTGCCCCAGATAAATGGGAAAGCAGTCAAGTGAAAGCTTCCCTGTTTGCCTGTGTGGGCTGGCAGGGATTTCAGCACAGCACCTGATGGGTTTATTTTTACAGATTTTTTTTTTCTGTTTCCAGGTTTCTGTCCCTGTTTCACACTGGGGTTGAGTTGCCCATGGCTGGCCTGATTTTGCTGTGCCAGAGGGAAAATGGGGCAGTGACAAAGAGGGACAGGGAAATTCCTCCTCTCCAGGTGGGATTTGAGTGCAGGAGTGGAAGGGATCAGCTCCTGCTCCATCCCCAGGGAATGCTCACATTCCCAGGTGCTCCAGGAGGGTTTGGACAACACCCTCAAGGACAGGGTGGGATCTGGGGATGTCTGCAGGGCCTGGAATTGGATTTGATGATCCCCGTGGGTCCATTCCCACTCAGGACACTCAGAACTGCATCCTTCAGCTGGTGACTCCCCCAGGTGTCACCACAAGCAGGGCAGGATGCTGTTCTTGGATGGTTCTTCTGACCTGGGAAGATCCCAAAGCTCCTGGAAAAACCTGGATCCATCTGTTCCTCATCCTCCCACAGCAGAGCTGAGTCTGGGGAGCAGCAGGGTGAGATCCCACCAGGGATGTGTTGGAATCATGTCTGTCCTGTCCTGACACCAGCATCGAGGGACCTCCTGCCTCTCCCTTGGGTCCATCACTGGCCCAACTCAACAGGAATTCCCTCACCATGAGGCCTCCAGCAGCTTTCCCTCAGGAATTGCCTGGGGAAGTCCCTTGAGCCCTCTCTGCAGGACAGACCCAACTTTGAAATCCAGGGGAAGGGAATGAAATCTGCCTTCAGAGCCTCAAAATAAACCCCTCAGTGTCAGCTCATTGTCACCTTCCTAACTCCTGTTTTCCCTCCCTTCCCTTCCTGGTGTGGATTTTGGAGCTCTCCCTCTTCTTGCCTTATTTTCTCTCTGTTCTCTGCTGAACTTCCTCTGTTTGCTGATCTAAACCCCATTCTGCAGCACCCAGACCTTCCTAAAATACATCAAAATCCTGGAGGTGCTGCAATCCAGCATCAGGATTGGCACAAACCACACTCCAGGCCTGAATTCCAGATGAGACAACACATTCCATGTGGGCCTGACTGCCTGATGTGGCACAAACTGTCACCATCACATTTTCTGAAAAACCCCTTCACCAGGATTTCTTCTCCTGGGAAGCTCAGAAGCCTCAGAGAAAAATGAAAACAATAATTATCTGATCTGCTCCTCCTGTGTTTTGCTGCTTTGGAATGTAATTTAGAGACTGTTTATCCAACAGGTGCTTGTTTCATTGGTTTCATGTGAATTGTTTTAACTTAATAACCAATCGCAGTCAGGTTGTGTCAGACTCTGGAAAGAGTCACGAGATTAATTTTTGTCTTTTACCCTTCTGTCTATTCTTTAGTATAGTTTAGTATAATTATATAATAAAACATAACATTTAGCATCATTTATATAATATAATAACATAAAATAATCAATTAGCCTTCTAAAAACATGGAGTCAAATTCAATCATTCCTCCCAACTATGGGGGACTCAAAAAATACCACAACAAAACACACTCCAGGCCTGAATTCCAGATGAGACATGTTCTGTGTGAGCCTGGCTGCCTGAATGTGGCACAAACCACACTCCAGGCCTGAACTCTGGGTGGTTTTTTGCCCCTCAGGCTCCATTTCATGGTTTTCCACACCGAGGAGTTCCACGACGTGCTGCGGATCTGGGACGGGCCGGTGGAGAACGGGATCCTGCTGAAGGAGATGAGTGGCTCAGGGCTGCCTGGGGACATCCACAGCACCTTCAACTCTGTCATCCTGCAGTTCAACACCGACTTCTTCACCAGCAAACAGGGCTTTGCCATCCAGTTCTCAGGTGGGATGTGCAGGGGGTTCCTCAAAAACCTGACCAGACCCAGAGGGAAACCGCAACCAAACCTCAGCCCTGCAAACACATTTCAATTATTTAGGGTGATATTTTCCAGTATTTATAGAATGTTCAGGTTTGTGCAGCTGTTTTGGAGTGGTAATAAACAGGGAGTGGTTGGGTGAGTGATGATGTGGCTTTCCCTGGCTGAGACACGGTGAAACATCTTCCCAAGTTGGGGAGTTTGGGGTTGCTTTTTTTTTTTTTTTTTTCATAACTTTCTGTCCAGGGTGCTTTGCTTGGCTGGGGGAACAAGGCAGCATTCTGGGGAGAATTTCTGCTGGGTTTTGGAGCTTTGGGATGACCCAGACAGAGGCAGAGCTTTGTGTCACCCAGCACAGCGGTGCCATCCTGGGTTTTTTGCCAGATTTGTGTCTCGTCCTGCCAGGAAGGACCAGCCTGGGCTGTTAACTTCCTTATCTCCAGCTGCACAGAAAGAGAGGGATTTCCTCTGGCTCTTTCAAGAGCAGCTTTCTCTAAACTGCCTGGCTGTAACAGACTCTCATCAACTTAGCAGGAAATAAGCTCCTGATCTGGAGCTGGGCTTTATTGACTGCTCCTGCTCAAAGCCTTTGTTCAGCAGGTGTGACTAAGCAGCCAGACCTGAGCTCAGACCTGTCCACTTTGGGATCTGGGAGCTTTAATGAGGTGGATAAGCTCACAAAACTCCTATTACTCCAGGATTTTCCCTGCTGGTAAATCCTTGTGCTTTTGGCAGACCTTGAGCTCAGGCAGCAGCGAAGCTTTGCCTGTCCCCAGCTCAGGGGACATCTCAGACCTCAAAGAGAGGCAGCAACAAGTCTGGAAAGGAAACAAACACATTTCTGAAAGGTCAGGCTTGATGCTTCACAGATCTTGAGGCTAAATTTCTCTGGCACTCAGGGGAAAGCGTGAAGTGCTGGTGGCTGAGTTGATTTTGCAGCATGTGCCTTGGCACAGAACTCTCCAAAAACACCGTGGAGGATCAGTGGGTGTCTGGCCTGATGGAGTAAACAGCCATGTGCACAATTCTACATCAAAGCTGCTCCCTGGGTGCTGCTCTTGAACTTGCTGGTCCCCAGAGCCTTTCCCAGCTGGAGTGGCAGATGCTCAGAGCAAAGGGAAAGGCACTTTTGTGTGTGTGGGAACTTTATGGGATGCTGAGGGAGGAGCGATGGGGAAACAAGGCATGGCCTGGATGTCTGGGTAAGGACAGAGCCTGAGGACAGCCAGTGCTGCAGGCCTGCTGTTAAATAAACATTGATATTCAAGAGTGCTTTTAATTCCCTGCAGTGTCCACAGCCACGTCCTGCAACGACCCAGGAATCCCCCAGAACGGGAGCCGGAGTGGGGACAGCAGGGAGGCCGGGGACTCCATCACCTTCCAGTGCAACCCCGGCTACACCCTGCAAGGGGAGGCCCAGATCACCTGTGTGCAGATCCAGAACAGGTTCTTCTGGCAGCCAGACCCACCCACCTGCACAGGTACGGGCACAGATCCATGGTCTGGGCACACAGACACAGATCTGTGACCTGAATCCGGGGACACAGGGCCCTGTCCTGGCACAGGGACACTGATCTGTGACCTGGGCACACAGACATGGATCTGTGACCTGAATCCAGGGACACAGGGCCCTGTCCTGGGCACAGATCCATGATCTGAATCCGTGGTCACTGACCTGTAATCTGAGCACAGGGACACAGATCCATGTTCTGCATCAATGGACACAGATCCCTGTGCTGAATCTGTGGACACAGATCCATGTTCTAAACCCATGGACAGAGATCCCTGTTGTGAACCCATGGACACAGATCCATGTTCTAAACCCATGGACACAGATCCATGTTCTAAACCCATGGACACAGATCTGTGACCTGAATCCATGGACAGATCCATGTTCTGAATCCATGGACACAGATCCATGACCTGGGCACATGGACACACATCCCTGTCCTGAACCCATGGACACGTAAAATTTCACCCCACACATCTTTAAAAATTAAGAAATATTTTAAAAAATACCCTTCAGGTCTCCAGAGCTGTGATAAAAAAGCTGATTTTCTAACACTTCAAATTGTACTTCAAATTATACTTCAGTTGTTTATAGTTTTTTTTTTTTCCCCAGCCAATTTTAATATGAAGTGACAAAGGATTTGGAGGAATAATCAGTGAAATATCAGTAACTGAGGGAGAGGCAGCTTGGTTGGAGCTAAACTGGGAAAATTCAGTGTTAAATTTAGGGCTGATTTTTGGGGTATTTAGCATTTCAGATGCGTTTTCCCCTCTTTGTGGCACCACTGGGAATCAATCAGGGCTGGGAGAGCCCCAGGAGGTTTGGGCCATTTGAAGTCTGCATCCCTCCCAATCCCAGGCAGCACTGGCTGGGTCCAGCTCCTGCTTCTAATCCTTTGGAGACTCTGGGTGGGATTTTCAAAGGAATCCGAGGGTGTTGAACACTTGTCTCCCTCAGGCTTTTCAAAAACGAGTCCTTAGATTTCAGTTTCTGTGGAGTTTTCCCCTGATGTTACAGTCTAGGAGGGGAAAGCACCCTTGGGGTTAAAATTGGGGTGAATGGGCACAGAAGAGATGCTGGTGGGTTATTCCAAGGCATTTCTGGGGGGACTTTCACCCAAATTTTCCATGTCTGTGCTGTGATTTCCTGGTGTGTCCCAGAGGGATAAAAGTTCTCTGTGCCTCAGTCTGGACTTGGTTGAAGAAGTTGCTTTAAAGCTTTGGAGAAGGGTCTCTAATCTCTATCTGGATATTTCTAGACCAGCCCCACTGGTCTAATTTTTCTTATCAAAGCCCACAGGACAATCCCACGTGCTCACTCCTTCATGGAAAATGTTTCCAAGATTTATCCCATCATTTTTGTCCCATCCCAGCTCATTTCCCACTTTGTAGCTGCTCTCAGACCCCCTTCCTTTCACCCCAAATACGTGAGGGCCGATCTGGGAAACCTCAGAGCCCTCACAAGGAGCCTGCATTAAAAAACTGACAGGAAAAATATCAGTCGTGTTTTGCCACGGTGAGAAACACGAGCAGGCACTTTGAGCCTTAAAAAAGCAATAATTGATTTTTCAATCAGCTTGGCATTTAATGTGCTGGGAAGTGGGGTAAAACACGACGGAGCCATTTAGGCCCAGACGGTTTTCACCTCGTTACAGGCGAGCAGGCCTTGACGGGGACTTCCATAAATGCAGCAGAAAAGTGGAATTTCTCCCTCTCTCTCCCCTCCTGGCTCCTCACTTATGGATTTTAGGAAAGTCCTGGTGGCATCCAGAGCTCTGTTTGTGGTGTTTGTCCCCGTGGAATGGCAGAGCCCTCATATGGCAGAGCCACCACAACCTCGTGTCGTACATGAGCCTCAGGGTCACTTCCCACCAAAATACCCCACAAGGATTCTGTGCTGTCTCAAGCCCCCTTGTTTATCACATCTCCTTTTTTTTTTCCATTCCTGCTTCCCGTTTGGTGCTGGGAAGTCTGTGTGCTCCAAATTGTGAAAAACGCCAATCACTTGTTTTTAAAATTTTAAAAGTTTAATAGTAATAAAATGGTTATAAAAAATAGTAATACAATTAGAGTAATAATAATTTGGACAAATTTGAATTAGGACAATATGAGACAATAGAAACAAAGAGTTACGGACAGTCCAGGTACCTTTTCTGGGCAGCACAGCCAGATAAAGGACCCACGTTAACAAAGGATTAACCCTTAAAAGCAACAGCCTGTTGCATATTCATGCACCTCATACATGGTGCATAAATTCCATTCAAACACAGGATTCTGTCTGGGCAGTGTCAACTTCTTCCTCTGAATCCTAACAGTGCCTTAGAGGTGGGGAAGAAGTTTGTTTCTTCTGATAATGGAGCAATAAAATTCTGTTTCTCTGAAAGATTCAGGTGTCCTGTGGCTGCTATCTTGCTGCGAGTCCTTTCTTTAAAAAAGTATCTTACATAGCACAGTTTCTATTTTAACATTTTGTTATAACCTAAAACTATATTTAACACACTACTTAAGAGAATTAATACAGCATCGCTTTCCAACACAACACATATAATATTCATTTGAATATTTGCAAAAAGCCAATCATAAAATGCATGCATTTTTCACAAAAGGCTCACCCTTGGTGGTTTTCCTGCAGCTCCGTGTGGCGGGATCCTGACGGGCCCGGCTGGGGTGATCCTGTCCCCGCAGTACCCGGAGCCATATCCCCAGGGAAGGAGTGTGACTGGAAGCTGACAGTGTCCCCTGACTATGTCATGCCCTGGTGTTCAACGTGTGAGTACTCAAGGGTTTGGTGCCATGGCCTTGGGGAGGGGCCACATGGTTTGGTGCCATGGCCACAGAGAGGGGAGGGATGATCTGGGTGTGGATGTCGTCAGCTCTGGGAAGGAACCAACCCAAAGCTGATGGAGCTGTCCCATGCCCCTGGATAATCTGTTCCAGACTTTTTCTGAGGGGAAAGATCCTCATATTCCAGCTGCTGCTCCTGTTTGATAGACAGAACATTGTCACAGTCATATTTTCTGGAAAAATCCCTTTGCCCAGGATTCTTCTCCTGGGAAGCTGAGAAGCCTCAGAGAAAAAGGAAAACAATTCTTATCTCATTTGCTTCTCCTGTGTTGTGCTCATGTGGAATGTGTTTGGAGATTGTTTACCTACAGGTGATTGTTTCATTGGATTCTGCTGTGAGTTGTTTTCACTCTTTGGCCAATCAGGGCCAGGCTGTGTCAGGACTCTGGAAAGAATCAAGAGTTTTCATTATTATCTCTTTAGCCTTCTATATTCTTTAGTATAGTTAAGGGTAGTATTCTTTAATATAATATAGTATCATAAAATAATAAATTAGCCTTCTGAGAAAATGGAGTCAGATTCATCATTCCTGCCGTGGAGCACCCCACAAATACAACAGGACATGATGTGGCACAGCCCAGGAGTCCCTGCAGCAGCTCCAGCTCAGGCTCTGTCCCTTGACTCCATCCCCACTCCTGGATCCCTCACACATGGATGGAGGCAGGAATTTCCTCTGCCTGGCAGGATTTTGGAGCAGGAGCAGCCAATCCCTGCCCTGGGGTTCCACATCCCAGGACCTCAACTTGGAATTCTCCAGGGACACGTCCCGACCCCAGGCTCTCTTCCTTTGCTTTTGCAGCTTCAGCCTGGAGCCTGGCTATGATTTCCTGCACATCTACGACGGGCCTGACTCCCTGAGCCCTCTGATTGGGAGTTTTTATGGCTCTCAGCTCCCAGAGAGGATCGAGAGCAGCAGCAACAGCCTTTTCCTGGCGTTCCGGAGCGACGCCTCGGTCAGCAACGCCGGCTTCGTCATCGAGTACACAGGTGAGGGCTGAGGGCTCAGAAGCTCCCTGGGGTCTTCCCTCTGCTTATTCCCAGATTATTCCACCTCTTTGGAGCAAGTGGAGAGGCTCTAGATGTTGTAAAAAACTCCTGCCAGGGGGAATTCTGGTGGTTTGGCACCCCCAAAGCAGAGGGTGGAGAAAAGAAGGAAAAGAGTTCATCTTGCCCAAAGCAGTGGGAGGAGAGAGGGAGGTGAAGAGGAATGGAGTGAAACTGGAAAAGTGGTGCTCAAAAGTGTCCAAAATTTGTGCATCAAGACCCCACCAGCAGCTCCCTGGGGTTTTCCCTCTGCTCATTCACTCTGCTTATTATTATTATTATTTCTCTGCTAAATCTCCACTTTGGAACAAGCAGAGAGGCTCTAGATGTTGTAGAAAACTCCTACCAGGGGGAATTCTGTTTTGGGCCCCCAAAGCTGAGGGTGGAGAAAAGGAGGAAGAGAGTCCCTGTCGCCCAAAGCAGTGGGAGGAGAGAGGGAGGTGAAGAGGGAAAAGGAAAAGAGTGAAAAAGTGAAACAGGAAAAGAGGAAAAGTGGTGCTCAAAGTGTCCAAAATTTGTGCATCAAGACCCCACTGAGCCCAGGAGAGCCCAGGATTTCAGGATTTAAAGGCCGAGAATACAAATGTGTGATGGGCAGTGGGGGTTAACCAGTCTGTGGCTCCCAAAACAAGGAATTGGTGCTCTGGGAAAAAAAAAAAATTCCCATCCTTTTGTGCCCCGTTCACTTGGATCACCTGGTGCAGCTGCTGTGGACAGGAAACCATGGGATCATCTGATTTTTTATGCAGAGAAGCAAAAGCAAAACCTGTGAGCTTTACAGTTTCCTGTTTCTCCTTCCACACCTTCCCCAAAATCTGAGAGCCCCTGATTTAATGCTTAAGCACACTTGAATTGTTCCCAGAGCCACTGCTCTCAGAAAAGCCCTTGTCTTTAATGAGCAATTTCCAAATGACAAAAGAGCAGGATTAATCAAAGCCTCTAATTATATTGCAGGCAGGGAAAAAAAATAAAGAAAAGGAAAAAACCCCAAAAAAGCTGTTAGAAGAAGAAGGAAAAAAATATCCAAGTCCTGACAGCTCTGTTGTGTTCCCTGAATTTTTTATGTGGAAATGGGATTTTAAACTCTGCAGGGCAGAGAATTTTTCACTCTGTACCTGCCAGCAGGGTGGAGCAAGGTGGGGTTTGGCCTCTGCTCCCAGGGAACAGGGACAGGATGAGAGGGAGCAGCCTCAGGTTGTGCCAGGGTAGGCTCAGGTTGGACATCAGCAGGAATTTCTGCATGGAAAAGGTGTCAGGCCTTGGAAGGGGTGGAATCCCCACCCCTGGAGGTGTCCAGGAATAAATGAAAGAATCCCAGACGGGTTTGGGTTGGAAAGGACCTTAAAATCCATCCAGTGTCCAGCTCCATAGGCAGGGACACTTCCACTATCCCAGATTGCTCCAGTTCCATCCAGCCTGGCCTTGGACACTTCCAGGGATGGGGAATCCAGGATTTCTCTGTGCCAGGGCCTCCCATCTCAAATGTGATTCGTCCTTGTGGCACTCAGTGCTCTGGGCTGGTGACAAGGTGGGGATGGGTCACAGCTTGGACTTGATGATCCTGAAGGGATTTTTCAGCCTCAGCGATCCTGGGATTGTGTGAAATCAAAGTTTTGATTTGGATTGTGCATCAAGACCCCGCTGAGCCCAGGAGAAGCCAGGATTTCAGGATTTAAAGGCTGAGGATACGAATGTGTGATGGGCAGTGAGAGCTGACCAGTCTGTGGCTCCCGAAACAGGGAGGTTGGATTTTGGGTGCCTGGGTGGGAACTGGAGCCTCCCTTCTCCCACAGGAGGGTCTGGAGCAGCCAGAATCCAAACTAAATCCCAAATCCACACCCTGCAAATGGTGCCAGTCCTCGTGAAAATCCCACACCTTCCCAGGAGAAAAAAAATCCTAAAAAAACTCCCATTTCACTGATCAAAACAGCAGAGGCGCTGTGCCAGAGGAATAAAAATCCTGGGAAATTTATTTAAAAAAAATTTTTAATACTTTTTAAAACAAATTTTATCTCTTTCCCTGCAGAGAACCCCCGGGAGTCCTGCTTCGACCCAGGGTCCATCAAGAATGGCACCAGGGTGGGCACAGACCTGAAGCTGGGCTCCACCATCACCTTCTACTGTGATGGGGGCTACGACATCGAGGGGGGCCCCACCCTCACCTGTGTGATGGGAGGGGATGGGAAACCCACCTGGAACAAGCCACGCCCCACCTGTACAGGTAAATCCCACAGGAAGGGGCTGGGGGGAGGATCTGCCCAGAGCTGGATCCCTCAGTGCATCCCCCATGGAAAACTGGGGGTAATTCAGAGGGGTTTTCTCAGTTTTCCCATAATTTTTTAGGGGTTTTACCAGGAATTAGTTTTCATTGTTTTTCAGGGGTTTAACAGCTCTTCTTTTAATAGGAAGAGCTGATTTTGGGAGTTTTCTTGAGGTTTTTTTTGAGACAGACAGGAAACTGGACGTGGCTGACTCAGTGCCTGGCACAGGGCAAGAGTCAGGAATCCACTTAAACCCTGACTAAACCTGATCCTTGTTAATCCAAACCCTCAGTCTTGGGTGTTCCTGAGCAGGGGCAGAGCTCAGTGACAAAACAAGGGGTTTTTCCTTAGGGTTTCTCTGTGGCTGTTTTCTTTTCTGACTTCATGGTTTGCAGTCAGACTTGAGCTGAGAAGGGGATCAGAGGCAGCTGGTGGGGGGAAGGAGTTAAATCCCTAATTTGGGAAGGCTCTGGCAGGGAAAACTGAGGAAAGGTGGCAAAAGGAGCTCATCCCCAGCTGTGAGGTGGGGAACAGTGCAAATCTCACATTAATTAGTGGTTGATAATTCCATGTGGAGCCAGCACAATCTCAGGGTGGGATAAACCTGATTTTTCCAATGAGAACTTTCAGGGAGCAGCACCTGGAGCTGGGAATGGTGGCTGGGGGCATTTCCAGGCTCCAGGGGTGCTCCATGATCTTTTCCCTTGCAGCTCCCTGTGGAGGGCAGTACACAGGCTCAGATGGAGTTGTCCTGTCCCCAAATTATCCCCAAAACTACACCAGTGGCCAGGTGTGCCTGTACTCCATCGTCGTGCCCAAGGATTATGGTACCATGCTTGGAATTTTTATGGGATTCTCTTCTTGCAGCTCTTACTTGCTGGGTTTTTAATGCTGATTTTTTATAAGTGCATCCAGAACCGGAGTTCAGGTAGATGGGAGAGTAGCAGGAGGTGCTGTTGGGTGCTCGTTGTGCTGGAGTCAGAGAAAACTCTGGATTTATCCAGGTTTTGTCCTAAGTTTAACAAAATGGGAGCCAATTACAGCTAATCAATAATTATTGTTCCTCAGTGGAATTCTGCACCTCTTGTTCCCTAGGCAGGGAAAGGGGATGAGTCACAGAAATTTTTTCCCAGAGGGCTGGGAATCAGTGGGAAAATGTTGAGTTAATGAAGCCAGGGGAGGCTGGTGCTTCCTCTGGAATTTGGGGGTAAATAAAGGGCTCCCATTTTTCCAGGCTGTCACTCCCTGCCTGGAATAAAGGCAGCTGAAGCACAGGACAGAGGTTGTGCTGGGAAAACAGATCCCAGTTTGGAATGCTGGGAATCCTGGGGGGTCAGGGGTTGGACTGGATGGTCCTTGGGGTCTGGTTCAGCTCAGGGCATTCTGGGGTTCCATGAAAATGCCCTGGCCCCGTGGGCTGGCTGTGTAGGACAGCAGTGGGGGCAGCAATGGGACAGCTGTAGGATGGTGGCAGGGGGATGGGAGTGGGACAGCAGTGGAGTCATCAGTGGGGACAGCACTGGGATGGAATGGGGGACAGCAGTGGGAATGATGGTGTGATGCCCATGGGGACAGCAGTGGGGGCGCAGCAGTGTGATGGCGCTGTGGACAGCAGTGTGATGACACTGGGGACAGCAGTGGGATGGCAGTGTGGTGGCACTGGGGACAGCAGTGTGGTGGCACTGGGGGCAGCAGTGTGGTGATGCTGGGGACAGCAGTGTGGTGGCACTGGGGACAGCAGTGGGATGGCAGTGTGATGACACTGGGGACAGCAGTGTGGAGACAGCAGCGGGATGACACTGGGGACAGCAGTGTGGTGGCACTGGGGACAGCAGCGTGGTGATGCTGGGGACAGCAGTGGCCGGTGCCAGCCCTGTCCCTGTCCCTGTCCCCACAGTGCTCTTCGGGCAGTTTGCCTTTTTCCAGACGGCGCTCAATGACGTGGTGGAGGTGCACGATGGCCCCACGGAGCACTCACGGCTGCTCAGCTCCCTCTCAGGCTCTCACTCAGGTAGGGAGCTGCTCCCTGTCCCTGTCCCTGTCCCCTGTCCCTGCTGGGGACAGCAGCTTTGGCACAGCTGACACCCAACACCTGCTCCCTGTGGCTCATTCCTTCACCTCTGTCTCTCCTGTTTTCCCTCCTCCCCATCCAGGGGAATCTTTGCCATTGGCCACCACCAACCAGATCCTCATCAAATTCAGCTCCAAGGGTCAATCCACAGCCAAAGGCTTTCATTTTGTCTACCAAGGTGAGTTCAGGTGTGTTCTGGAAGTGTCCTCAGGTCGCTCCTGAGTGTCCTGAGCTGCTTTTGGTGTCCTGGGTTTCTGAGCAGGGAATATCACAGGGAATTAGGATTCCTTTGGGAGCAGAGCTCTGGCAGGGCTGGCTGGCTGCTGTGGGTACTTTGTATTCTGCCCTTTTGTTCCCACTCAGCCTGAACCCTGCACATCCCAGGATTACCATCAGCCCCATCCCGGCGTCGCGCCTGGAGTCACACAGGGAATTTGGAGATTTATCCCGCAGCAATTCTTCCCAGTGGCATTTTTAGCACTTTTGCTGGGCGTAAGCAGCTGAAATCCCGTCTGGCAGCTCGGAAATCCTCCCTCTGTGCGTGTCACAGGCTCGGGGCTGTCACACTCCTGCCCCTTGATCCTTTCAGTAACAGCTTTGTGCTGCACTGGGCGAGAACAGCTCAGGGATTTTATGGGAGTAAATAGCAAATGATGCATGGAACAGTGGGGAAGCAGAAGGGATTTCTCACCCACGTGCTCCCTGGAGTTATCTGTGGGAACATCCAGGCTTTTGCTGCAAAGAGGGGACAGACACTGGCATGACCTGAGCCTTCTCCAGGGGTGAAGCAAAGCATGGTTTGGATTTTGGAGTAGTTAGAGATCTGTTCTCTTGATTTCCTGCCTAATGAGTGTGAAATAGCCGTGGTTGTGATTGTAATCTTCAAAGAGCTCAGCAGAACAAAGGTTTTGATGAAACCAGGGAAGGTTTCCTCCTCCCTCCTGCAAGAGCTGCATGGGAAGCAAGGGGAGAAGGGCGATCCTGATTTGGATCTGCCTGGCCAGACTCTAATTAGCTAAACACTCATAAATTTAAAGCAACTCAGAGGAAAATATTAATTGAATTCTTCCTTGGCAATAGACCTGATTTTTTTGATGAGTTTTTCTCCTCACTTATCTGCCAGACTCATTCCTGTCTTTGACTGTAATTCCCAGTACTCAACAGGAATATCAACAATTTCAGCACCATCACAACTTAAATCCCCCTTTTCTCTCTTTTCCAAAGAAGATTTTTCCCCAGCTGCTGTTCCTTCAAGGCCATGAGGCCCAGGGAGCTGAGGAACCCAAAGGGCTCCCCACAGAGGCTCCTGCATTGGGTGACAAAACAACTTTTTCAGAAGCCACTGCCAAATCCTTTGGTTCCCCTGGGTTAAAACAACCTTCTGTTGTGGGGGAAGTTCTCTGGAGAGAGGCAATGGGGGGGTTTGGGATGTCCCAGCTGCTTTTATTTCAGGATATAGAATCATTAAACCATTAAAGTTGAAAAAAAACCTCCAAGATCTTCAAGTCCAACCTTCATCCAGTGCCCCCATGCCCACCCAGCTGTGTCTCCAAGTGCCACCTCCACTTGGTCTGGCATGGAGCCACTTGGACTCAGATCACCTGAGCTGCCAGATCTGGGAGTGAAATGTTCTGTTTTCTCTCCTCAGTGGTCACGCTTGGGTTCAGCACATCTTTGGGGTTTAGGTGCTTTGGGATTTAGGAATGATGTGTCAATGGTCATGCTTGGATTCAGGCATTCTTTAGGATTTAGATACTTGGGGGTTTAGGAGTAATCACTCAATGGTCATGCCTGGATTAAGCCAGTCTTTAGGATTTAGGTACAATCAGTCAATGGTCATGATTGGATTCAACAGTTTTTGGGATTTAGGTACAATCAGTCAATGGTCATGCTTGGATTAAGCCAATCTTTGGGATTTAAATAAAATCAAGCTGTGGTTATGCTTGGATTCATCCTCTCTGTGTGATTTAGATACTTTGGGGTTTTAGATACAATCAATCAATGGCCAAGTTTGGATTCAGGCCCTGCTTGGGGTTTAGGTACAATTGGTCAATGTTCATGTTTGGATTCAGCCTCTCTTTGGGGTTTAAACACTTTGGGATTTAGGTACGATCAGTTAATGGTCATGTTTGGATTCAGCCCCGATACTTTAAGGTTTTAGATACAATCAGTCAATGGCCAAGTTTAGATTTAGCTCCTCCTTGGGATTTAGATACTTTAAGGTTTAGGTACAATCAGCCAATGGTCATGTTTGGATTCAGCCCCAATACTTCAGATTTTTAGGTACACTCAGTCAATGGCCAGGTTTGGATTTAGCTCCTCCTTGTGATTTAGGTATAATCAGTCAATGGTTGTGTTTGGATTCAGGCCCTCCTTGGGGTTTAGATACTTTGAGGTTTAGGTACAATCAGTCAATGGCCAAGTTTGGATTCAGGCCCTCCTTGGGTTTAGATACAATCAGTCAATGGCCAAGTTTGGATTCAGGCCCTCCTTGGGGTTTAGATACTTTGGGATTTAGGTACAATCAGTCAATTATCATGTTTGGATTCACCCCTGACAATTCAGGCTTTTAGCTACAATCAGTCAACACTCAAGTCTGCACCCAGCACCCCCCGGCATTTAGATACTCAGGAATTTCAGTGTAAAACTGACAAATCTTCACTGCAGCAGCTCCATGGCAGCACTAACTGTGTTGTGTGTGTGTGTCCTCCCCTGTGTGGCAGCCGTGCCCCGCACCAGCGCCACGCAGTGCAGCTCGGTGCCGGAGCCGCGGCACGGCCGGCGCCTGGGCAGCGACTTCGCCGTGGGCGCCCTGGTGCGCTTCGAGTGCAGCCCCGGATACAGCCTCAGGGGCTCCCCTGCCATCCAGTGCCTGGCCATGCCCGGGGCCCTGGCTCAGTGGAACTCCTCCGTCCCCACCTGCGTCGGTAGGTGCCACCCGGGTTTTTTTAAGATTTTCTGCGCTTTCTGATGTTTGCGTTCTTGTCACGCGCTTGATGTAAATAACTTACTGTTCTGAGTTCTTTTGTGGAAGAGGAGGAATTTGATGGGCTGTTGGTTTGTCCAGTGTCATTGGAGAGGTGGCACTGTCACCCTCCAATCCGCTGGCACTTTTGGAAATCTATAAATGTTGGAGTCAGAAATTAAAAGCTCTCTTTTTACCTTAAAAAGAGCAGCGTGTCCACGGCGTTTTACTTCAAGAGGAGAAATTTGATGGGCTGTTGGTGTGTCCAGTGTCCATTGGAGAGGTGGCACTGTCACCCTCCAATCCGCTGGTCACTTTTGGAAATCTATAAATGTTGGAGTCAGAAATTAAAAGCTCTCTTTTTACCTTGAAAAGAGGTTTTTAAGTTTTTCTGAGCTTTCTGATGTTTGTGTTCTTGTAACAAACTTTCTCATATAATGACTTATTGTTTTGCATTCTTTTATGGAAGAGAAGGAATTTGATGGGCTGTTGGTGTGTCCAGTGTCATTGGAGAGGTGGCACTGTCACCCTCCAATCCGCTGTCACTTTTGGAAAACTATAAATGTTAGAAATTAAAAGCTCTCTTTTTACCTTGAAAAGAGCAGCGTGTCTGCATCGTTTTATTTTGTGTCCTATAGCAACAGGTAGGTGGCACTGGGGGGGGTGGGAACAGGGTGGGTGGCTCTGGGAAAGTCATTGGAGTGGTGCCACTCTCTGGGTTGTCCTGAAAGGGGACAGGGGTTGGATGTTGGTGGTGTTGGTGGGTCTCTTCCAGCCAGTTCTGTGGGAAAATCAACAGCAAAACAAAGCACTAATGAACTGAATGTAAATGTAAATGAATGGAATGTAAAAAACTTATTTAATACCTCTTGTTCTGTCCAGAAAGGTTGTGGCTGTCCCGTCCTTGCACTAATGAATTGAAATGTAAATGTAAATGAATGAAATGTAAAAACCTTCCAGCCCAGGGTGTTCTGTGGGAAAAAATCAACAGCAAAACAAAGCACAAGTGAATGTAAATGTAAATGTAAATGTAAATGAATTAAGTATAACAAACTTCTTTAAACCTCTTGTGGTTCTGTCCAGAAGGGTTGTGGCTATCCCATCCCTGGAAATGTCCAAGGCCAGGCTGGACAAGGATTGGAACAACCTGGGACAGTGGGAGGTGTCTGGGTGGAGGGATTTGGTGATCTTTAAGGTTCCTTCCCACCCAAACTGTTCCATGATTGTCTGATAAAATACAAAGCCCAGCCTGGCTCTGAATAAGAACAGTTTAACCCCAAATTCCAGGAATTGACATTTTTGATCCAATACTCTTGTGAGATCTGGGACAGCATCTCAAATAAATCAGATCTGGCTGAAAGATGCTTTCACCTCCTCTGAAGGAGAGCAGCTCCTGAAGATCATCCTCGTGTGCCCCCCACAGCCATGGAATGTGCCAAAAGTTGCACAAATAGTTACTGGAAAGAGGATTATTCCTACAATCTCATCCTTAAATCACAACCAGCTCTCGATTTCTTGTCATTTTAACGATGTTTTTAGCAAAACCAATTCCGTGTGCTTTCCTCATGGCAGTGCCCTGCGGGGGGAACCTGACAGAGAGGAAAGAACCATCCTGTCCCGGGCTTCCCCGAGCCCTACCTGAACAGCCTCAACTGCGTGTGGAAGATCACAGTGCCCGAGGGAGCAGGGATTCAGGTACAGCCAGGACAGACAGGAGGACACTCAGGGTGTGCTGCTCTCCACGTGATGGGAAGTTGCTGCTCCTCGTAGGACAGGCATGGGTTGATGTGGAATTCTCTGGAATCAGGCATTCATTTACTGGCAGGATTAGGCAGGGACTCATTGGTGTTGTTTACTGTGAGGGTGTTCACAGGGGTGTGAGGATGAGGGAAGAGATGAGGATCTGACTCCATGTTTCAGAAGGCTTGATTTATTATTTTATGATATATATTATATTAAAACTATACTAAAAGTATAGAAGAAAGGATTTCATCAGAAGGCTGGCTAAGGATAGAAAAAGAAAGAATGATAACAAATGCTTGTGTCTGGGACAGAGAGTCCGAGACAGCTGGACTGTGATTGGCCATGAATTAGAAACAACCACATGAGACCAATCACAGATCCACCTGTTGCACAAAATAATAAATTCCACAGCAGCAGATAATCATTGTTTACATTTTGTTCTTGAAGCTTCTCAGGAGGAAAAATCCTAAGGAAAGGATTTTTCAGAAAATATCACGGCTACAGTGTGTGCCCAGGCAAGGAGCTGTGCCAGGGGAGGGGCAGGTTGGATTTAGGGAAAGGTTCTTCTTCCCCCAGAGGGTGTTTGGGCACTGCCCAGGCTCCCCAGGGCATGGGCACAGCCCGAGGCTGCCAGAGCTCCAGGAGCAGTGTCAGGGAGGCACAGGGTGGGATTTTGGAAGAGCAGGACCATGGTCCCTCACTTTGACCCCTACTCTGGCACAGAAGGGGGAATTTGGGTTAAATTTTAGTTTTTTATTATGATTGTCCAGGGAGGCTGTGGATGCTCCAACCCTGGAAGTGTCCAAATACTGGTTGAGCAGGGCTTCCAACCTGTTCCACTTTTGGACAGTGGGAGATGTTCCTGCCCACAGCAGAGATTTTGGGGCAAGATGAGCTTTAACATCCATCCCAACCCTCAAAATTCTTCGGTCCTATATTTTGGGGCCCCTACCAGTGCTGAGGTCTGCACTTCCACATGTCACTGGGATCTGCTGTCACCTGGTCACAACCCATCAGCTTCCCTGGGTCTTCCAGGGGGGGAAAAAAAGCACTTGGAGAAAGGTTTTGGCTTTTCAGGACGTGAAACAGCTTCAGGGAGGAGTCTCAGGGCAGCCCCCGGGGAGGGAATGACCACGGAGCTGGAGCCGGATCCATCCTGGCTCCGTTTCCTTGGGGTTCTCCATTATTAGATCTTAATTCCAGCATCACTTTACCCCCTTTTTGCACAACAATTAAAGGTTAAACAACTGTAAATCAGGGAAGGAGGTGAAATTGAAGCTTTCTCTGTAGCAGCACTCAGGAGCAGGATTTTTATGTAATCAGGGTAGAAGCTGGCGCTTCTACCATGAATTATTCATTCCCGGAGCAAACCTTGCTGAGTGAATTAATTTATACACGTGGCAGTAAATAGATGCAGATCCCTTGTGAATCCACATGTCAGACTAGAATTAGGACCTTAAAAATGTTTATTCCGTTAAGCTGGAGGAGGGGGGAGAGGAGAGAATAAATAATTTAGGCGGTGTAAGAGCAAACAAAACGCTCATTCTCACTCCACTTCCAATAATGTAAATCACAATAGGGGTGTAATGAGGCAGGAAAAAAGGGAAAAAAGGGTCAGTGATGGCTCCGTGGGGGTCACTGCGATTCCTGCTGGGTGAACTCCACTCACTTTTTGCTAAAAAAATACTTGGGAGGAACTTTAGAGTCGGTTTTATTACCCGGAGTAAATCAAGGAGGAAATGGGTTTCAATGGCTGAAGTGGGGGGATTGATTTTGTTTTATTATTTATTATTTGATTTGATTTTAGTTTTGTTATTTCTTTTCAAATGAGAGGTTTTGATTTGATGTCCAGCAAGTCAGAGGTAGGTGGGGAATTGGGGTGGAAGAGCAAATCAGGGAAGAAGATTTGGGGAGAAAGGGAGAGGGTTCACACATGTGTAGTCAAAGTCTGAGGGCAGTGAAGTCTCCTCACTGCTCATTTTCCCAATTTTCCAGCACTCTCCTTGTTTGGAGCCGAGCTGTACAACTCATTTATGCTCCTGATTTTTCTTTAGATTCCTTTTGGATTTGGGTTTGGTTTTTTGGTTTTTTTTTTTTTTTTTTTTTGCCTGCCAGTTTAATTTGAGATACCCAATGTTGGAAAGTCTCATCCAGACCTTTCAGGTTAAATCTGAATTTTCCCAAAACAGGTGGTTTTACTCAGATTTTCTGCCTCACTCTCACCCATTCAGCAAACTTGGGTTTTTAATGGCACACTGAAAGCTTTGAACCATCAGCATTTAGGATTTAGGCAAAATCCCTGTTAATGGTGAACAAAGCTGTGCAATTCCTTGGAGATCCTCTCTCAAGCACGAGCTGCTTTTCAGTATAAATGCAGATTTCTCAGCTCTGCTTTTCTGTATAAATGCAGATTTCTCAGCTCTCCTGATGTTTCTCATCCAAAGATTTCTGTTGATGTTCCAACTAATGGAGCCAAGTGACTTCCTAAGGCCTCCAAACCTTGTGGGGCATGGCAGGGAAAGGTGAAATCTGAAAATGCACTCGAGTGATCCCACTAAAAGCTAAGGAACAAGGCTGGAACTTGATTGGATTTTTAAAATCCTGTTGTTTAATGTGAGGTGGTTTTTGGGTTTGTTTTATCTCCGGGTTGCTGCTGGTTGCTCTCATTTGAAAGGGCTCAAAGTCCTCAGGGATTTCTCCAAATAGAGAGGAAAAAAGGCTGGGATTTCAGCAGCTCAGTAAATGAGCTGGGCAGTTCCAGGAGCTCTGGAGCAGCAGCAGAAAAACAGCATTTCTGTTTGGAAGTTTTGGGGGAAAAATAGCTGGAAAATCCCAGTGGGAATGGTCAAAGGCAGAAGTCTCCAAGTTTTGCCAGTGCTGAACCCCACAGAGTGTATAACTCAATTAGTGACCATTTAATTGCTGTTAATTTGATTTTATTCCCGTTATTTGAGGAATTGTGCCATTAATTTTGTCTTTGTTTTGTTTCTCTCTGCAGATCCAGGTGATCAGTTTTGTCACAGAGCAGAACTGGGATTCCCTGGAAGTGTTTGATGGAGGAGACAACACAGCCACCATGCTGGGGAGCTTCTCTGGTACGTGGCCCTCGAGCCCATCAGTTCCTGCCTCATTTCAATTCACCTCACAAAATAAACTTAAAAAAGCATTAAAAGCCAGGAATAGATTTCAAGGGAATCATGTGCTCTGTTGGGTTGGGAATTTCAACTCCATCTGCCTGTGGGAAGGGTTGAGAGGGAGCCTTAAACACAAACCCACAGTGGGGTTTTATTCCTGGAAATGGGAATTCCCTCAGCTCTGCTGGGATGTGAGGCCACCACACCTGGCAGGGTGACCTGACCTTGATGTCCCCCAGATGAGTGAAAGGCTACAAAACAACCCTATTTTTCCTTGGAATTTTTGTATTTCCTTTGGAATCCTTATATTTTTTTCCTTGAATTGTGGCTTGTAGCAGAGCAGGGAGGCTCCGGGAGCTTTGAGAGGCTTTCAAATTCAGCACCACTGGCAGAACAATGCCCAAACCTCGTTTATTTTTTAAATGTGCCCAAAATGCCCTGAGCTTGGCAGGAGAAGGGTCTGGATGGAGCTGCCTTGTCCTGCTGGGATGAAGGAATCCAGGATTTTCCCAAATATTCCCGACCTCTGCTCCACCCACGCTGTTTCCCCATCCCTTGATGCTTTTGTCTGTCAGTGGCCCAGCTCCACAGGCTGAAATCCAGGAAAGGATTTCAGGAAAGGCCCTGGGTATTTCTCAGTTGGCCTCCTTAGAAAGAACCTGATCAAACCAAGAGGAGCTCGTTAAGTTGAAAGGACTTTGTGTTGTCAGGAAATCTCCAGGAGGGGGAGAGAGATCCTCTCTGAAAACACCAATCACACTTGTTTAACATTTTTAAAGTTTAATAGTAAATGTATTTAAATATTAAAATAATATTTATATTATTGTCTTATTATAATATATTTCATCTATTATATTATATTATATTATATTATATTATATTATATTATATTAGATTATATTATATTATACTATTATATTATATTATACTATATTATATTATATTATTAATACATTTTATTATTATTTAAAATATTATTTTAAAACAGTAATGAAATGGTTATAAAAATAGTCATATAATTAGAGTAATAATAGTCATATAATTAGAGTAATAATAATTTGGACAATTTGAATTAGGGACACATATAGACAATAGAAGCCAAGAGTTACAGACTGTCAGGGTGCCTCTTTCTGGGTAAAATAAGCCTGAAAAAGGACACACATTAACAGAGGATTAACCCTTAAAAGCAACAGCCTGTTGCATATTCATACACCTCATACATGATGCATAAATTCATTCAAACACAGGATTCTGTCTGGGCAGTGTCAACTTCTTCCTCTGAATCCTGACGGCATCTTTGAGCCTGAGCAGGGCAGGAAGAAGTTCATTTCTTCTGATAATGGAGGAATAAATTTCTCTTTCCCTGAAAGATTTAGGTGTCCTGTGGCTGCTATCTGGTGCAAGTCCTTTCTTTAAAAGCATCCTACACAGCATAGTTTCTATTTTAACATTTTGTTATAACCTAAAACTCTATTTAACACACTGCTTAAGAGAATTAATACAGCATCACTTTCCAACACAACACATATAACATTTGAAACTTGCCCAAGCCAATCATCAAACAGGCATTCACACTCTCCACTGCCTTTGTGCACCTCTTGTTTTGCCAGGAACCACAGTGCCTGCGCTGCTCAACAGCACTTCAAACCAGCTCTATCTGCATTTCTATTCCGACATCAGCGTCTCCGCTGCCGGCTTTCACCTGGAATACAAAAGTAAGAGCAGTTCCAGCCTTGATCCTGCTGCTCCTGCCTGATGGGGAGCTGCCTGCAGGGCTGGAGGAGTGGGAGAAGGAGCTGCTGTGGCTCCCTGCTCTCAAGGAGGGAGTGATAATAGAGAAAAGATGGAGCAGAGGGGTGGGATGACCCTGGTGGCAGATTTTTGTGGCTGTGTGGTGGCACAAAGGGATAAAAAATCCGTGGGTGGAGGGCTGGGATCTGGGCTTGGGAAGTTCTGCTTGCCAGAGACTTCCAGCTCTTGGCATTCCCTGCTGGAACCAGCAGGCTGGATATGTCCTCCATCCCAAAAATCCTGGCTGGATGGGTCCTCGAGGTCATCCCCTGAGGAAAGCAGGGTCAGAACGGAGATAAAACTCGATTTGAACATTTTGATGGAGCCTGAGCTTGGAAAACTGCAGGGATGGGGCTGTGCAAACAGCCTGGGCAGCTCTGCACAGAGCTGAGGGCTGAACTCGATGCTATCACTGTTATCAGTGTTATCAATCACTGTTATCAGCGTTATCAATCACTGTTTACAGCGTTACCTCAATCACTGTTATCGGCGTTATCAGTGTTATCAGGGTGGGTTTTCTGCAGTACTTTAGAGCAGAACAAAAGTTTTCTGCAGTATTTTAGTGGGCGCTCAGCCCTCACCTGCTTCTGGATGTGCTCCTGTCCCCCTCAGCCCAGCAGCCTGAGCTGCCCTGGGCACATTCCTGCATCCAGGAATTTCTGTGCTGTGTGCTCAGAGCTGTCCAGGCCCTGCACAGGAGCATTCCCAAGGTGGTTGGTCCATCCTCCTTGTCCAAGGGCACCTGGCACAACCTGTGGAAGCTCTGAGGTTGTATGGGCACCCCTCCTTTTCAAAAATACCTTAAAAACGTCTTTAATGTCCCCTCCCACCCAAATTCCGTGGTGGTGTTTGAGCACTTGAGTGCATTCCTGGTTAGGGATGATCCCAACAACCCCTGGAATGGCAGCACTTTGCTCCCAGCAGGCCCCATGCCAGTTTTTTTTTT